>JACEVL010000113.1:507500-915000 GCA_020284085.1 Aporrectodea caliginosa | reverse complement strand
CTCCCTTCCTTCCTCTCTCTCTGCCTGTCTCTGTCTGTCTGTCTGTGTGTGTGTCTCTTGCTTTGTGCATCCGTTTGCATTTGCCTGAGTCGGTGAGTATTCCCGCCGCAGGTTAATATACTGCTTGGCGTTTTATGATGCCCGTTCATCTTCGACTCTACCACTCTACCAGGTCGAGAGTACTTCTTAAGTTAATGGCCAAGGTCATTTCCATCTCGCACAGTTAACCTCTCCAGAGACACTGAGACACGTACTCAGACACACGGACAGGCATCCAAAGACAGACACAGAGGCACAGATAGGCAGAGACACAAAACGGGAGTCAGAGAGCAGTTATGACGCAGATCAAAAGCGTGGCAGAAATTAAAAACTGGCAGACATTAATTCCGGAAACACTTGTCGATCCTTTGGCTCTCTCTTTGTCGCCGATGATGAGCCTTCTCTTTGTCTGTGCAGTTCATTGTTCTTGTGTTACTGTCTGTCGTTGAGAAAAGCGGTGGAGCATTGTCTTTGATTTCTCACGACTGCACTGAAGCGTGATTGAAGATTTGGCAAATTATTCAGAAATGACCGATTCATTGGATATTATACAGATGAACGACTGTCAGAACTGGCGAAAGGGTCATGACGGTCGACAAGTTTGAATCGAGTGGTGGTAGTGGCGGCGGTGGTTTGGTGTAATGGTGTTGCCAGAGGCGGTGGCGGTGGTGGTGGTGGTCATGGTGGTGGTCGTGGTGGTGGTGGCCATGGTGATGGTGACTGTGCGTGGTGACTGTACGGTGATGGTGAATGTGCGTGGTAGCAACAGCCGTAATATATCTACAGAGAAACTGCTGCAAAGTGACAGACAGATATGAAGACAGAGACAGAGAGAAACAGAGACAGATCGAGACAGATGGACAGAAACAAAGCCAACGAAACAGAGCCAGAGATAGAAAACGAACGAAGACTTCGTCGAAGAGCATAGAAAGAGACAGACAGACAGACAGAGGCAGGGACAGATAGACAGAGAGTGTGAGAACTGGAATTGGAGAGATAGAGAGAGAGAGACAGAGAGACAGAGAGACAGAGAGAGAGACAGACAGACAGACAGACAGACAGACAGACAGAGAGAGGCTTGAGGATGGATGATCTGCGTTGTGTAGATCTGGTCAATGCAATGCGTTGGTCAGATGGAGAAGGGATAAGGGCGCCGATGACCGATCCCAGGTGTCCAGTTGGTGACCACAAGTCTGGCTGCTGGACAAAACGAGGAGGCAGCGACACAAACAGAGAGACAGACTGAATGACGCAGAGAAACTCTATCGGTCTGTCTGTCTGTCCTTCTGTCTGTCTGTCCTTGTGTCTGTCAGAGTGCGACAGTCTAGTCTGTCTGTCTGTCTGTCTGTCTGTCTGTCTGTCTGTCTGTCTGTCTGTCTGTCTGTCTGTCTGAGAGAGTCTGTCTGTCTGTCTGTCTGTCTGTCTGTCTGTCTGTCTGTACACAGAAAATGTCTGTCTGTGGGACACATAACGATGTATAGGATACTATAGGAGATGAATCAACAGAGTGCGACAGAATGAGCCAGAAAGAGATACACTAGTGAAAGAGAGACAGACAGACAGACAGACAGACAGACAGACAGACAGACAGACAGAGAAAGAGATATATACACGGTTAGTTTGAGCAGGAGGGACAGAAAGACGCAGACAGATGTGTCAGAGATGCCGAAGAGAAGAACAGTGAAACAGAGAGATTTTGACAGACACGCACAGCGAGATCGAGAGTGAGGATTACAGAGGAAAAGAGAGACATCTGTAGAAACAGAGAACAAGACAGCAGGACATACCGAAACCGAAAAAGAGATACATTAGTAACGAGAGCGGAAAAAGACAGAATATCGAGGACATAATAAATGTATATAGAGACAGACAGACAGACAGACAGACAGACAGACAGACAGCCAGCGACAGAAGAGGAGATATAGCGATAGAGACACTGCAGAGGAAACTGGCCAAGTCCCGTTGGACAGCGTGGGGATCATCGTCCTATCGCACGGAGGCACGGAGAGGGAGTGTAGACGATGGGAGAGGGAGGCAGGGATGGAGTGAGGGAGGGTGCCCTGCGACTGGACAGACCGGGGCTTATCGCAAATACGATCGACTGGTTTAGTGCGCCGATCAGACGCCATCGGACGCATATTGCCGTCCGAGGTACAAACACAATCCAATGGGTTTAGAAGGGAAAGATGGGGAATGGGGGAGTGGGGGAGGGTAGACATCGTCCCCATCCAACTCATCCACCTCTCCCGCTCCAGTCCAGATATCCATCCGCCACCACGGACTATATTTTATCTTTTGACGCATCCACTGTCTCCGTCCGTCCGTCCATCCGTCCTTCCCTCCTTCTTTCCGTCCGTCCGTCCCTGCGTCCTTCCTTCTGTCCTTACTTCTGTCCGTCTGTTTGTCCTTCCATCCTTATTTCCTTCCGTCCTTCCTTGCGTCCATCCTTCCGTCCGTTCTTCTTATCGTCCTTCCTTCCTTGTGTCCGTCCTTTCTTCCTTCCTGCAATTGTTTCCTTCCGTCTGTCCGTCCTTCCTTCCTTATTTCCATCCTTCCTTCCTTCCTCCCTCCCGTCCGAACGTAGTAGTAGCACCAGTTTCAGTTTAACGACATTGTGATAACAAAGATCATTAGCGTCGCCCTCCTCCTTCATCCAGGCTTGGGACTGACACTGCCTGGCACTTCCTTCCTTCCACTCCTCCTTCCGTCCCTCCTTCCGTCCTTCCTTCCTTCCGAATGTCCATTCGTCCGTGCAATAGACGACTGGCATTGGTATTGTGCCTGTTTTCCATTGGACGATGATGATGGAAGCTTTTATGAATATCTAATATGAACCTGACCGACGTCTGACTTCTGTGGCGCCAGCGTTATGATATTGCGGCCATAAAACGATGGCACTCAATGGAATGAAGCTGTGAAGGGCAGATCAAAGGGTCAGGCATGAAGAGTCGGGTAATAACTAGGGGAGGGGCAGACTGTCTGTGGATACGCGTTTATCATATCATAATAGACATGTTAACAACAGCGGTGTATAAATTTCAGCGTTGTAATAACAAACTGTTACAATAATTTTTATATACAATTATAAATTATTCTTTAAAATGCAGTCTGTTACAAGTATTAATATTAGCGTTAGTGTTAATGTAATGTAATGTAAATCTTCGAAAATTTCTCAGCGCCCACAAAAGCCACGTCAGGGAGACCAGCTTAATCACCGGCGCTATATCAAATCAAGCCCGCAATAGCCAGACTGTTCTGTTCGTTCCGATGCCAGGTCAGAATCCGGGGAGGTCAAGCCGAGGATGTTAGCATCAGTTGTATCAGCTATAAGTACTGCATTTAAGTACTAGCAGTCAAGTACTAACAGGGCACGTCTTCCGGTTAGGGATTTCACGGATTTTACCAGCATGGCTCGGTCCACTGGATCGCGAGTTAGGAATGAGATTTTGCTGCGTAATGATCATCGATTGATGTCCTGTATTGCATTGTATCTGTAAATTTAAATAGCGCCTCTCGAAGTGCACACCAATCAGAGGCGCTGTGGGGCCTACATTACGATAAAGACGTATTAGAATGCCTCCGGAGTAGCCTACATTAGAATAGATGGGATACATGCAAACATACATACATACATACATACATACATACACTGTACAGTGCACATGTGCACCCCTTACAAGTTACAAGCGGTACGAACATCGCCGTCTTATGGATCTGAATAGATGCGTCTTAACATAGCAACAAAAAGTAACTTGAGCAGAGTGCAAAGGAACAGCTCGAATATCAACGGGAAGATTGTTCCACAAGGATGAAACAACGCACGTGACCAGAATCAATCCGGGGAGCTCAGCTTAAGTATAGGAGTGCACGGTGCACTCGTGTTAATGTACGACAGCGAGGGACCAGAAGATCTCCACGGGCGTTTGAAGAAAGTGACCGGTATCTGAAGTTGTTAAGAGTAACCTTATTATGACACAATTTATCCGAACGTGTGTACTTGGGCTTAACGACACTTTTTCATATCGAAGATGGTTAGTGTCGGAGGCAGAGTACAACCTCGTACTCCACGTTTATATTGCGACCGATCCACCCGCAGTTATCCGAACGTTCACGATCCTTGTCTTATATAATGCCAACCGCCAGGTGACGCTTCAATCGACGAGGTTTTAGGTCCAATCAGAAAGGTCGTATTGTCTAAGGGGCCAATGAACATGGCTGTATCACGTGACCCTGACTTTCATCATCATACCTTCCGTTAGATGGCGTGGCTGCTTTGGTCTGTTGAACAACACAGACGAGAGCCATTCAGCGAATAAGTGGAGCGTCTTGTCTTCTACTCTAAGAGATCGTTCGTTGTGGCAACATTTCCAGGCAGTTGTTGGTCAACACAAGTTGTAAGCATCGCTGTTAGAAAATGGATGTATACCAGGTTGTTCCTCTTCTGATCTTCCTTGTTCATCTAACTCGAAACATCATCGTCCATAGCCATGATACTGTCTAACTGGATGGTCTTGGTCAATCACTCGAAACTAAGCTTTCCCTCACCGAAGAAAGTCTTAATTGCGAAAAAGATGCTTCTCAAGGGGATGAAGGGGTGCAGGGTTTACAATAATACCAATGCCCCAGATCGCAACTTTCATTCGGAATTTAGGTCTAACATATGAAAGCAGGAAACCATGTGGACGAAATGTTTAGAAAACATTGAACTCTGGCCAACCACAAGACTTAAAGTCAGTCTTTATTCTGCAGACGTATTATTATTATTCCACGAGGTAACCTGTGTTGTTAATGGTTTTTGCCTAAAATTAGAACTGTTCTTTGTGAACGAGCTTTTTCGGTTGTTGGCCTGTTGGGCCTAGATTTTGGAACTCTGTCCTGCATATATATCATCATCATCATCATCAGGATCCATGGGCCGAAGGCCCGTTACTACGGTAGGTGTCCAACGCTTGCCTCGGATCCCTGGGCCGAGGCCCTTTTGGGTCCAATGCTTGCATTGGATTTCATTCGTATTTTTTCTTTACGAACGGAGTATCTGCACCCATCCGTTCGACTTTCGCGCTTCTCCCTTAAAGAGAGTTCCAGGCTTAGGACTGGCTCTGATAACCACAAGTGGTATCAAAGGCGGCGATGCCACCCACGTTTGCCAGCTTTTTCAGGGTTCCTACTGAGCCTGTCCACCTCGCGTAGCGCCCTAAGGTGGTACTTCGGCCAAGACCTTCACCACTGATGGCATAGCCTCAGCAGGCACTCCCCTACTGACTGTTGCCACCCCCTCACCACGTTGAGGTGTGAGTTGGACTTCGAGGGGGGGCATATATATACTCAGTCGTTTATGTAATTTCGTTCCCAACTTCCGACTGACCTATTTCAAACTGCTTATTCACAGTTTGCGGACTGATCTTCAGGATTATGACCTTGTTACGTCTGGTCACTTGCACTGCTTATACCTCAGCGAGAGTGCATTGAGTTTAAGACCTTGATGCTTATGCGTATACTCTATCAGGCTGTGTTAGGCCCTATATCTTATCTCAAGGAGCTTTGCTTTTCAGTCTCACCCATACCTGTTCGCAGATTTTTCTGCTGCGCTGCTCAAGGCGACTTGGTTGTTCCACGGACCAGGACTTGCACTCTCCAGCATAGAAGTATTACTGTGCTCGGCCCATCATTGTGGAATATGGAACTATGGAACCAACTCCCTTCATCAACTCGCTCTTACTTACTTGATACTTACTATCTGATGGGCCAGGTGCTTCTTTTCGCTGTCTTAAGACCACTCTTTTCGCTCGGAGTCTTTCGCACTGGGAGCGCCTCTGGTTGGTGTTCACTGTGAGAGGCGCTTTACAAATTTATAAATGCAATACAATACAATTCAATACAATACAATACAATAAGTTGTCTAACACCTTGCGACATAAACTCCTCAGGCTCTCTTTGTCTCTTCTCAGCAAGCGCGTGAAGACCGCTCTATTCGATCGTGGTTTCATTTTGTTAGGTCGGGGTGGGGGGTGGGCACCTCTGACGAGTCTCCCTTGAAGTGGCGCTATATAAGTTTTTAATTACAATTACGTCTTGATTTCTGGTGCGCCATCAGTTGCATCAGACACCGGCGCGCTAGAAATAACTAATTACAATTACAATTTGATGGCGAAACAAGTCACTAATAATATGAATACAATTTGATGGGCGATAGACATCCGCAAAGGCTCGAACACCACGAAAGAGGCAAAAAACTAGTGCAAAACACTGGCACAAAACTTATGCATTTTAGGAGGGGGTCGGATGTTCTTCAGTGCAAGTGTTCTAGACTTGTCGAATGGTTTGGATGATAGTAGGCCTAAGGTTCAACTACATGTAGATACAATCATAGCTTTAAAAAGAAACGAGTAAGTATTGGCTATTAAGAGTTACAGGTTAAAGTGCAGCGGCTGTAACATGGATTACACGTCTTCTGAAGCATCTCAAAAACCTAGTAATGTTGGTTAATGTCATGTTATGGTATGCCCGCCAAACATAAATATACATACATACATACATACATACACACGTACAACGTACGTACATACATGCATACATACATACATACATACATACATACATACATACATACATACATGTATGCATACATATATACATATATGCAAACATATAAAATTATGCAAGCAAGCATGCAGATAGACGGACAAACAGACAGACAGGCAGGCAGGCATTTGTTTTGAACTATTTGTGATAATCAGAAGATGCTAACCCAGGGTCCATGCCTTAGCAGTTTCCTTTTCTCTCTGGTTTCATGGCAACCGGACTTGGACCTCCACTTGGTATCATGGGACAACCCCTCTGACAAGACCCAGCGCTCGTGAATAAGCTGGTGCCCCGCGCTTAGCTTTAAAGCAGAGCTATATAAATTTGGCGTCTTCGATTACGATTATGATCTCAACAACGGAGACGGGTGTAGTCTGTCCCCAAAACTATCAATTACAAGGAGATAGAATGGACCGGATGCCTGGATTCAGTGTATGACCTACTCAATCCCGCGTTTTCTCTACAAAGACGAAAGGTCACTGGCCCGACATTCTACCTCCCCTCCTCCCTATTCCTCTCCCCTACCCCAGATCCTTCTTCCACCTACAGATAGAAGACGATCAGAACAATAGTTACCTGTAATTTGTTGACTATTTTACGACCGTATCAGACAAAAGTATTCTCTCACCTGAATGACGGCAAACTCTTCGTTTTCGTTGTTGTTAAACCCGCCGTCGATGCCACCACTGCTCCAGAATTTCTATCTACACTTACGTGCGTGGATATACACATGCACAGAGCAACGTGTTTATGTATGTATATATATATATACACGGGTGTGCATGTGTATGTATATATGTATATATATGTCGGACGGATGGTTGGTTGTCCTTCGTGGAATCCTTCACAGTCTCATAAACGCCTGTGTTGCCCGTCTTCGCGATAGAACAGGCGTGCTGTTAAGAATGTTTTCTCTCTATTTATAGAGAGGTAATTAGCGCAGGCTGCTGCTGCTGCTGCTGCTGCTGCTGCTGCTGAGGCGAAGGAGGCAGAGTAGAGGATGCGGCGTCGTGGCATCTCGCCCGGCTACTTACTAGGCCCCCGTGCTGCGAGCCGCACGGATGGGGCGAGAGAATTGAGGAGGTAGAGGAGCGGGGAGAGATGGAGGAGGACAAAGGAGAGGAGGAGGGAGAGAGAATGGGAACAGAAGAGGAGGAGGGAGGAAACGCGGAGAGGTAGGAAAGGAAACGGATAAGTTCGCGGAGGAGAAGCATGCCGACGACGAGAGAATTGAGGAGGAGCCGAGGTTAACTGAGCTTTCATAATACGGTCTTGAAGGAGAGGGAGAGAGAGCGCTGTGTTGCAGAGGCTGAAGAGGCAGATGATGATGCGGCGTCGGCGGCGTCTGGTAGCATCTGCTGCCGAAGAGCTAACGGCGCCCAGACCTCCTTTCGTCCGTCCGTCCGTCCGTCCGACGCGCGCTTCGACACGTGTTTTATACCAAGAACCCGTCTGCGCTGCAGTCCGTCTGGCTGCCTTTGTCTTCCTGCCTTTGTCTCTGTCTGGCTGCCTCTATCTCTGTCTGTGTCGGTCGGCATCTCTGTCTATAATCAGTCTCAGTTTTAGGCCGCTTCTCATCCAATAACTGTTGTCTGTGTTCACTTGTCCGCCAGCGTTCGTTTCTGTCTGTCTGTTTGTCCTGTCTGTCTGTCTCTTTGCCTGTCTTTATATTTGTCTGTCTGTCTGTGTGTATCTGTTTGTCTATCTGCTGGTCCGTCTCTGCTTGCCTGCGTGCATGCTTCTCTCTCATGTCTGCCTGTCTATGGATCTTTTATGTCTCTTGTCTCTCTCTCTCTCTCTCTCTCTCTCTTTGTCTATTTGTCTACAATCTTGTGTGCCTGGATATCTGCCGGCATGCCAGGGTTGTCTCTGTGTCTGTTGTGTTTCTGTGTGTCTGTGTATTTGTCTGTGTGCCTGTGTGTCTGTCTACCTCTTTAATACAATGTCTTTCTGTATGTTCCTATCAATCCAAAAACTTGATAGAGTTAAGTCAGTCAACCGCTTTCATTATTTATGTAGCTCAACTTTCAACATGACGAGACATTTCTGGCCTCTTATCGAGTGTAATAGCAAAACAAAAGCATGTCACGATCAACGTCTAGCTACCATGCAGCCTTTCAAACAGGCTAGTTAAGGTGACGCAAGACCTGCTAAGGTAAGGTAACGTACCGTAAGGTTACTTAGAATTACCCTATAAGTTACCTCACTTTACACGATACATATATAGCCTTGCCTAAGGTATAAGACAAGACGAGGTATACTGTAACGTGAGGTAAAGGTATAAGCCTTACAATAAGGTAACATAAATGAATAATGTTCAGGAGAGGTAAGACGATGTTCGTCAGGTATAAGTGATTCAGGTGAGGTAAGGTAACTCAGGTAAGGTAGGAATCCCCGTAGGATTATTCAGGATCGTTAAGGTAAGTTAGGAAATTTGAGGTTATTCATGTAAGATATCATATCGTATACTCTATAGAAAATAGCAACCCATGACATTCAATCATTCGATAGAAATCAAAACTTTAAATTTCTTAAATTCTCAATGCCTGTACCTCGTTGCAGTATGACAACTTGTTTTTCAATAAACGAATATATATATATATATATATATGATATCATATATATATATATATATATATATATATATATATATATATATATATATATATATATATATATATATGGGCATGGTATGGTATCATCTGGTAAGAAAAGATAATTTAAGCCAAAACAAGGTGAGTTAAGCTAAAGCAAAGGTAGCTGAAGAAGGCGTAAGTTTAAGTAAGGTAAGTGTGACAAGTTAAGACAGAGTTATGTAGAGGTATTGTCTAATCTAATATTTCTAATCTAATCTAAATCCAAATGACTTCTATAGCGCCGTCATCTTAATCCGACGCATAAAGCACCAGTCGATGGTCTATTCAAGTGAAAACGAAGTCAATGCATTATACAGTAGAGAAGCCACGAAGAAAAAGGAATCAGAGGCAGGGGAGAGAAGAGAGTTGTGGTAAGTTAACAGTCCATTTAAAATCGTTTATCATTTAAATCATTTATTATGATTAAAGTTACTAATTAGCTACTTTAACTTAAGTAACTTAGAAGTTTCGGCTGAAGCAGAGCAGTTCAAGGACGTCCGCTGTAATCACAGCGCTCGTGAATAAGCTAGTGCCCTACGCTTGGCTTTCGAGTGGCGCTTTAGAAGTTTGGAGATTACGATTACGATATATCGACAAAGAATTTTAATTGCATATGGATATTTATATAGCGCCACTCTAACGGAAAACTAATCAGAGGCGTTCTCTGCGATCCATGCAAGGAACAATTGACGTCACCAGGAACGTAATCGTAAACTGCAAATTTCTAAAGCGCTACGCTGAAGCTAAGCGCTGAGCACCAACATGCTCACGAACGCTGCGTCGTATCAGAGGAGTTGTCTACAGAGCGATGTCCAGTGCAGGTCGAAGTCTGGTTGCCAGAGAAACCAAAGAGGGGACGTTAATATCAACAGATGATAGCAGTGAAGTTTCACAATAGATCATTTAAGAACGGAAGAAGTTAGCTGAGCAAAATGCTAAATGCAAGAACGCGTGAATTAAGAGCACGTATACACAGAGCATAATTATATAGGCAACGGATTCCCATCCAGATTTGGTAGACAGATTCCTGTTCAGAAGCGAATGACTACATATATGTCAAGGTGTCGGCCTACAGGTTGTGTTAGTCTGAGAAGTAATTATCTACGAAAGAGTCGATCGGAATGCGAACCGGCTTCCTCGTGTACAGAAGTGACTTGACGTAACGCGTCTACCGAATGAGCTAAATGGAACTATAGTCTAAGAGCGAACCCTTTGGAGTGAACCAGAGTCAAAGGACGCCTTCTAACACGCCAGGTGGCGCTAGCGTACTAGTCACTGCGAGGAATCTGCATGGCACGTTTGGAGAACTTCAGAATTAAATTTGGAACTTTAGTTCAGACGGATATGGGGCCGTCCATAAATGACGTCACGCAATTTTGGCCGATTTTTAACCCCCTCCCCCCTCGTCACACTTCGTCACCATGAATAAAAGTAACGGTGAAATAATTAGAAAATTATTAATAATGGTGCCCGTATACATTAAAATAATTAAAAAAATAATGAAAATTTATATATTATTATTAGGCCCCGTCACATCGTCACAAATGTCTGACCCCCTTGTCGTTGTTGTTGATGATGTTGTTGTTGTTGAGCAGTATCATTGTTGTCATTATTATTGTTATTATCATTGTTATTATAATTGTTTTTGTTATTATTATTACTATGAAAAGTAAATGATATGCATACTCAATTATACATACATAGAAGCCCACATACATACATGCAAACATACATATTCACTTACATACACACAAACACGTATGCATACATACAAACAGTTCTCATCAGTTGGTTCATTCATCGCTTCGCACTGCTCTGCGGCGGCTGCTGTCGGTCTCAGCAAAATCCGCGGCACCACCAGAAGCCGCATAGCAGTAGCAGCAGCTGCAATAGAGCAAAGGGTCGCCTTGACAACTGTCTGTTTCCGCGGCATGCGGTCAATTGCCTGCCTGGATGTCATCTTCGCTGTCTTCCAGCTGCGCTTCAGCCTTCAACGCCAAACCGATCTGATCTGCCGATCTGCTGAGCAGACAACGGAAGCGGCAAACCCTAAATCCTTGGAACGATTAGAGATTGTTATGCTCCACTGTGGAGAATCGCCAGCGAAAATGAAAGTATCTTCTCACAAGCCTATAGCTACAAGCTCACTGTTTGGACAATCGTCGCCAACCCCAGAAAACTCATAGGTATCGATGAATCCATAGGACTTCCATATTCGGTCGTGCTTATTGCGCCGACTTTAGACGAATATGAACATAAATAATTTTGTTCTTTTACAGAATTCTTTATGGAACCGTATAGTTAAAAATATACAGCCAACAATAGACGTATTATATAAAGTCTGACTGACTGACCGACCGACTGACTGACCGCTCGCTCGCTCACTGAATTACTCACTTAGTCAATTACTAACTCACTCACTCAAACACTCACTCAAACACTCAGGTAACACTCACTCACTCATGGAATGACCGGCTGGCTGATTGACCGGTCGTCTAACTAATCGGTAGTCTATCTAAGTAACCGATTTGCTGGATAGCTGACTTAGTGGCTGAGTGGGTGGCTGTCAGAATAGTTAACTGTCTCTTTAGCGTTTAAGTAAGTTTGAGGAATATCAGGAACCGTCCGGTCAGTCAAATGCAATTCCTCCTTTCGACTTAATTGTCGCTGACCAGTTAACGACTGACCGCAGATGAGAAATGGACTTGGTCAGCCACGCCGGCCACTCCCTCCTCCTCCTCTCCTGTCCCTTCCCCTTCCTCCCTACTTCCCCGGAAGAGGTTCGTTGACAGGGCGCAGCTGGAACTGCAAGCACCTGTCTGTCTGTCTGTCAATCAAACGTCGTCCATTTTGCGTCACCAGGCAATGCGTCTGCGTCTGGACTGCTTCGGGAACAGTTAGAAAACAGGTTTCTCTATGTATGTATGGATGTATTATTGTATGTATGTATGTATGTATGTATGTATGTATGTATGTATGTATGTATGTATGTATGTATGTATGTATGTATGTATGTATGTATGTACATGTATGTATGTATGTATGTATGTATGTATGTATGTATGTATGTATGTATGTATGTATGTATGTATGTATGTATGTATGTATGTATGTATGTATGTATGTATGTATGTATGTATGTATGTATGTATGTATTGTATGTATGTGCGTATGTATGTATGCGTATGTATGTACATTCCCCAAGAATTCTCAATGAACGGTACATATCCAGGTGCTGTGTTAAATGTCTTTATATATGCATGTGTGCATACATCTAATATTATAAGTCTTAGTCTGTTTACGATGTCCTTCCGTATGTATGTATGTATGTATGTATGTTTGCTTGTCCGGCTAAAGGCTCCGAAACGGAACGGTTTAGCGATTTGAAAAAATTTACAAAACATTATTACGCAACGTCTAGGTCAACGCGACTATTTTCAGTTCGCAATTTTATTTGAACGCCGATATATGGCCATTTTAAATTTCCAACTTTTCGACGAGGCTATATATATCTCAATAACGGTCTCTTACACCATGGCCATAGTAAGGCCATTTGTCCACGTCACGCATGCTAATTAAATATGCAATCTTACGTCACACGTAGCATATAGGTCAACGCTCTGATTCGCAACCAATCACGTTGACCGTTGATTTAACATCAGAAGTGGGGACCACGGGAGAATTTCTAGGTCATCGGACTTAAAGATTCGCCAATGCAACACTTTCGCGATACGAAATTTTTAACGAACGTTTTCATTTGAATTTCTATAGATCTCAACCCAACTATATTTCAACTCAAAATTTACTTTAAATTCCGATATTTGGACATTTTAAGTTTCGATGTGGTCATAGTTTCAATGCCATTGAATTCTGGCACATGCATGGGAGTATATGTTACAAAGAGTTGCAATTAAACAAATTTCAAGCCAGCGCGTAAATTCGCCAGAGGGACACACGAAAAATTTTCACATCGTTAAATTCAAATTCACAGGCGTTGACGAAGATGTCGTTAAATTCAAATACACGGGCGCTGAGGAAAACCCGGGCGAACGCCGGGTAAAAACTGCTAGTACATACATAAATGCATACATATATACAAATTCCGATTGCTAAGCATAATGCAATGATATTCGCTGTAAGCTCCAAGTCTGAGTTTGCTTTCTGGACATTTGGTTTCAAGCGAGGTCCGCGCTTAGGTTTTCGGTTCATTTGCTGATAAAAGGCGTCCATGCTTTGCGTCTGTGCAACAGTGTGTCGCTCGCGTCTAGAGCTGTCTTTTTCGGAGACGACACTTAAGTCTTGAGTTACGTATATTGAGCCGGACATCGTCGCTCGAGTCATATATATTGAGCCAGACGCTGAGTTCTGAGTTCTGTAAGAAACTGGAATTATGGAAAGCGGTTGGTTCTGATCAGGTAATGGAAAAGCGGTAATCTTACCGTGCAACAAAGATGTAATGTAACGACAGTTACATTTTGTAATAAGGTGCACTGATTAGTGTTAGTTAAGTGCAATGCAACTGATTAGCCAGTTAGTTAAGTGCACGGTAACTATAGGAATGCAGCTTAATGTAGCGAAGGAGTGTATGTTCAGTTAGAGTTATGTAGTATTGCTTGTTAATGTACATGTATTTACGTATGCGTGTGTGTATGCTTGTAACTTATGTATGTATCTATGCATGTATATGCATGTATGCATCCATGTATGTCTGTATGTATGTATCTGAATATTTGTTCAGCCAATATCAAGAACCTATCGAAGGCGCTAGAACAATGTAGTGTAATGTATTGAAGTGTTGTGCAATGTAGTGTTTGTTGACTCATTGGTTTGGCTCACAAGCTGTAAATCGTTACAGCAAGTGTGCTTGTTTTAGCCTCCTCCTGAAAGGTCAGCTCGGGACTATTTGAGAGGCCGCAAACGACGCTATATAAAGGCCTCGTAACTTGCATGCACTGAATGAGCAAGTCGTTTACTGCGCATTAATCGTATATTCGTAAAATCCAAATATCTAAAGCGCTACTTTTAAAGCTAAGTACAGGGCAACGGCTTATTCACGAGCGCTGCGTCGAGTCAGAGATAGGAAATAGAGGTCCAAGTAGAGGTCCAAGTCAGAGGGACAGCAGAGAGCAGAAAAATAGGAGAAAAAGAGACAAGCTGGAGAAATTTTAGACAGAATAGTATTGGTAAATATAGTAATGTGAGCAACTGCATTCATGGCGTATCTTGTATGGGAGTAATGACATGTCGTCATTGGATGTGATGGAAACTTTTCGCATTGCATGCTTGTTTTGTAGCAGTATGGCAGATTTCTCTATGCCTATCATTTGTAGCGTTTTGTGGTTTTTATGACAACTCGTTGCCACCCTTTAGCTGTTCATAGCCTTTCGTAGATTTATTCTTGTAAATTCTCAATCATGTTGTTTCTTTTCAGTAACAGTGCTCTGTTCGCAGACAGTGGTCACTCTATCGGTGGTCATTCAGTAAGTGGTCACTCCCTTAGTGGTCACCCTGTTAATTGGCACTCCATAAGTGGTCAATCAACTGGTCTATTAGTGGTCACTCTTTTGTCAATAATTCTGCTTTTGGTCGCTGTATTAGTAGTCAATCTGTTTGCGGTCAATCTTAATAATCACTCCAATAATAGCCACTAGCCAGTCTGCGGGTGTTTTCAGTCCGTTGGTGGTCGCTCAGTTCGTGGTCACTCTTCTGTTGTTGGTCAGTCGTTTGACCATGTCGGACTCAGAGAATCGCGTCATCATCAACGTCGGTGGAATTCGTCACGAGACCTACAAGGTGACCTTGAAGAAGATCCCTGCCACCCGCCTCTCCCGTCTGACGGAGGCTCTGGCCAACTATGATCCCATCCTCAACGAATACTACTTCGACCGACACCCTGGAGTCTTCGCCCAGATCCTCAACTACTACCGGACGGGGAAGCTCCACTACCCGACGGACGTCTGCGGTCCCCTCTTCGAGGAGGAGCTGGAGTTCTGGGGACTGGACTCGAACCAGGTGGAGCCGTGCTGCTGGATGACCTACACGACCCATCGAGGGACACAGGAGACCCTCCAGATCCTCGACCGTCTCGACCTGGATACGGATAAACCGACGGACGAGGAGATCATGAAGAAGTTCGGTCTGGAGGCGGGGTACCACGACGGATCACTCAGCTGGTGGCAGACGGTCCAGCCGAGGATCTGGGCGCTCTTCGAGGAACCATACTCATCACAGGCGGCAAAGGTACGGTACCCCCTGTGGCCACTATAGCCACTCCGGATCATGCACGTATGCAAACTCTGCATTGGCAATAGTAACCGAGAATTCACATAGCGCCGTCGTAGTGCATCTGGAATCTGTTCGAAAGAATTCGTGCGTGGCATACTAAATAAAATTATGATGATGGTGACGACGACGATGATGTTGACTATGGTGGTGATAATGAAGGTGATAACGAGGATGTAAGTCTGTCGGTTTGTACGTCTGCTAGTCTATTTGTTTGCCTGTGATACTGCCTACACAGTAATGTAGCGAACATGTAGATTCTAGACTGCATAGTCTGTAGTTCCTCACGAATTTGGCTATTCTAGCTTTCTGTTCGCAAATGTGTCTATCAAGTCCATTTCATCATTTAAGAAGCTGAACGGAGCATTAGAACAGAAATTCGTCAAGAGCTGTAGAGTTGTGGAATGGTTTGGATGATTGTAGGCTACTGTCTCAGTGGGCACAATCACAGCTTTTAAAAGGAAGCTAGGAAATTGGGCTAAAATGGAAAATTAAGTATGGTCAAAGTTAAATTTCAGTGGTTTTAAAACAGACTAAACGTCTTCTAACACACTTAAATATCTTGTTGTTTTAAGTCGTCAATGTTTAAATTATGAAATTCGCTAGATGTCGTTTTTCAAATCATGTAACTGAAAAGCTTTATTGACATAAAGTGACATTTTCCATAATAATTATTCCAACAGAAAAACGGACAAAAAGTGCATGAAATTTTTCAGTTTAAAAAGCTTGGGGGCCCTTTGGACCTCGGGGGCCCCTGGACTTTGTCCACCCTCGTTATATGACTGTTACGCCACTGCTGTCTGCCTGCATGTCTGTCTGTCTTTCTTCCTATAAGTCTATCTGTAACTTTCTGTCAGACTATCATGTATGTCCTTGTATAGTCTGCCTGTACCTTTAGATGTCTGCCTATCTGTTCCTCTGTCTGCCTTTGTCCTTGTATATGCCTTCCTGCCCTTTTAGATATCTGCTTGTGTGTCCTTGTATATGTCTTCTTGTCCCTTTAGATTTCTGCGTGTCTTACTCTGTCAGTTCCTCTGTTCGTTCGTTCAGATGGTATCATCGACTTCCGTCTTCTTCATCCTTATCTCCATCTCGATGTTCTGCCTAAAGACTCACCCAACCCTTCGCGTTCCCTTCATCCGGAACGTGACGACCGTCTCCGGACCGAACCGAGTGGTCCGCTGGAACCTCGAGCGGACTTCGACGGACCCCCATCCCGCCTTCTTCTACATCGAGAGCGCCTGCAACGCCTGGTTCTCCTTCGAGCTGATCGTTCGCTCCATCGCCAGTCCCAACCGCCTGGGATTCATCCGGACGCCCGTCAACATCATCGACATCATAGCCACCATGTCCTTCTACCTGGACTTCCTTCTGACGCAGCTCGATCAGGAGAACGAGGTCCTCGAGTTCTTCAGCATCATCCGTATCATGCGACTGTTCAAGCTGACCCGACACTCCCCAGGACTCAAGATCCTCATTCACACGTTCAAGGCCAGCGCACACGAACTGACCCTGCTCGTCTTCTTCCTCATCCTCGGCATCGTCATCTTCGCCTCTCTGATCTTCTACGCCGAGCGAATCCAGTACAATCCCACCAACGACTTCACCTCGATTCCAGTGGGACTCTGGTGGGCCATCGTTACCATGACGACGGTGGGGTACGGTGACATGACCCCGAAGACGTACGTCGGGATGTTCGTGGGGTCGATCTGCGCCCTGACTGGGGTGCTGACGATCGCCCTCCCCGTGCCGGTCATCGTCAGCAACTTTGCCCTCTTCTATTCGCACACGCAGGCCAGGGCGAAGCTACCGAAAAAGCGGAGGAGGGTGCTGCCGGCGGAGGCGATCCGACCCAAGGGGGCGTCGCGGAAGAGGGACGCCACGGAGACGGGGCCACTCCTTCTGCATGGAACGGGAAGCGTGGACTCTAACAACTGTCGGAAGGTCGTCACTGCCGTGAAGCAGAACCACCACGTCGGAGGTGGTGGAGCAACAGAGGGAGGAGTTCAGTGGGTGGGAAGAGAGGGAAGAGAGGGAAGAGAGGGACAGTGGGAGAGACAAGACACAGGGACAGACGTAGAAGGAGGAGGAATAGGAGAAGTAACGGGAGGTTCAGAGGGGAAGCGGAGAGATGAGGGAATAGCAGGACCTGCACACAAAACAACATCTGGAAAACTCTCCATATAAATAAGTATGCAAATAAATAAAAAAGTCTACAACTAAATAACTATGCATTTACTGCACGTATATAAATGAACGAATTAAAATAAATACTTTAATATGCACTGTATGCCAACGAATAGACTGTAACTCTGTTTGACTTCAGACCATTAAAATGCTTTTCAATTCTGAACTTCACTGTCGTTTGTTGACCTGTATACTTTACTATTAATCATTGTAAAACCACTAAAAGTAAATCCATTTTGTCATTGTGAAGCTGGTTCCATGGTATTCAACTGGTGTGATGTCTAGCGTCTAATTAGAGTATGGCCTAAGCAGATTATTATAAGATATGAGCCGAAAAACTTAAGCCGAAGAAATTCGTCAGACGAAATATACATATAGCCTAAACATACAAACACACGCATGCTCAACTAAGGGAAAGATATCTTTTTCGTTCTAAGCAACGATCCCCTAAAAATTGTGAAAAACTAAACAATATTGCAGTTTCAGTTGAAAACGTAGCCTATAGCCTTCATTTTTGCTCGTTCTAAACAAATAATCCCGCAAAACTGCGAAAGACAATACAACATTTTTTCTAGTCTCAGATCGGAGCTGATAGTTTTTAGTTTTTCGTCCAAAGCAAAAATCCCTCAAAACTGTCAAAGAGCATACAACATTTCTGCTTATAAGTTTCAGAACGGAGCTCGTGGTTTTAGTTTATCGTTCAAAGTAAGAAATTCCTTTAAAAAGCTGTCAAAAGACCATACAACATGTCTTTTCTAGTCCCAGAATGGAGCTTTTCGTTTTCGTTTTTTTTCGTCCTAAGCGATGCGATTCAATAGCGGGTTTTCGTTGTGGAGGTGTGAAAGAGTGCTCTGAATAATTCATGGCAGCCGTGAACAGCTTTGTGTACGACCCTCAAAGCAATTGGTCATGAGAAGCAATATTGCCCTAATAGTTTCTTCTCCTTTACGAATCCTTTTAATAGTACAAGTCTTCACAAAGTTCCAAACGAGCCATGGTATAGTTAGGAATAAAACCTTTGTTTGGAGAACGCATTTATCTGCCTCAGACGACAGCGGACAATCACCTCCAACTGAACTGGACAGAAGTCATTTGCCTCATCATAAACGGGTTAGAAAATACATTGACGATCAGGTTTGTTGCATGGTCTTCATCCATCATAGAGTCTGTGCACTCTTCAATTCTCTCTGGGGCCCGCAACCCCGGAATAGCTTCGCCCTCCCCTATACTTCAAACCGTGGCCCCGTCCGTTGGTCCTGGTGCTCGTAGCGTAAGTGGAGCAATATGTCTACTTCGCCTTTGGCTAATTACGAACGTCTCCATCGGCGGCGGCTGCAGCGGCGGCGCACACCTCTGATTCGATTTACGCCGACTATGAACGCGTAATGAGCTTTCGACGATTGACTGATTGGTTGGTCGCTGGGGTTCACTCAATGATTGATTTCCATTCCCTGCGAGACCAACGTAGAAATGGCCCTAACCGTTAACATTCGCATCTGGAAAGGCGCTTCATAAGTATCTAGACGCACGCATGCATCTATATGTTTAGACGTCTGCGCATGTCCGCCGCCATATTGGTCGCTGTTTCGTCTAAAGTTATAATTATTGTAATTTAGACGGATTGCAACGCAAAGACGTCTCATCATCGCTGTCGTGGTTGTCATTTCCGGCTCTTGTATACGTTTGTTTTATAATAATTACTTTTACCATGGGTTGTTATTGCTTTCAAAGCCTACAAATTGTAACCAAACACTTTAAGGCTTCCCTTCCGGATCTTGACGGGTGTCAGCCGGTCCAGATCCAATGTTTTAATCAAGGGACATTTCTGTAATCCAAAGATCATAACTGGTATTATTATTTTTCCGAGATATATTACGTGAACCCTACGGACTTAAAACAGGTCCTTAGAAATTGAATGTCTGGATTGGCTAAATCTCGTCAAGTTCCTTCCGAGAGAAAATGCTGCGGCACTGAAGCGTAGGCTATATATCGCAAATGGTGCTGAAAAATTGGCATTATTTCTCTTGTATATTCAACGAATATATATATATTCTGTAGAGAGCGTCTTCAGTTTAATACAGGATTGTTTTGCCAAGATGGTGGCACCGTATTAAGGAAACTGATAACTGACTGTATACCACCTGTGCAAAACTAATCATGCAGTAGCCTAATCGGGCGACTTTGTATAGCGGAACACATATGGTTTCTTTTCGGTTCGCTCTTTCCTACGTGTATGATTGACAGAGTTCTTATGATTGAATATCTATAGATGACTGAGTTCTTATGACTGAGTTCCTGTGCATGTGTGAGATCTTCTGACAAGGTCCGAGTGAGTTCCAGCGAACAGGAAGCTCTCATCCAGATGTGAAGATCGTTGAACAGGCGTAGACGTCGCCAGTGACTTTTAGCCACGACGTGGCAATACGGATAGCTGTGAGCAAAGACTTGAGTATAATTTTAGGCGTTAGGCTATCGGAATCATCTGAAGAAGCGGCGGACCGACTGAAGCGCATGCTCAGCGTTCCTCCAAGGTTTATCTGTTAGGATCCTAGCATAAAGCGACTGCAGCTGGTGATTGGTCGTCTGGAGCTGAATTGCCATTCTGACGAACGACCTTCTTCGACCTTCAGACAGAAAGAAAACCACACTCAGATACGGTTTATGCAATGAGCGAACCATCCTCCCTCATTAATTCAAAACACCTCTGCTTTTACCTGATCCAAAGGCATTGCAGTAATGGTTTAAGGTTTAAAGGAGCCCGTTGATCCAAAACACCCAGCTGACCCAGTGGGCACCGCTGATCTAAACGACCTCGAAAATTCATTATGCCCGGAAATCCAAAGTAACCCTCTGATCCAAAGGGTCACATGTATCCAGAGTCTCGTACAGATACAAAGGGTCCCCAGATCCAACGGGGCTCGATTAGCTCAATAATCAGCAGGTATGAGGCCGGACTTCTAACTATGCCATTAGCTATTTTCTGTTTGTAACAAATAGCATCTGTGTGAGCTTGGAATCATGATTAAACGAATATTGATTGATCGATCGTGACGTTTCGCAGGTATACTGTCAGATGTGATTAGGTGTTTTCGTTTTAATAATTATATAAGCATATACATGTATATATAATATATATATATATAATAAGTATATATATCTGTATATACCTGCATTTATGGGTGATGCCGTTACAGAAGCCTGCGTTGTTCAGTTCCTCTCCATCGCTGACCGTCTGTGGCATCGGTCGGTCCTTTGTCTCCGGCAGAAACATGGCCATCATACCCGCTGCCAGCGACAGACTACCGAAGATAATCGCCGGCAGAGGACGCCACGAATAACTCTTGTAACAACAACAATAACGCTAACAATCTACGCAGAAAAATTACTTAGATTCTGACGTGTGGTCGCAGATGCGCCTATTCTCGTCATTCAGGTATTGAAGGGCAAAGGTGCACAAATTCTAATCTAATCTAACTTAATGTAACATAGGCATAACTGGAGGATAGTAGAAATTCACAAAGTCACGGAAGCCATGAATTCCGTGATTTTCGCATTTGCCGTGAATTTCAGCAAATGCCGTGAATTGCCGTGACTTTGGGAAATTTTTTGGAAATTTGCGACAAAGTTTTACAGACGATAACTTATCGCTATAGTTAGGGTCTACAATTGCAGGAACTACGTTTACTCTGACACTTAGCGTGACATTACACAGCAATCTGTTATTGATCTGGTCATATTGATAAATCTTAGTAAATACGAACCCTTCTGCTGTTAATACTTCTCCACTGACATTGCCAAGCTACATCTTCCAATAATTTCGAAGTTCAAGACAGTCAGAGATACTGAATAGTTTAGTTACCAGTTCAGCCGCCTGAGGCGCCACCACTCCACCAATCCTGGCGAAGAGGGCGCCAGCACCGACTCCTGTACTGCGCATGACCGTCGGATATACTTCGGAGGAATAGAGGTAGATCATGGCGTAGGAACAGGTTATGGCCGCCTTTCCCAGCATCGCCAGAGCCACCACGACCCACGTTAACCCTAAATCAGAACCAAGGCACAATGTTACCCGTGTACAGGACTGGTGCTGTAGTAACTCCTTACACGGCAAAGGCGTTGGTCCCCTCCGAACATTGATGCTACAAAATCTTTTCCCATTCGAATTCGTTCATTAAGCAAGGCCGTACAATTGTATGCAAATGTTTTTGGTAATCACGTAATTAGGGACGTTCTTTAATTGTTCGTTACTGTCGTCACGAGAGACAGACAGACAGACAGAGACAGACAGAGACAGACAGAGAGACAGAGATTAGATAGATAGATAGATAGATAGATAGATAGATAGATAGATAGATAGATAGATAGATAGATAGATAGATAGATAGATAGATAGATAGATAGATAGATGATAGATAGATAGATAGATGAACATTGATGCTACAAAATCTTTTCCCATTCGAATTCGTTCATTAAGCAGACAGACAGACAGACAGACAGACAGACAGACAGACAGACAGACAGACAGACAGACAGAAACAGAGATACAGAGCATGCAGCTGTTACGGTGGGTTTCAAGCCATAGTCTATATACGAACCTGGTGGTACAAAGAGGATGCTGATGAGAGCCAGTCCAGCGACCGTCATAGCAGCGGAGAAGGGAACTGGTCGACCGATTCTGGTGAAGCTGACGAAAAACGTCAGATGAGCCGGAATCTCGACAAGACCAGCAAAGAAGAAATTGAGGTAATCACTTCCTCCAAACGATGAAGACGACAAAGACAGACCGTAGAAGACGAAGCTATTCACGAACCTAATATTATACAGATATGCAATACAACAGAATTAGATTTTAAACTATACAAAGCAATACAGTGCGATATAATGCAATGCGATAAAAAGCAATATGATAACATAATAGAATTTAATTCTATACAACAGAAGGAAATCATGCGACTCTGAGTAAGAGACCTTGAAGGTGCGCTGCATACATTTCGATTGATTTATTGATTGATTGATTGAAGTCAATGCTATCCAATGTCAACAATATCACACGATAGGCCCAATGTCAAATGCAAAGACCATTTTAGGTCATGTTTCGAGTACTCACCAGGAGAAGAGCAGAATACAAGTCGTTCGTCGAATGTTTGGAGTACGGAATAAGTCGACTGGACTGCTGCTTTTACCACGCACAGCTGAACCATCTTCCAGTTGCTAATCGAAAAGAAACAGCCACCGAAATCACATTCAATATCATTCCAATCAATTAATTCAAAATAGACCTACTTTCACAATAGACCTAATTTTCATGACTTTTACGACCCTGGTTTCGTCTAATAAATAATAATAACGCATCAAATCCATTAAGGATCACGTATACACATTCACTACGCAGTAGGCTACGCACCTGTAAATAAACTTTACGGGTGCTGAAGAATACATAAGATAACGATTATCACTGTAACACATAGAATACATACATATCCTAGAATGATGTATTATTATTATTATTATTATTATTATTATATTATTATGATTATATATTAGATACTGTCAAGAATGACTGCAGCCGATGATACCTGTAACTGTGAGCTCAAAGTTTCATCGCTGAGATCTTTCATTGAGTCGTTATCCGCTGCCATCTTTCTCAGCACTGTAATGCACTCATTGCGTCTGCCACGAGCGAGCAACCACCTCGGTGTCTCCGGAACCACCCTACATGGAAATCAAGACACACGTCAATCAAACACTAACCGAAATGCAAACCACGTTCCATTCCTACCAGGAGATACAGGCTTATTCTTTTCCACACAGCAGATAATTATGAGAATGTTGCCGCCTCACTACTTTCAAGTACGTTCCCTACCCACATTTGAAGTAAGCTTATGTTACCTACCCACCATTTTTAGAACGTTGCCAGTCTAGATTTAAACACGTTGCGTATCAACTTTATAGAATGTAGCCTACCCTACCTAACTTCAATTATGCTTACTATGTATGCTTACTATCTACTTTCAATTATGTTGCCTATCCACTTTGTTTAGAATATCGCATGTGTATATTTTTAAGAATCTTTACGTATGCCTAGTTGTCGGATAATTTTAATGCCTACCAGTAGAGAATGCCCAGAAGGCAGAGCGGAACAGAGAAGGCGAGCTGGACGTAGATCCGTTGGCGAAAGGCGTATGCGAGGCCGGCCATCGCCATATAAGCCACCGCCCAGAAGAGGTGGATCAGAGTCCCAGCGAACACCCTCCACGACGGACCGACCATCTCAGTAACTATACAACACCGCAACAGTCCAACGATTATGTAGCGCCTTTAACTAAAGGACATGGCTGAGCATACATATAATAGCATCAATATACATATGCACGATATATATAATGTATCGCTCCAATTCATTTATTTCTTATTACGACGGTGGTCGTGGAGGTGACGCTGATGATAATGATGATGACTATGATGATGATTATGTTGATGATGATGACGACGATTGCTAGAAAGATTATCATTAATAGAAAGTCTTCTTTCTTTACACACGCACAAACACTCACTTAAATTCGTACAAAAAGACAGTACACACATAAAAAATTATTAAGTATAATAATTCAGGGCTGCCTGCATATTTTAGCTTATCCCGTGCAAAGAGCACCTTCACGCTAATTTGGCAATGGATATATCCATAAGGCCTATAATGCCTATTATAGTAATATTATGCATATAATATAAGATTATATGGTTATCCTAATAATAAAATATCTTATAGATATCCATATAAGATAATTCTGGATATCCAAAACAAATAAGATCATTTGGATATCCATATTTAAACTTATTATGCTTATCCATATAATAAAAGATCGCATGGATATCCATATAAGATTGTTATGGCCATCCACATATAAGATCATTAATTTTAGAGACCAATGACGAAGGCTGTCTGGAATTCTCCGGTCGTCTGGATGCCGAGAAGGAATCGAAGGCAGAAGAAGAAGTAGATGTTTGGAACGAACGATGAACTGAAGGAACAAACGAACTGAAGGACGATGGACGTCATCAGCGCCACACGACGACCGAACCTGAAAGCACGCACACCTCAGAATTAGGTCAGGTCAAGTCAGAGGTCAGGTCAGGTCAACTTCTGGTAACAAGGCCAAGATTAGTACACCGAACGGAAAGTAGGCAGGCACGTGAAACCATGATACCAAGTAGGTAATCATTTTGTCAAGGAGCTAATTATTTTGTGCGGATAAGCTAATTATCCGCACAAAATGCGAATAAATCATCTTTTCGGTCATTGTCAAATATAGATTGCTCTCCTCACATTAACTACAAAATGAACGAGATGACATATCGAATAGACTTAAAGATAAATGTCTACTGATCAAACTAGTTCGAAAAAAATTAGGTCTAAGGGACAGCTTGTAATCTTTCAGCAAGACCTATCAGACCGAACAGATGGCAGCAGTTCTTAAAGGTAAGAAGACGTAGAAGAATAGCAGTCCCTGAAACTAGCCTGTGGCCGATCAGACGATACGATTCGTCACAGGTTACACTGGGTTTTTAATTAATGTGCATTACAACTCAGGCACAACTATAGTTTAAAAACTTAATTCCCTTTTTTTCTTTATAATAGCCTTTGTTTGTGTATGTAAGTTGTGAAGCTGTGTCTTCCTGCTTGATAAATAAACGAATATATCATCATCATCATCATAGCGGTTATTCGACAACGCAGAATGCATAGCGTTCATCATCCGAATAATACTCGCAGGTCAAAGCACTGTGTAGAGCGACGCCATCTTCGTTCTTATAACAAGTGGTTTAGTTGTCAAAGAAGAGCTGGATGGTGGAAATTACTTTAAGCTTACAGATAACCGAAGTGCACGAATGCTGGTCAAAATCTAATGTTATTAATAGGTTGCACACGAAACAATTAACGAATTCACGACTCAGAGACATGCGCGTGGCAACTACTGCCCAATCTAGAAGTTTTGCCTCTATTGGCCGGTTTGGCCCCTCTAGTTGGAACCCGTCTTATTGAATTGCGGCTTGAGCTTCTCAGTCTTTCTCTTCTCATGCTCCGGAAACGCCTGAAGTCCATTTTATTTGTTAGTGATAGCACTGACTGTCTTGGGTCGGGATGGAGCGCCTCTGAATCGTTGAGTGGCGCTTTATAAATGTTCAATTACAATTGCCATTTAATTACAAATTTAGTTTTCTGGCCAGCCAACATCTTTTTGGCTAAGCCTTCTTAGCTGAGGGGGTTAGACGGAGAGCCAAGGAGGTTGAACCCCAAATCCCACAACTCAAACACTGGTTTATAATTAAATGTAAATCTACACGCTTTCTATAGCGACCTATATTATGGCCTCGACTCTGTTCATTTTTCAATGAATTGATCTGGTGAGCTGATCCTTGATCACCGCTGCCTTTGAATGCGTGTATTATTTAGCAGTAGGTTACTAAAACACGGCTAGTGCTTTCGTCACACGTCAGTATCGGTCGTCATCCGTGTGCACGCGTAATTGCGTGACGCTGCAGTGAAACTGACCTGTCTGATATGTAACCGTAGATCAAAGTTCCGACGATGCGACCACCCATGTAGGTCGATTGGGTGAGGGACACGAGCCAGCCTCTCGAACAGACAAGGTCCCACTGAAACGCAAGAATGCGTATAGGCCTATACACATCCCAGACATTCATTCATTCTTTCATTCATTCATTCATTCTTTTAGTTTCTTTTTCTTTCTTTTCTTTATTTTATGCGTACTGTATTTCTATCTGTCCATCAGTGTTCTGTTTCTGTCTCTCTCTTTGTATATCTATCTAATTAATCTATACATCTAAGTATCTGTCTATCGTCTGTCTATCTAAAAATGAACAGGGTCAAGGCCATACGGTCCCTAGAGAAAGCAAGTGTATATCTAAATTATCTATTGATCTGTCTGTCTATCGACCCATCCATCCATTCATCCATCTGTCTATCTATCAATCAATAATCTATCATCAATCGTATCTTGTTGAAAGATAACTTTCATTCTTTCATTGGTGCTATTCACACTTTATATCATGCAAGACAGAGAGACAGAGAGGAGAGTGGTCGAGTGGAGAGAAGAAAGTTTTCAGGCCCAGTGGATCAGGTTTCCATGGGTATGCTTCAGGCGAGGACCCCGAGTATAACAGCCGGTGTCCGTGCACGCTTCAAGCATCCCACGGCTCTATGCGACGCCCTGCTGGGTATTGTCTGGTGACCATTATATATAGTATATATTAATGTATATTATATATCGGTGCATGGGCTTTCAGAGAGAACAGAGAGGGAGTAGAAACTGGGTCAGGCCGATTGGTCATAATGGAGTCGTTTGGTGTTGTGGGTAATGAATGTGAGGGGGTCAAGCCGACCCCCCCGGGGGTCGGTCAGAGGCTAGAAGCAAGGGGGTCAATAAGAAGAAGCAAGGGGGTCCAACCCCCCCGACCCCCCATGCAAATCGGACCCTGATTATTATTAGGCCTTATTATTATTATTATTCATTCATTCATTTTTTCGTTTCCGTAGTTGTTCTATTCTGTATACCTACTGTATATCTATCTGTATATATATGTCTGCGTCTGTTTATGTCTCTCTCTGTTTGTATGTCTATCTGTCTCTACTCTCTATCTAATTAATCTATCTATTGATATTATCTATCTATCTGTCTCTCTTTGTCTATCTGTATGTGTGCATATCTATCTATCTATCTATCTATCTATCTATCTATCTATCTATCTATCTATCGATCTATCTATCTATCTATCTATATCTATCTATCTATCTATCTATCTATCCATCTATCCATCCATCCATCCATCCATCCATCCATCCATTATCCATCCCCATCCACCCATCCATCCATCCATCCATCCATCAATCTATATATCAATCAATCAATCAATAATCTATCATCTATCGTTCTTTCTTCTTTCATTGTCTATTCATTTACCTACATTTTGAGAATCTACTTTCATAGTAAAGTGTCTATAATTCCCACTCACCTCAGTGACTATTGTCGACTTATATTGACTCGTGTCATACATCCAAGACTGACAATCCACCAGGTCGTCGCTGTCCGAATCATTCCATCCTCCATCCTTCCCTCTCCACTCATCCGTCGTGCCAGTCTCTTCCAGTCCATGTCTTGGAGACTCAAACTGGAAACATCGACTCCTCCTCATCCTTCCCTTTCCGTCTATCTCCCACGGAACGGTCAGGTTCAGTGTGACCTCAAGGGACTCCTGCGTCTCATTCCCTGACGATGGAGCGCAGTGGTAGTCGGGTCTGGCCGCCCAGAAGACGTAGCCGAGGTTGTTGAAGGCCGTCGAGAAAGCAACGAAACAGACGGCGATGACAACGCGTCGCTGGTAGGAACCGAACTGACAACCGAAGCCAACCAGCAGATCATCCAAACCTAGAAGATATAAACCAACAGATCGTCCAAACATTCATTCAGTCGGGAATTTATATAGCGCCCCTTCAAGTTAACTACCCATCCCCAAAAATAGAAGACATAACCCAGCAGATCATCGAAAGTTCCAAACCTATAGAGGGAAAACTAAGACCACAACATGTTATTACTTTATATTATACATACATGGGCGTATTTTCTGAGCCTCCCAACATCTTTTTGGTTAGGCCTACTCATAGCTGAGGAGGTTAGAAGAATAGCTTTGGAGGTTATATATACACGCTTTCTATTATAGCGACCGTATAATATTTGTAAATCATCATCACGTCCTGACGCCAGCCGTCTGGCGGCGATGGGTACGAATGAAAGATCTCCATTGTCCTCGGTTACTCGTCAAGTCCAGTGTTCCACTAAGTGTTAGTCCAAGTGATGTTATGTCCTCATTTATGCTGTCTATCTATCAAAGTCTTTGGTCTGCTTCTGTTTCTTTTTCCTTCGAATCTTGAGTGTATAGCGCATTGTGGGATTCAATGGTGACAATGAAGACAAATTTTTAATAACAAAAATGACGCTGACCATGATGATGACGATTTTTTTTATGATAAAGAGAATATCGATGAAGATGATTAAAGGGGCATGATGATGATGATGGTGACGACGACGATAACGAAAAGGATTATGATCACATTTAATGACGTTGACTACGATGATGATGAAAGTGACCACGATTAAGATAGGATGATGATGACGACGACGACGACGACAACGATGATGATGATGATGATGATGATGATGATGATGATGATGGTGATGATGATGATAGTGATGATGATAGTGATGATGATGATGATGATGATGATGATGATGATGATGATGATGATGATGATGATGATGATGATGACGATGATGATGATGATGATGATGACGATGATGATAGTGATGATGATGATGATTATGACAGTTTGCTGTTGTTGTTGTTATTGTTATTGATGATGACGACGGTGACGACGATGATGGTGATGATAAATATAAACGCACACGCTTTCTACAGCGACCGTATGGCCTTGAAGCTGTTTATTTTCCAGTAATGAGAAGCGCACAATGTCATGTGTGTATTCGATTAAACACGCAATATGGAGGCTCATATTATATGCAGCCATAAACACATGGCATTGACTATAGGCCTACATGCAATAAGTCAACTTGTGACTTTCGTATTATTATCAAGACAACGCAGTAGGGAAACTCATTAAATTTACAAGGCTATACTTACTCTTAGGTTTACTTCTGCTGTCGTGGTGCGTAAGCGTTTCTTCCGTCATTTGTTCCATTGCAGAATAATCCTTGCAATTACGACTAATTAGCGTCTGTTCGTCTTTCTACAGTAAAAAACGATTTGTTCTATTTCTGAATCAGTCGATAGTGTTTGAAACTTCATCCGATTTGCAGCGTTTATGTAGGTATGCAGAGTGCTCTAAAAACTCCGGTAACTCCTTGCATTGGCTCCTATAGGGGCGTATAGAATAAGTTCTTTCCCCACCTATAGTATTTTTTATTTAGCGCCTCTGTGAATGAGCTGGATCCAATGGTCTAGCTTCTTGGGATGTTAAGAAATCGCGTGAGAGCGACTAAACGCTTTGCTCGTGAATAAGCTGGTGCCCTGCACTTAACTTTTGGAGTTTCACGATTACGCACTCTATGCATATAATATAGCCTATGTATAAATATATACGTAGGCTATATAGGGTTTAAATACATGTATGTATGTAATATATGTATGTATGTATGTGTGTATGTATGTATGTATATATGCATGTATGCATGATGTATGCATGTATGCATGTTTGCATGCATGCATGTATGTATGTATGTATGTATGTATGTATGTATATATATGTATGTTATGTATGCATGTATGTATGTATTATGTATGCATTTAAGTATGAGCACGTGTTGTTGTTAAACAGTTGTTCCATTAGCCTACTTGCCCCCAATAAAACGGTCGGAGCTCTCTCCCTTCGGCCAAAGGGCGCACGATAGAGGAGGCAGGTGATCGAATGCAAAGAACCTTTCCTTATTTGTATATTATATTCTGATTATTCTTATCTTTGAATGTACACATTTATGTATAATGTCGTTTGTATCTCAGAATGCGTTCTGCAACTGTGAATTAGAGTCGATACTTACTTACTTACTTACTTATGCATATAATACTGTATAATGATATGTATATATAGTTGTAAACACTTGTCTGTCTGTCCACTTGTTTTCCCTGACGACCACTCTAATCATTTACGTCTGCCTGTATTCATGCGCCATGCTTTACTTTAGCCACACGTTTCCGATGCAACAGCATCATCACTAATATGACCCTCACTCTGCGTTACTCAAAGGACTAAACCCTCGGAAATAATTATAAACAGTTACTTCAGACAAAGACGCAAACTTTAGAACTAATACTATAATATCTGAATACCTGCGTTTATAACTTAAGAAACGTAGTACGACGTTGTATGATGTAACCTGTAAGTTCACGCAACCTGCTTCTCTCGGTGTTTACACGTTAAAGAACTCCGGCAACCGAAAAACTCCGGCTGAGGAGGCATTAATTCATCGCCTCCTTCTGGCCGCTTTTGCAGGTTACAATAATAATAAACGCCTTTCAGACTGAGCTTCGAGTTTTCTAATCTGAGTTCGCTGCCACTGTTGCATCAGGGAGTACGGTTGGGCTAGTCTGTAGACCTTAGAAAAAATCCCAAGATTGCTAGGCAAAATCTACCCAGATCCCAAGTCGGACCCCCAAAATCCCAAGATCTTGGGAAAAATCCCAAGCAGTGGTCGCACTGTGTCCACTTGTTTTTCCTCTAAGACGCTTCGCCCATCGCCGCCTAATCCTTCATACGGCTGACTGTATTCATGCGCCGTGCTTTCACATTATGCACACGTTTCCAATGCAACAGCCAACAGCAGCATCACTAACATGACCCTCACTCTGCGTTACTCTAACGACTAAACCCTCGGAAATATTATAAACAGTTACTTCAAACAAAGACGCAAACTTTAGAACTAATGCTATCTGTAGCCTATACCTCAATGTTTAGATCCTAAGAAACGTAGTACGACGTTGTATGATGTAACCTGCTCCCGTAAGTTCACGCAACCTACTCCTCTCGGTGTTTACACGTTTACTAAGCGTTGTACGGACTCCGGCAACCGAACAGCAGTCTGACTCCGGGCGAGGCATTAATTCATCGCCTCCTTCTGGCCGCTTTTGCAGACGGCTAAGGTCGTGGTAGATGATGCGATGACTCACCCTCTGAGTCATAAGTCTACATGGGTCTATACTTCAGCGCTTCCCAGTTTACCGCCTTGCTGTCTCCCGCGGCCTGGACTGTCTCCGGATTATGACCTCGCTCCCAAACTGAACAAACAGCTTGACTCCTTCGAATTGGGTCTAGGACATATTCGCTCACCGGACAATTCCCCCGAAATTGGACTGATGAAAAAATTCTTTGTTTTAATAGAAGCTGGATTGATGAAAGAAATGCTTTGCTTAAACAGAAGTTGGATAGATATAAGAACGTCTTTTGCCTAAATAGAAGTTGGATTATAAATGACAGTTATCACTGACAATGGTAGACTGCTTATACTTACTTAGTAAGTGATCTTGGGAGGATGTCCGGGGAAAAATGTCCGGGGGAAATGTCCGGATACCCTTCGAATTTTATCTTGGGAGAGTGCCGCTATTTAGCTGCCTCCCTCATTAGGTAGAGATAATTAAGCCTACGGCATTATATAGGCCCTAATATAAAAGTGTAATTATGATCATATATAGCCTACTTTACGCTACTTATAAATATATATATTTATATATATATATATATATATATAAGATGTTTCGAAATATCTATTCAACCCACATGCCCTTGCCAATTGAGAACAATGAGGGAGAGAAATGGCCATCTGGCATACACGAACAAACACGGCCAAAAGCCATACCTCAGAAAAGGTCAAATTTTAGCATTTTCTTAATCTCGGCACGATGATGACAAACGGATTTATTGTCAACTCAATAGACCTACACTGAGCCAACCCGTTCTACCCTATCATCCTCCGTTGAGTCCGTTCTCACTCTTTCTAGACCCCCGGCCACTACTCATCTCAAGTTCTCCAACCGAGCAATATCGCACACTGCACCGCGTCTCTGGAACGATCACCTCCTGAATTCCGCACTTTTTCGGTTCCTCCACCATCATCGCCAATCATCCACCATCATCTGCCTCAGGCTCCTCTATCCATCACCCCCAAGGCTTTCCACTCGAAGCTAAAGTCTCTCCTTTTCAAGAACTCTTATCCTGACTCATCTGATCCTGTACCTTCCAACCTCGACCTAAAAGACACCTGCCTTAACATCTGCTGTGCCCTCTCTGATCCTCTGGAAACCGGACTCGCCTCCCTCGGACTACTCTTTAGGACAACCCCTCTGACTATACGCAGCGCTCGTGAATAAGCTGGTGCCCTGCGCTTGGCTTTCGAGTGGCGCTTTAGAAGTTTGGAGATTACGATTACGATTACGATAGACCGTTTAACAGTCAAATAGACTGAGTATTATTATAATCTTTACAGAGTCATTATTATGAATAATTCCTGGAACCGGTCGTTTGGCGGTAATGCCTAACGGAGTTGTTTCAGTCTCCGGTCCAATGCTAGTATGCTACCAGTTTGAAAGGGCCCCATGTGAGATTCGCAAAATTTCTATAGGCCTAGCGGTTAAGTTCCCCGTAGGCTATAATAATATTGCGTCGTGCCGTGCCGGTCAACTAAACATGAAGCAACGACAAATAATCGCCAGACCAACGCGAACACGGATTTAGCATATAATATAGGTCTAAATCGCTAGAAAAATTCTGTTCCTGACGCCTGATCAAATCCATCTTACCTGCATAGCTCTTGTTCAAAATAATATAAAACAGATTTGCTCACTGTTTCCATTCAAGCGCTAAATATTTTCATTGCTTTTATTTCTCTGTTGTTTACCTAAAGAACTCGGTGGAGCTCCATTGCATCAGACCGTGCTTTGCAAAGCGTGGATGTCGAGAGACGACGTGTAGGAAAAGTGGGCGAATTTAGCAATAATTTCCTTAGATTTTCAAGATGCCTACTGTAGGATTAAAACGAGACGTGCTGTTCAGCATTTTGGGCCGTTCATATAGTAAGTGGATAGTCTGCTGTAGGCTATACAAATGAAAGCCGGACTCGGACTTCCTTTGGACTACTCTCGTGGACAACCCCTCTGACTAGTCGCAGCGCTCGTGAATAAACTGTTGCCATGCACTTCGCTTTCGAGTGGCGCTTTAGAGTTTAGAAGTTTGGAGATAACGATTACGAAATGTAATGGTTTATGTAGTGCCCCATTATTCTTCATGGAATGTCAGATACTGTGTACTGGAATAAATGGGTGAAATCAGTCAGATGGTATTTAGGTTCTAAAACGGTGTGTTTTTTTACACAAAGTGTGCAGTTGACTTGTCTGGAGTGTGCAGTGTGTAGTATGAATTTTTGAGAGATTAGCTCAAGCCAGCAGCACACGATTTCATCATAATACCTTAAATGTTACATGCCAGTTGAAGTTTGACAGTTTGAGAAAGAGTGCACAGTTGACATTTCTGAGTAGTTCAAGTACTGATAGCACTTAATGATTCATGCGACCTTAATTTTAGGAAACACGAGCTGATTTTCTTCAGTCACACCTCATGTTGGCAGGACATGCACTCCTTGTGACAATCCCTCCCACAGTGTACATGTGATGATGTTTTGGCAAATGGGATTGGTTGTTATTTAGATATGTACATGTATGTATGTATGTATGAGCACTTGTTATAGCGCCCCTTCAAGGTTTCTACTCAGAGGCGCTCCCGACTACACTGAATCGAAGCGCATGAGCAATTGCGAGTTAAGGACATGCACAGGGTCCCTACGCGGCGGCTTGAGGTGGATTCGAACCCGCAAACCTCCGGCTGCAAGGCACCGAACATACCCCTACACCACCGCGCCCCAATATATAGATATAGTTTGTAAAAACCTGTTAAAACCAGTCCTTGATTGCCAACTATTAACCACTTTGCCTTCTCGTACTCCTTCAATGAACCAGTTGGCCGTTACGTTAGGGTTTGAGACATGCAAAAGCTCTGAATATTTATTTATACTACTAGCAAATGTCTTCAATTCAATCCGATTCTGGGTAACTTTGAATGTTTCCTTTCTTCTGTAATTCTAAATTTTCCTTTCTCTGTAATCTTTAGATTCTCTTATGAGAACATTCCGACTTGTTACTATTCCTTACCTGTTGGTGTTATGTGTATGTGTTCATTGGTTAATGCCAGTGTCAGCTATGATTTGTACTGCAAACTGTTTGCATTGGTTATAGTGTAGTGCCTAACCCTAACGTAACTGGCCTATCTGAAACTGAAATATATGTCCGTCCAGTAAAGAACATGCAGGTTTCAGGGCTCCTCCTTTCTCATAGTTACAGTATAAAGGCCCTGAGGAAGTCTGTAATGCATGAAGAGTTTAGCCATCAGTTGACACTATATAAATTAAAAAAGGAAATGTTTTAAGTATTAACAGTAGACAAGAGTGAAGTACATGATTAGCTAACAATGTCTTTTAGTTATATGTTGCAAATATGTAGTGTGATAATTTAACTGGGAGTGTTTAAAATTATGATACTGATTGGTAACAGTTGACAACGTTGTGTCTTTTTAGCTGAAGATGAGTTCAACGATCTCTGCTTTGACTTTGGTCTGGAACTCGATGAAGTGGTTTGTCATGGATTTAATTTCTCTTTAAATTTTTATGTGATCTCAGCATTGCACAGAAGGAATATTTGTTGATTTGTTTAAAAATACGAATAAATTGTGAAATTTCATGAGTTTATTTTCATTAAGATATTGGAATATTCAGGGATGAATAAAACCCTTTTATTATGCTTTAGTAACAAATATATGGAAGTAAATATTTTTTATTTTGATTGTGAGAATAGATTGTTGCTGATGATTACTTGTAGATGATATTAATTTAGTTGATCAGATAATTTTGATAAAATGTTTTCAAAATAATTATTTTGACTTTTGATATTTTAATGGTTATATTGCTTTTTAGACTTCAGAAAAAGAGATGATTAGTAAAGAGCAGGGTACAGATAAGGCAGAAGGAGCCTCGGATGTCATTATTTTCAAGATTGACGTTCCTGCTAACAGGTTTGCTGATTTGCTTAACAATTCTAGTGACGGATTGTTTCTCAAGATGTAGATGGTTGAGTTAGTAGCCTGTAATTTGCTATTCAGGGAGTGGAAACAGGGTGATGTTTGTTGTTTGTAAACATTTGGGGATGGTGTGTGATTGGAAAGATCCATCCATGTGTAGAACTGAATTAATGTACATGTGCCCAGGGCATTTATTTGTTCAAGTCTTTTTACCTGCTTTTGGTGGCAGCTGGACTGCAGTGATTAAAAGAGACCAGCATTTACTGTGCAAATAATCTTTGTCCTGGGTAAAGTACTGTTTCTGTGTTTCCTTTTATCACATTACCAGTTTGTCTGATTATTGCAGGTATGATCTTCTCTGTGTTGAAGGACTTACAAGAGGTCTGCTGATATTTCAGCAAAAGTAAGTAGTTGCCCGATTGGTTTTAATTCTTTTCCAAATTTTCTTATATTTGATTGCTTAACGCTTCATTATTGCTCCTAATTCTGATGATATTAATAATTTGTTTGATTTATTTAGTAACGTTTGCCTTTGTGTGTAATGTTTTCATTCAGTTTGTCAGTTGCTTCTTTCATTTCAATGGGGTTCACAACTTGTGTGGTGCTGAGGCAATCAATGGTTTGCCAGTTTTATACTTTTCATGTCTTGTGTAGTTAAATGAGACCTATTTGGTACATGAGAGATATTATGATCACCCTTGAGTAATTGAGTGGTTCTAACATTTTGATTTAGGAGGCATTTCTTAAATTAGCCAATTAATTGCAGCATGTGCTGAATAGCAGCGGAACAAAACGTTTTTGCTGCCATACAAATGGTTTACAGGTATTTGTTTCTGGGTTTTGGGAGTTTTGAGTAAATTAATTTAAATAATCGTTGTCTTGATAGCCGATTTTGTTTTTAAATTTTTTCTCTAGGCTTGAAGCTCCGATCTACAGAATGATTCAGCCGGCTGAAGACCGCATTCAGCAGCTGATCATTCGTCCGTCTGTAAGTGTTAGCTGTGCAGAACAACTTAATTTAGCTGAATTCAGTTGGTGATCTTTCTGCAAGCGTTAACTGTGGGAAACAACTTAAATTCTTATATCTGATGAATTACTGACATCACAGATGGTTTTATTTTAAATAGACATAGCTAGAATATAATAGTTTAAGTTATATTTCCTTAAAATCCATTTTTTATCTTCTGAGTTACAGTAGTGCTTATTTTTCTTAAGGATGATATTTCTCATGATTTCTGATTGTTTTTCAACTTCTTTTATTGTTTGTTTTGCTGTTTTGTAGACAGCGGCTGTGAGGCCATTTGCTGTTGCTGCCGTTCTTCGAGACATCACTTTTACTCAGGTTTGACAAAAATATATCAAGTTTGAGAGCTTTTTTATTTGTGTTTCATTGGATTAAAACTGGGCTAGCGAATTAGGCTCATTTATTATTTCTATAGAAATACATATTTTCATATTTTCAGAATGTTTAAATTTGGCATAAAAGCCCTTGCTGCAACCACCAGACGAAGTTTATTGATTTGTTTATTGTTAAATGTAGTTGGATGCATCTTCATGAAATTGTTTAAAGTTTGAGAAAGATTTAGTGTATTGTAGAAGGATTTGAATATGATCCTGTGTACATAGTCACTGTGCTTGTAGCTGTGAAAGTGATTCACTGTTAGTGTGTTTCTGTGTGTGTGTCTGTAGGATCGCTATCAGAGCTTCATAGATTTACAAGATAAGTTGCATCAGAACATTGGAAGGTATGTCATTTCGATGCTATTCTTCGTAGCATCATTGGCACATTGAACACTGTTTACGTTGGTACCTTTGTGCACCATATTGATACCTTTGGGCACCGTATTGGTACCTTTGGGCACCATGTTGATACCTTTGGGCACCATGTTGATACCTTTAGGCACCATGTGAAGAAGTACCAGTCCTCTTAAATATTTGTTTTCATAACTGCTTAATTTGATTTTCATATAATTGTGCTGGTGTATTTGCAAGGAGTGGGACTAAGAAATGGTTGGGCTCATGTAGAGCAAAACCTTAATAGAACACTTGCCTTAAGTCCTTTCATCGAATGTGTTAAAGCAAGTTTGTTTGATGCAATGAGGTTTGTGAAGATAAATGTAGAGATATCTGGAAATTCATATAGTGCCTTTGAGATGTCCTCTGAAGGTGCTTTCTGAAAAAAGTGAATGTTAAGAATTTTCATGTAAAATGATTTATGGACTTCATGTAGTGTTTTTCTTTGAGAAATCCTTTTAAGGCTTTATAAATATTCATAAAGTATTGAGAAATCCTTTATGAATATTCATGTATTGAGATAACTGGACCTTCATTGAGAAATCCTTTATGAATATTCATGTCCACTGAGATATGTGAACATATGTAGAGTGCCTTTTGAGAAATCCTTTTAAGGCTTTGTGAATATTCATGTACATTGAGTTATCGTGACGTTTGCTGGTGCCTTTTTTGATAGCTGCAGAAATTACATAGAGCGCATGTGTTTGCGTGTAGGCAAAGGTCGATTGTTGCGATCGGAACACATGACCTTGACACAATCCAAGGACCGTTCTTTTATGAGGCGCTTCCTCCAAATGACATCCGCTTCAAACCGCTAAACCAAACAAAGGAGTATATGGCTGCTGAGATGATGCAACTCTTCTCTGTAAGTCATTGAACCGTCATTTTAATTTGTGTAATACTATGCTTAGATATGTCTGTTTTCTGGGTGGTCCAGCTGCCATTGTTTGACAAATAATTAAAAGAGCGGTTGGGGTTCAAATCTTGCCAGGTTATAAATTTGTTGCAAGATTTTGGCCCACCTGTGCCTCGTGCAAACTTAGCTGTAATGATTACACTGCCACACACCGTTGGTGGGAAGATGAGATGGCGAGGGAGAAGACTGTCCACTGGTCCGCATATGTTAAGAATAAGACACTGAGAGGTCTGACTCTTCATACCAATGGCTGCTTAAGGGACTGCTCTTGTTCTTCTTCATGGCCCATAGTTGTTAACGAGAGCGGGTGAGAAATGGGGACCATGGGTGGATTTCCCCAGAAAGGGCACATCTGTTGAGCAATGATGAAGATGCTTTGCACAGGATAGGCTAGAATATTCTCTTAGTGCATATTGAGCAGAAACTTTGTCTTTTTTGTTTCATGCAGTTCTACACTGTGTCCACGATAAAGTAGACCCCTAGACTTTGTTAAATATCTTGGTCAATTGTACTACTAGGTACTAAATTTGGTGCACATGAACTTCAGTCTATTCTATCTAAACCCTGCAAATTTTATTACAATTGATGCAAACGAGATATACCCTTATGAAATTGGGTGGTTCAGGAACAAGTTACCAACACGTAAAACGCATAGAATTACTTCATTTTTCTGGCTACCGCAGGGATAGGCTGTTGTTTATAAGCGTCATTTTCGGAAACAATTAGACTACGAGACCTGTTTTACGTAACAGTAACAGTAACAGTAGTTGGTTGTAAAGAAATGGTTTTCAGTGCAGAGGACAAGATTTTAATCAAGGAGTTGAGAGAGACGAAGGGGTATGGCGTAGGAGACTCATTACAGAATTTCCAATGAAAAATGGTCCCTAGCTGGTGTCAGCAAGCTGTTAAAAAGATTGCCACAACCGGATCAGTTGCAAGGAAACCACGAGACGCAAACAAAACCATGGACGCAAACAAATATCAATGCTGTCGGAGAACTGGTGCTGAGTCAGGATGATCAGCCGCGCACGCATCTGTCGATGCGTTTTACGTGTTGGTAACTTGGTTCTGAACCACCCAATTTCATAAGGGTATATCATCGAAACCGTTGCATCAATTGTAATAAAATTTGCAGGGTTTAGATAGAATAGACTGAAGTTCATGTGCACCAAATTTAGTACCTATAGTAGTACAATTGACCAAGATATTTAACAAAGTCTAGGGGTCTACTTTATCGTGGACACAGTGTACCTGTTCTTCAGCCCAAAGTTTCTTTGACCCAAAGACTGAGAGCAAAGCCGTAATTTTATATGAATCTGCGAGAATTATCTCTTTGTTGAACTAGTAATTAGCATTTGGAATCTGATGAAAACAATAGTTTGTTACAGTTGTGAAGAAACTTTGTAACAAAGTTTATTTATCTTGCTGACGGATTTGTTGTTGTTAGACTGATAGTCATTTGAGACATTACCTTCACATCATTCAGGACAAACCTGTTTATCCAGTCATCAAAGATAGTAATGGCGTCGTTCTTTCCATGCCACCAATCATCAATGGTAAGCCTTCAGTTTTTTAAGAGATGTCTATGTAAACTGGCTTTCCACATACCGGGTATGTTCTTATGTGGATTACCAGTTTATGGAAAGGTGTCCTGCACCATAGTTTTATTTTAAGTTAAGAGTGTACTCTCCTTACTTGGCTGACCTTAATACAGATGAATGGCTGTTATGTAGTTCTTTTTCCATTTTTTTTTCAATATTCAGTGTCTGGGTTTGAATTTGAAAAATTCTAAAGTTCTAATATCTAATTAAATACCTGCCTTAAAATTCTGGCTAATTACATGTAACTTTCTTATCAGTTTCTATTTGTCGATAGGAAAACATTAGATTTCATTTTGACAGTACTTTATTCTATCCTGATGATCAGCAACATGTTCTTTGCAGTAAGATGTTACTAACTTATTTTAACAAACTTTTATTTTAGGCGATCATACGAAGCTCACGCTGAACACAAAGAACGTGTTCATTGAATGCACAGCTACGGATCTGAACAAGGCAAAGATCGTTCTGGACACACTTGTCTGCATGTTCAGCCAGTATTGCCGTACACCCTACCGGTAACTGACACCTTGGAATACCATTTCCTTAGAGAAGACCTTGTAATTGAACAAAGGAGATGTTTGATATATATATATATCGTTATATGTTACTTTTTTGCATTTGTTGTAATGTTGTTAGTAGCAAAGAGAAAGAACTTGCTCAAATTTACAACAATTGTTAGATATTTTTCAGCAAACTGATTCCGTAGTAGAAGTAGTTTCAGTTTCAGTGTGATAACAAAGATCATTTTTATCTCCCTCCTCTTTCATCCATGCTTGGGACTGGCACTGGTTACTTATGTAATGCCATTTTTTATGCAGTTTCCAGTTGTATTTCTGAGTGAACTAAAGCTGTTTTTGTATGTGGTATGTATGCGTTTTCAAGATGCTTTATGTAGCACCTTTTCATACCTCATAAAAGCACTGAAAGTGTTTTTAATTTGTCATTGTAAATTTTCAGAGTGGAAGGCGTTAAAGTTGTTTCTCCGGATGGTTCACACTTTGTTCATCCTGTAAGTTCTGAGTTTGCATATCCCAGGTTGATTGAATTTTTGAACTGCCGAATACGTTGAACAGTTCTTGTGTGTCTTCTGTAAAAAAGCCATTTTCAAAGTTCAGTCGTGTTGTACAGTCCAGTTGTGGCTTTTATCGGAGAAAGTGAAGGCGATTAACGTTGTATGACTAGACATTTATATAGAGCCTTGTTGCAGCCACTTATAAGTACATTTCATGTGGTCTGACGTACAGGCTGATCAAAAAGTTTCTTTAGGTTTAAGTGCATTTTGAGATGTGTTGAGTGATTCAGTAGAGGGGTGCACTTTTGTGAGGTATTCAAAAGGTGCAATATTAATTTTCTTCATACATACATGCGTGCTTACATACATACTTATGTGCATTGGACAGTAGTTCCTGAAGGACAGACTGACTTAGAGTGACATATAAACAGAGCTTACAGCTTTGGAATTGGTGTGGAAACATTTGACGAAGATCTTAACAAATTTGACTGCTGGTTTAGTTGCATTTTCAGGTGGCTTGAAACTATCGATATTAAATGAGCTAGCGATTTGTTTGTGGTTGTGATTTGCTATCGCTACTGTGTTTAATTATGTTATGCTTTAAAATTGCAGGAATTGCCATACCGAAAAGAATTTGTTGTGGTTGACGAGATCAACAAAAGCATCGGAATCAAGTGAGATTCTTGGTTATTTCGCTCATGCTCAAAGCTTTATTTTGTTTTAGTCTGTTTATCAGTGAGCTGAGGGTGATGATGTTGATGATGAAGATGGGCAGTTACTCAGTAGGGACCTTGAACAAGTCCTTCAGTCGCAATTGCTCAGTGCCATTGATTTTCAGTCGTATGGCCGTGTGTGTACTTCTGAACTTTGGACGGAGGGCAATATCAAATACAGTGGTTTTGTATGTATGATGACGACGACAACGTTTATGATCACGGTCGTGATGGTGGTCATGATCATGACGATAATGATTATCATTATCTGTTATTGTTGTCTGATATTATTGCAGATACTAAGCTCTGTTATTTGTATAAGTAAGATGGAGTTCCTGCAATACATGCTGTACAATCTGTCCCTGTTTTGCTGATGGCTATGATATGAAAACAATGGCACTAATTATACCTGTTAAAACGTTGCTACAGTGTATATAAATATCAAGATATTTTATCAGAGGTACATTTTATAGAAATCTGTCGTTGCTGGTTTTAGGGAGAGTGCCAGCACGTTGGCACAACTACTGACCAAGATGTGCTTACCATCTATTGTGGTCAGTGAAGGTCTGAGCATTGTGGTTGACGTTCCACCAACCAGACATGGTCAGCACAAGTTGTTCTCTTTTGTAATATTGCAGAAAGCGTCTGCATTCAACTCCTTAGTTTTTTTATATGACATTATGTCTGTTAATTATATCTGTTAATTATTGGCTTGATCTTAATTTGATTGTTGAGTGAACTGTCTGGTTAATGTTTAGCACTTTGTCTAGCATAGTTGACAATTTTACCAAGTTGAAGTGTTTTGTACCTTGTAAGCGTGCTTCCTATTTAAAGATTATAAAGCAGCATTGGTCAATAAGAAGCTACTGCTTTAGCATATATTGCTAGCAGTGTCAGTTCGCTGGAATGCAAGTGGAGCTGAAATCTTTAAAATCTTTCTACCATGCGAGATTTAAATACACACAACTGGATTGGCAGAGCAACCCTCGAAGCACTAGACTTTGACGTTCCCTTACTCGATGCATGATATACTTACCTTGTTACCTTGTGCTGTCAGTTCCTTGAACTCTAGCGACCGTCATGATCAAGCCTCTCCATTTCCTTCTGTCCGCCGTCGCATCTCTCAGTTCTGCCAAATTCATTCCAGTTGTTTCATGTATTTCGTCCATCCACTTTTTCCTTGGTCGTCCTTGTTTTCTCCTTCCCTCTCCATATGCTCCATGATATACTAGAGGGAATTAATGATTTTATGCGCTGGGATTCAAATCCTAACAGCTGAGGTGGAAGTTGAATACATTCCTACATATCCCGCATCACTGATGAATAAATGCATGACTGTTCTGCAGATGTCTTGCACGCATGTGACATCATTGAAGATGTTGCTATAGCATATGGATATAACAATGTCCACCGAGCCATTTCAGACACCAACTGCATTGCAGAGCAGGTAAAAATGTCAGCACAAGTACTTGTAACTCATACCATCGATATAGAAATGCCAATAGGGTTAGACTGTTTCATATGCATTCAGGAATAATACTGGGGGAATATGCGAAATATGTAATGTTAACAGGATGATTGGCCGACTGATTGTTTAATGAAACCTTGGCAATCTGGCAAATGATATGCAAATTCTGTGTATATATTCTGTATACATATGTACAGAGAGACAAGATAGAGTGTAGTAGTGAGAGTTAGGGAAATTGAAAAGGGAGGGGACAAGTAATTGGTAATAGAGAAAGGGAGAGATGGCATATGAGAAGGGACATTTTGCCTGGCTAGTGCACAGTTGTTCTGCTAGTGCATTTAAGTTGTTTCTTGAAAGAATTTCAAGATATGAAAGAGAGTTTGTGCCGTGATTTACACATCTAAATATGACACAGTTATAATAGCTATATGTTAGTAATAATGAATTGTATTAAATGCTAATGCTAATTATTTTAGAAAATACCTTTACCCGAAATAATCTGTTTATTATTAATGATACTTTGTTGTATTTTTGTTGTTTTATTTTATTATTCGTGTTGTTTTAGTTTCCAATAAACAAGTTGACTGACTTGCTTCGGGAGAGCATAGCAGCAGCTGGCTTCACGGAGTGTCTTACTTTCGCTCTGGTAAGGACCTTCATCTCCAGAAGCAGCTGTTTCACCTTTTATCAAATTTGCTTGTTTCAGGATCTGCTGTCGGTTAGGCTTTTTGAAGAAGAGCTCACTAATGTTTGCCTTGGCAGTTCTTTCGATAACAACAGTTATGCCTTGATTATTGAACAATGATGGTATAGAAGTTTTTAAAAATTAAAAATAAGATGTTGAGCTGATGATTTTAGGATGATTTATTGACATGCAGTCACTGCTGGTTCAGCAGAAAGTGTTAGTTGACGATTCAGTATGTCTGTTTCTGTTTAAAATAGCAAATTTGGACTCTAGAACAGTTTATTTGTTATCGGTTCAGTTGCCAGTGTCACAAACTAAATTATTTTCACTATTGCATGTATCAGTGAATTTTAGCAGACTTTATTTCTTTGAGCCCGTGCTTATTTCTGTACATTCCTGTGACTTGTAAAGGATCGAGTTGTTCTAGTCTGAAGTGGCAAATATTTAGCGGCATAGCAAACAACCGCTGGTCATTGTGTGTGATAATTTATTTAAGTGTTCGAGAGATGACGTTGCAGAGAAGCTTGGTAAAAAGATCAGCGATGTGCCGGCAGTACACATTTCTAATCCAAAGACGTTAGAGTTTCAGGTGAAATTCTCATTTCAACATCCCTAACATTAATGGTTTAATAATGAATGGTATGCCTCAAAAAAATTTTTAACTGTTGATACTAAATGCTGCAGACCTGATTCATCAGATAATTTAATTGGCTGTTCTACAACCTTCAAAGTTTTTAAAGACTTAGGTTGATAGAGGCTTACAAGAAACAAATAATTACTGTCCCATACCTTGCTTATCTTACCCTGATTTGTGTTTTTGAAATTTCAGCACTGTTGATCTCTTATTTTCACTTTATATTTATGTTATCATATAAGAATCTCAACTTATATTTAGTGCCTTTTATTAACATCTTAGAGGAGCTGACATACTGTTGTATCTTAATAGTGACAGAGTCATGTTTAGTTTAATTTTTACAGTTGATTAAATTTTGAATTAAATGGTTAAAAGCGGTTGAAACGATAATGCTTTCTACTGCCTTTGGAAATCTCTTGGGTGCTTCTCTGATGCTAAGTAACCAGAAACTGAGCAGCAGGTGGTTGAGATGTCTGTCTTCTGCCAACAGGTGGCCAGAACGACACTTTTGCCAGGAATCCTTAAGACTCTGGCCTGTAACAAGAAGATGCCTCTGCCGCTGAAACTGTTTGAGATTTCAGATGTTGTCCTCTTGGACAAAACCAAAGGTAACAAACAACTGAAGCAGGTTCATATAACATTAAAAAACTATTTCTTCCAATAAATATTTCTTAACATAAAATGTTGCTTGCTGCTCATAGTCACTTGGAGGATTGGATTGGGTGGGTGCCAGTAAACAGACTGAGCCACATGGCACTTCCAAAAACCGGATTATTAATATTATTATTTGAAGATTTATCAAGAATTGTTAGTTGGTGCCCTTTTTGACTGGTGCTTGTGTTTGTTTTTTGGATGTTCAGAAATGTTTTAGAAAACTTGATCATGTAACACTCCGAAACATGTTTTCTCTTAAGTGTACAGTAAGCTATGCTTTCAGTTCTTGAGGCCTTCAAACGAGGTGCTTCCGGAGGCAATAGCATCAACTAGATTAGTCAATACCAGTATTTAATTATGCAATAATCTGACCGTCTAATAGGTTTCTGGGTCTGTTATTTCTGCAGATGTTGGTGCGCGCAACAGACGACACGCCTGTGCCGTTTACTACAACAAGGTTGCTGGATTCGAAGTTGTACATGGACTGTTTGATAGGATTATGCAACTGCTGGAAGTTTCAACGAACGACTATAAATTCATTCCTGTTGATGGTAAGAGTTGTGATGTGTAGTTATCTATGGACCTTTGCACAGTCATTGACGTTTTTGCAATTATTTTTAACCCAAGGTATATAAGCTCGTGTTTGCAAAACTTATGGACAGGATTTTTTCGTGAATGGCTAGACTTTGTTGGTATCATTTATGGTGGCAAAAGTACTGTGGAACGCACTGGATTTTACGCTTGTAGATTTTCGTGATTTCCATGCCATCTCCTGTTATTATGATTATTATTTTTATTATAGTGCCATTATCTAATGAAGACACAACCGGTTGTGCTAAGCAATTGTGCTCAAGAGTTTGCCCATTAAGGACATCCACAACGAGGAGAGGGAGAGTGATCCAAATGTGGAAAAGGGGAAGGGGTTATGCTACGGGTGGACATACATACCAGTATTAAAATTTGGGTCATAATTATTTCAGTACAGCCTTTAGCACCAACTTTTGTCAGACTGCAGACAGTCTGTACTCTGTGGAATCTTACTGTCATCCCCATGGATGTGGCAGTATGAAAGTACCCCACCCTGTAGTACAGTTAGTCCTGCAAGATCAATGGATACCTTCATGTAGGCCTTAGTTCTCGGTTAGAGTGCATACATCTGCAAAGGGGGCTTGGCAGGGTAATGCCAAATGTGGACATGGGAGGAGGGGTCCAGTGTACATCATTTTTGTAGACATCATCTGTGGATGACCCTGTACAGATAATACTAGCACTGGATCAATTGCCGATTTATATTGCATTTTGAGTACTGATTGCTTTTAGATCCCACTTTCTTTCGAGGTCAGTGCGCCGATATCGTTGTTCGAGGACAAAGCATCGGAAAGCTCGGAGTGCTCCATCCGGACGTTGTCACAAAGTTTGAGCTGAACATGCCATGCTCTGCCTTCGAAATTAACATAGAACCATTTCTATAGGTCAACTATTTATCTTTTGTGATGTCCCAGTATCACAGGATCATCTAAACTTGATGGTTACTGGAACTGGAATTTTAATTACTACAGAAATTATTTCTTTCACGTAAGAAAAGTTGATGCACAAATGGTTTTAGGAACATTTACTGAACTTGAGAGTAACATCGAGTATGGTGGGAAATTTTCTTTCGTTACAAGAAACAATCTTACTCCACTGCAGCTTGCACTTTGAAGTTTACTAAAGTAAACAACTCTGAAAACCTCCCAAGAAAAAATTTGTTTTTGTTGTTATTGTTAACTAAAATCTTTTCACTGTAATTACAGTTACAAGGGAACGACTCCAGAACAGTTGTATTCAAACAAATCGATTTGTATTTCTTAATATCAAATTAGCTTCCTTAATTAGAAATAATTATTACATTACAGACATACAACAACGAAACTCAAAAGTTACGTCTACCAGCACATAGCACTGATTTGGTTAGATTTGCTTCAGTTGACAGATCTGTTAATGATGATACAGACGTCAGATTGTTTTAGGGCTCAAACAGCAACCAATACTGAAAGCAAACATGTGACATTTATGTAAACTTGTAGAATTTTCTAGTAACAGCCAGTACAAATCCTAACCAACATTACCGGTAAATAAGTCGAGTTAAACGGTCAAGCAGGGTAGTTCAATGCTAGCCATTAATACTGGAAGCTGCACACACATATCGCAATATCAAACGTTGGAAACTTTATGCCAAGCCTTAAATTCTGTTGACAGAGAATCTTAACTTACTCTTAGATGCAGAACGCTCTGCATCAGAGCCAAAAGCAAGCAGGACTACTTCATACTTCTTAGATAATCATGTTTACTTTCTATGTTCCTGGTAATAATACTAGGTAATTCACAACAAATTAATGAAACATGATCTAAACTTGTTACACTTTAGTCTAACGTCTCTTCAAACTGATCGAATTAATTGACAAAATTTTAATATGCATTATTGATAATTATACTTTGAGAAACACTGTATAGTAATTGTATCATGGACTAAAAGGACATGCTACTTGCTGCTGGGAAAATCTATAAGCATCCATGACACAAACCTCTTAACCCACTGAGCTCCAGAATGGCTTGGCTAAATATGGTAAACTACCTCATGATATGCAGCAGTTTCCAAGGCAATAAATAGGTTTAGCGCAAGGACTAACGTAGAACCTGGCCACAGAAGGAAAGCACATTAATTTTCTTCTTTACTAGGTCCCATTTGTAGTCGTAGGTAAGAGGACATTCATCAGTTGTGCTGCTGAAACTAGAAGTATAGAACGCGTCAGGGTTTAAGCAGGTCAAAGAAACACCGTGTGACAATGAGAAACATTCGTGACGTAACATAGGATAACATAATACAATACAACTCTGGGCAATGAATTGGATGTCATGTTGGGTGTAATTTAACTTATAAGGGAGCATTCGTATCATAGGCAAGGGTCGCCATGGTTATGCTCATTAACAAGCTGGTGCCCTGTGCTTAGCTTTCAAGTGCATGTTAGAAATTTGGAGATAAGACTAGGCACAATTTGACAATGCAATCTAAATGAATTTGTATAACATGAACCTCGGTATAAGAGCTGAAAAGCCTAATGTTCCCTTCTGGGCCACCGTGCAAACCCAAATCCATGGTAACCTCTATACAGGTCATCAATTCAACAGTTAGAATTGGTTAGGATAATTTTAACACAACACTGGCTTTTGAGCAGGTCGATGTATGTACGTAACTATGTATGGATGTTTTATGTGGAGCCTTTGAAGAACCTCTCAAAGGTGTGTAACATTTCACAGAAGACAGTTCAGTCCACTCTCTAAGTACGGATGAGTCGTGGCTTTTCAGAAGCCAGACCCTGTGTGTGACGTTCCATGGAGATGTAACATCGCCAGCCAGTATTATAGTTCGTCGTGTTTTGGACCGGTGAATTCTTCGTGAGATATGAAGCCGTCTTTGTCCTTATCTTCGTGGAGAAAGATGTCTGCGATCATGGCATTGTGTGCCTCGTCGTCCGTTTTATCAAGGCCTTGTTCCTCTTCCTGTTTTCGTATATACCCAGACACCTGTTGAGGATCAAAGCAGACGAGATTGCATTCATTCAGAACAGACTCAATCAATCTCTGGTCGTCTAAGTTAATGTAAGCCTTTGTTCACAAGTATTGTATTGTATTTGAACACTTGTTATAGCGCCCCTACCATCTGTACTAAAATAACTGTTGTGTACTAAATTGTGGATGTGGTGTGGTCATCAGCAAGTATCAAATTATCTTAAGAAATCATTGGCTTAACAATGAATCATAGGGATGTAACAGCAACAGGGTAGCCTTGGCTTTAGCGCTTCATTAGAGTGTGGTCATCAGCAAGTACATTGGCTTAACAATGAATCATAGGGATGTAAACACCAACTGTAGTTTATTTAATTTTTTTAGTTAGTTGCTAAACCTACATGTTGTTACTCCTGTCATTTGAAGTGAAGAATAAGTACATGAGCAACTCCTTATAACATGATCCATTTATATACAGTTAATTCTGATATGACGTGATTGGCAACGAGGACCCAAAATTTCGTATATGAAAATGACCTTGTAACATGATCTCTCATTCTAAGGTGGCCTTGATATAACTCCCCTTGTAAAACGAGTTCAATCAGCACAAATGAAATAGAACTCTGTTTAACTGAATCAAATTATCTTAAGAAATCTCCATAAAATCATTTCATGATTCATTTTAGTTTAGTTGCATTGCAGCAAAAACTCATTTTCCATCTTTACAGCCACCTTTTTGCTATAGTGGCATTCATAACTCCCTGAAATAATTCAACGTGTCCCTTCTTGTTCTCTGTTAGCATCGATCCCAATGCGGACATCCACATCCAAAATTTGGTACACAACAGTTATTCTAGTACAGCCTGTGCCTTAAACACAAGCTTCGGTCAGACAGCCTGTACTACATCGTATCTAACTAGATTCACTTTGCTGTATCAGAGCACTCAACACCATAGAACAGTCAGCCCTGCAACAGGGTAGCCTAAGCTTTAGCGCTTCATTAGAGTGTGGTCATCAGCAAAAGGCAAATGGAAGGGTAAAGTCAAATGGGACAAGAACAAGCAAGGGTACAAAGTAGGTCAATTTTGCAGACATCCTTTATGAATGACCCCTAAATGATTTTGAATCTAAAATGTTATTGAAATTCAGGTCTGCACCAAAACTAATCTTTTCCATCATACTCACTCATGACATTCGTATATAATTAAATACATACAATTATGTACACGTATGGTAAATATATGGTATATATTTTCATCGATATTATCATGTACATACATGTATGGTATATATGTGTAGGCCTATATGAAATAGATAAAGATAAGTTTATGGTCCTGGTTTAATTGTTATTTTATCTCGTCTGCTGACATTAAAGGAGATGCCGGTTGTAAACGACATGGGCACATCTGCAATGGACCATCGTCAATTGGCAATAACTGCTGTCATCAAGTCAATAAAACTGTCCAGTTAGACAAGAAATATTGCCCGGTGTAATTATAAATCAACAGCCAATGTTTCAGACAGAAGAACGAGTGGACCCAAGTGAGCTGTTACGTTGATTCAAGTGATCTTTAGTTCTCATCAACCTTAACATTCTGCCATCCAAAGTGACCTGACTGCACATATCAGACTTCTCCTGCAGTTACTCAAAGTCTTAAAGTACAATCTGGAGAAACTGCATTGTCAAATAGTCATTTCGTAGTGGAAATAAATTAGTCTATATAGTTTGATTTTAGGCAAACTTGCTGGTTGTTCCTTGTCAAACAATGATGCCCCACACATATCCCCTTAAAGTTTGTGACACAAAATTTATATAATGTAGCTCTGAGTGCCTATTCAAGGCTCAGCTGTAAAATTCATTGAATGATTTATGAAGACGTCTCTCTGTCAATTATGCTGACCCCACACAATCCACTTTTTATAAGTAGCCATGATAAATGTATTTTACGTAAAGAGAACAGAACACTAAAGAATGCTTTAAAAATATTGCTGTGTAAGTTATGTTCAATTCCCTTACATTACAAAGCTAAATATAGCAAAACACTCAACAATTATCTACCTAATACCTCATCTAACACAAATTTTAACCATCACCTCATCTAACCAATACCTCATCTAACAAATTCCTCATCCAACCAGCATATGATTTACCGCAACCAACATATGACAAAAAGATACCTATGCTTGACCAAGACAAAACCTGTTCTACGCAAGTGAATTCTAACCAGCCAACATGAAACCTAACCAACATTTGATCTAGCTGATGTGAAACCTGTTAAAGTAAGTGAATTCTAACCAACTCCTGATCTGACCAACATGAAATTTAACCAACATATAATGTAGCCTATGTGAAATCTAATTAATACCTCATCCAACCATCGGCTGACCTAACCAGCAATAAATCTAACCAATTCCTTATCAAAAAATGACCTGACCGACTGCTACGATTGCAATTCACTTAAAACCGACACAAACCTCGTCTTGGGAGAGAAGGTTATCATCATCAAGATCGATATCTTTGAAAACGTTCTGTGGTTTCTGGCCTTCTTGTATTTCGATCAACTCAACATCAAAGACGAGTGTTGCTCCACCTGGGATCTTATCACCTGACCAATCATAAACATCCACGTCTCACCAATTACCGACAACTGTCTTTGGTCACACGGTGCAAGTATTTTCTATCTTTACCTGCAAACCGTTTAAACTGTAACTAGTAACTTCTATTGTGCCGGTGTCTAATGCACAGGGCATCAGTCGATGGCACACCAAAACTGTAATCAGCTCAATTTACAAAAGACCAGTGGATAGTACCTTGAGAAAAGATACTGTCCAAATTAGCTGGCCCAAAGTCCATTCACAATATTCATCGAAAGTGGATGAGAAATAATAATTTTGAATAACACGCCAGTCATGATTAAGTCGACATATCACTGAATGTGCTGTAGCCACTTCAAATGCTGTCTCAACAGTTTACATCGCATACAAAATATTGTAGCACCAACTGATTCAAGACATGTGAATATAAATATCAAAACATGTGCACATTAAGTAATCCCTACAGCAGAATAGACCAACTGAACTAGCCTCTCCTGCACAAAGAATCTTTGCACTAGTCATTATTATTACTATTGTTATCATTAATGGTATTATCATATTATTATTATTATATTGCACCAATTACGAACACATGGTCACACAATCGGAATCTGAGGCACGAAGCAATCGGGAGATTTGCTGAAGGTCCCTACATGGTAACCGTCTTATGAGAGGCTCGAACCCATATTTTCACCATTATTACAAGCCGAGCACTCAAACTAACTGGCTACAGCACTCCAAGGTAGGTAAATTGTCCATTATGTGGAAATCCTCTTTTGCTCTCCCTCTATCTTAAACAAAAGCAAAGAAATTATTACATGTTCCATGTTCTCATACTATCATGAGTTGGAGCTGGCATTATACTTCGCAGGCCTGTTCGAACTATACTACATGGATCACAGACCAACCATGAAGCTAAACATTTTTATACTCAAACAGACAAGGAAAATCAACTGTGACATGAGCAGCTACTGAACCTACCTGCACCTCGATCTCCATATCCCAGGTGTGACGGAATTGTGAGTTTTCGCTTCTCACCAACGCACATATCGATCAGACCTTGATCCCAGCCTTTGATCACTTGCCCAGCACCAAGTTGAAACGTGAAAGGATCGCCACGATCTCGACTGACAACAGAAAAAAAGTTTTCAGTTGACTAATGAATGTCATCCTATGATGAAATAAAATTAAAATAAACTTCACTGATAACCAAAAGTTTTGCAACTATAAAGACACTTCGGTATGCAGGTATAATCAGGTGTCATTATAAATACATGAATATATCAAGGACAGAATACCGACGGCACCAAAGCTATTCCATTTCACATCTATCCACTCATTACAGAACACGGTGATATTTTGCTCTCCTCTCTGAAGGAATGATTGCCCCATGTTCAGTTTTGATTTGTAATGTATATGATGTATATTTCAAGGACAGAAATCCGACGGCACCAAAGCTATTCTATTTCACATCTGTCCACTCATCACATGCTGAACACGGTGATATTTTTCTCTCCTCTCTGAAGGAATGATTGCCCCGTGTTCAATTTTGAATTGGGCAACATATTCGGCATTGGGACAATCCGTCTGACAAAAAACTGAGGTATAAATACATTTTGCACAGGTGCCTTGAGTCAAATTTCAACGTCTATGCTCTGTATTCTAAAAGGAGCCAGATGGAAACTCAACATAGTCAACAATTCCTTACCCCAAAACCCAGTTTTCTTCTCAATTCTTGACTTGCAACTACAAGATTAAGTTCCACAAAAGCACTGTATTATTTCTGCCATACATTAAAACACATCCAATGTCCGACTACCAAACACTGACCTCGAATCGAATTTCGTTCCATCCAGAAGGAGCCCCGTATAGTGCATCTTCAGAACGTTTCCTTTTTGGCTGGTGATATCGCAAACCTCCGGCTTCTCCACTAGTTCAACTTGTAGCTTCTCCTCGGAGTTTTCTTCGTTTCCACCGACCATTGTGAACACAATGCAAACCATGAGAACACTGAAAAGTGTCTCTAACGAGCATCCCAGTGCAGGCCGTGCCATGTGCATCTTCATTTCAATACTCTATTAATTTATTAATTATTACAGCCGTACAACACACTTCAGCGCGTCAAAGTGCTTATTATAAATTCTTATATTTCACAGAAAATTCTGGGCTCGGTGTATACGGAAACTAGAAGCAGCTACTACAACACAATTAAATCGCTCAATTCATAGAAATTTAATTATCATTCCACTACAACTACCAGGACTTTTAATGAGATGCTGCCGCTGTCACACAGAGTACATATTACATATATGTTTATCAAATTACGTCATTGGCCCTTTAACTCGCCATCTAGCAATTGACGAATTGAAACTTCTTCAAAATATTTGAAGAAAAACTTTACTAAAGTAAAGTTTGCATTATTTCTTGCAATATAAAATCACGATTAAGTTAATTCGCTACACAGAGTTTAATTTAAATACAATTTTGAATTTTATGCGATTTTTAAAATTGTTCTTATACAGTGCCCCTAGTTCTGGCAATCGCACGGCTGCACAGTGTAAGATTTTAATAATGTTGGATCTTTTCGATACACCATCTGTGTTATTTTAGTACCTTCGGCCACGTCACAGGCGCCGGCGACTCCACTGAAGGGTGAGGGGTTCAAGTTATGAAGGTTGTCTCATCACTCTCATGTAATGTAATGTAATGTAAATCTTCGAAAATGTCTCAGCGCCCACAAAAGCCACGTCAGGGAGACCAGCTTAATCACCGGTGCTATATCAAATCAAGTCCGCAATAGCCAAACTCCTCTGTTCGTTTCGGTGCCAGGTCAAATCCGGGAGGTCAAGCCGAGTAGAGTAGGCACTGATCAAATAAAAGCCCCAACTAGTGAGGTTTAGTAATTGTGTGTGTGTGTGTGTGTGTGTGTGTGTGTGTGTGTGTGTGTGTGTGTGTGTGTGTGTGTGTGTGTGTGTGTGTGTGTGTGTGTGTGTGTGTGTGTGTGTGTGTGTGTGTGTGTGTGTGTGTGTGTGTGTGTGTGTGTGTGTGTGTGTGTGTGTGTGTGTGTGTGATGCACCAGAACGCGGCAGCTGCATCCAGGCTGGTATATGTGTGTGTTATGTATGTAGCCTGATAGTAAGTCTATATGTTTGATGACCAGAACGCGGCAGCTGCATCCAGGCTGGTATTTGGGTGGTGGTGTTACGACGATGAATTTGAGAGCACCTGGAAGGGGTCGAGTGAGGGAGAAAAACATTTTACATTACGCAGCCCGAACAGATCATTTTGGGAATTACATGGCTGAAGTCATATCAATAGCAATGTCCTTATCAATACTGTGACAGAAATGTGCAAAAGCTGGAGTTTTCTCATAATGTAAAAATCAAACTTTGTTTAGGCGTTCAGGAAGAAGCTGACATACATACTGACTTTTGAACAGCATTGCTCACACAACTCATTATTCTTGCACCATTAATACATGGAGCTACAAATAAGCCGATATCTCACTCATGTGACTGCAATGTATCTATATTATAACAAGCCTGTAATTACATACTCAGTTTGTTTTATTATGAATTTTTTCGATGTGAATGAAGTTACTTACTTACTTATCATCTGAAGTTCACGCGCATTTTCTCTTTCGCACAATTCTAAAATCTATCAAGAGAGATTTGCATATCCGACTGCATACTTATCCACAGATGTCGCCCGCTAAATTTCAACGCCTGGTAATTAAATATGATGTTTCCACTTTCTACAGGCAATTTATTACTTCACAAACATAATTATTTGTCGATAATTAAATGAATGCATTTGTTATGTATACAAGACGCGATATTTCCTCGAATACCCGATTATCGCTCAAAACTAACTACAAGGAGCATTCCTATGTATAATAGATCCTTGATCCTTGGTCCTTGATTCAAGGTCACATATGTCGGAAGTGACGTCATTAACTGGTTAGCATTTGTTATTCTGTGACAAGATGGAAGAATACGCACGTGAACCATGGTACACTCGATTAACTAACTATATTTTAATAGTTATATATGTACAGTTTGTCAAAGTTTTCGTTGAGCTTTGAGCTTATTTTTGTATCGGTGTTTTATTATTTCGTTTAATTTTTCAGTTGGTGTTTGTGTATGGGATTGAAGGATAGCATTGGTTGAGGGTCATACTAAGTACCAAGTGGTCGTCAAGATCACAGAATAATCTATGGTTTATTAGGCAGAGGTTTGCAGCTGAGAATTCATTTATGTTGTTTAATCTGTTTGTGTTTTAATACAGTTTTGTTACTGTAAGCCTAATAATTGTGACGCAAGAGTATGTAATGTACATCTGCGAAATATCTCATGGCCATTCAACAGCTGTGTCAAGGAGACCAGTCCAATCTCAATCGCCGGCACCATGTCATGAGCCAGGCTGTTCATTTTGACCCCAGGTCCTAATCCTAATCTGGGTTTGGACTGGAGGAGACAGCAATTTGCCAAAGTGGAAAGCAATTGTGATGGCCCTGTACAATTTCTAGTTAACCTACAATTAAAGATAGTCGGGCAACATGCACGACGAAAGCCTTGCATGCATACATATTAAGAGGTAATTCTCAACAAACAGTCACTCGTTTGTGCCCTTATTTATAAACATATTGACTACCTCAGATAGTGTGAGAATGTAGAGTGCTGCACAGTGAACTCTACTGAAAGGGCTATCATAAGCAAGAAAATAAGCAGGAAAAGAAAATTCATACTTTGTAGAGTCATGTGAAATTTTTCAAGAGATAATGTTTGGTGTCAGTAAATTAAAAGAGTTCAGACGCACAGTGTTTCAAAGTCCTTTTAACGGTTTCATGGTGTCAAATGTAGTTGTGATGCATATAGGAATGTTTGAGAAAAAGTTCTCACAGTATGTGTTGTTTGGCTTTAGTTTTCGTTCTTTTGTTGACACCGTTATGAAAATGCTGTTTTTAGTCCATGGCGTATTGTGGACGACTGCGGTGGTGCATTTGCCATGGGAGCGATTGGAGGATCGGTATTTCATTCGATCAAAGGTTTTCGACATGCACCAAGCGTACGTTACTGATTTGTGTTTGTAACTAACAAAGACTGTATAACTGTTTTTTTACTGTGTCCTGTGCACAATATCTTAGGACCCTTGTGCATTTGGTAGTGGGCACTCCCTTACTGGTCAATACTTCCTTCTATTAACACTTTAACGAGGAGAGTGTACTTAAAGTGACTGGGAAACCAGTGCAGTTATGTGTTCTTCATTCTTTCACTCGTGCATATGGGTCATTCCACCACTGCTGTCAAACACCGATGAAATCCTGCCCTCAAAAAGGTCCTTGTTGAGAGTCATGTGGGTGCATGTGATTTTTAGTTAACTGTTTGGATTCTGACATCACTTTCAACATCTTGTTGTTAAGTTTAAAAATGGTTATAGATGGGGAATATCTAAGCTGGTCCAAGGTTGAAATCCTAGCGTGTTTAATGAAATGGATAGTGCAATGTCAGCCCATGAGAAGATATTATACTGTAAAACTTAGTAATTTTTCCTTCTGGCTGAAGGATTATAAAACCACAGCTGTGACACAAAGGACACATGCAACACAGAACAATGACGCATGCAACACAGAACAATCAACCTTAATGAAGGTTGCAGTAACAGCTACTGGGAAACCAATACAGATCATTGTTAAAGTGAAGTGAGGCATTTTGCAGGTTTACATGGTGGCATAAATTTAGAGCTAAGCCAGAGTTTCATAATAGTTTCTGATGAACTGTTAGCTCATCTAAGTTAACGAAGCTGTACATGTTGTGTGTAAATGCTGTTGCAAGTTGGGAAAGGGGTATTTGATATGCTTCTTTCTTTGGCTGTTATTGACATTTTATATATTGTCTGTTATGTCACAGGGTAACTACAGAAGACTGATGGGAAGCATGTTAGCAGTTAAAGCCAGAGCTCCAATAACGGGAGGTATGACTCACTTATAATTACAGTACAACCTTGACTGCAAACGAATAAATTTTTATCAGTCCCGATTGCTGCTTAGGAGTTCTGCATGCACCTTCTACAAACACTTAAAAACTGTTCTTTTCTGCAAGGGTTGGGGTGGGAACACCTCTGAGTAGTTATCGTGGAGAGGCGCTTTATAAATACTTTGAATGAATGAATGCTGCCAAATGTGTTGATGGCTTTGAGAGAGAAAATCTAGGATTACATAATTGAAACTTATTTTCTTTTGGTTTTCTTGCATCAGACAGTAATAATAACTTTGTCGGTTATGAAGATACGAACTCGTATCGATTGGAATGTTTAACTATAAAATTGTAAGTTGTTTTTCATGTGTGGTATTGTTTAGGTTTTGTCAGATGCTTTCGTAATTTCTGTGCCATTGTGAATGCAGGTAATTTCGCAGTGTGGGGTGGTCTCTTCTCAGCTATCGACTGTTCGCTAGTCTATGTACGAAAGAAGGAGGATCCATGGAACTCCATCGCTAGTGGCGCCATGACTGGTGCCATTCTATCTGTACGAAGTAAGTACACGGTTTTCACTTCTCACGCAGATTCAGTTAATCTTGACTGTAGCGCTTTCTAAACCTTAACGATTCTTTTGATCATCCAAAAGTTGTTCTGGGCATTTATTTTAAAATTGTGAGCTTCTTTGTTCCTTGTGGCAGTTCCTGTTGTTTTTGTCGGTTTTTGCGAAGTCCGGTGTTGTTTGAAAAGTCTTTTGGAAGCAGATTGGGTAGCATTTGTCCAGTTTCTGTTGTTTAGTGATATGTACATAGCCATCACATATTTTGTCAAGATAACTGTTATATGTTTCTTAATTGTGCTTGTTTTCCTGGAATTGTTGTTTATTAGTATATGTGTCTTTTTATGTCTTTACTATTTGTTTAATGTTTTATACTGAATTTTATTGCTTTTGTAGATGGTGCTGCTGCCATGGCTGGTTCTGCCGTAATAGGTTGGTTCCAGAATTATTTCATTACACAGATTAATTGGTTTTAATTTTTTGAACAATGCAATGATTGTAAACAGGAGTCGATAATGAGGCTTAGATTTAAGGCTTTGCAGGATAGATGCAGAAAATTGTGAATATTGAGAAATGGTACAGAGTGTGACAATGAAAAGTATGCATGTAAATTCTAAACGTGTTTGGTTAAGATGCAAGGTTGTTTAAATTAGAAGCCTTTGAGATACCTTTGATCTTGGTCCACTTCTCAAATTCTGCTTGATTTGAAGCAAATATGATGCTTTTAAACTTGAAACTGAATCATGTGCAATTCTGATGCTTATTCTAGCAATATAAACGCAACAATGATGAATGGATGTGTACTGTTAAAATTCAGAATTTGCATATGTTGTTAAAGGAAGATTCAACTGTAATTGATTCTGGTCATTTGACAAGATAATTTGAGAATTTTTTCCTTTTAATTGCAGGTGGTGTACTTCTAGCACTGATAGAGGGTGTTGGCATATTAATAACGCGGTGGTCTGCTGATCAGTTTAAAATGGGTAATTGTTGTTACACACTTTTGACTGATTTACTCTAGATAGCATTGTTTTAGGGATTTCACATTGTTTCTAAAGCCTTGTATAAATTTCAATTTTTCCCATTAACTGTTTTAATGGCATTGGTTTAACGTGTACTGATTCCAATACATTCTTTTCATGTTCAATGTTTGGAACTAATGCATGTGATGTGTGGAACTCGGTGGCCGATTAGTTGAACTCCCTAGAATTGATGCTCAAAGGCAGAAGAGGTGCTATATAACCATGCACTTACAATTACGATTTACACTGTAAACGTAAACAAGTTTAAATGTGAATGGATAAATGTTTTTTATGATACTGAAGCTTGCAGTGTTTTACCCACTTGATAAATAAGACTCAGCTTTTGCGTGGCTCTGGGATAGTTTGAAGATTTACATTCCATTAACATGTTGCTAAAAGGTTGTGTCCACTTCCAGACTAGAATTTAATAGATTTAGGATTTGGTTGCCTTGAGGATTTGCTTCATTTCTAAAACTGTTTCTATTTCAGCGAATCAACAGATAATACCAGACGACGCATCAAGACCTGCTGGACCAACGTTCGGCAGCCACGGAGCACAGTATGCGCAGTACCAGTAGGAGATCCTGTCGTTTGCCATTTAACCCTTTAAGCCCCAACGCCAGACATTCATGTGGTGCTGAGGCTTGGAGGGTTAATTGTGTACTGTTAACATTGTATAAATGACTGCCTATGTTGTTTTGGGTCGATATTTAAATCAACCTTGTGGAAAACGAGAAAATTAGGAATTTTTGTGAAATTGATAAAAAAATTACAAGAGCCGAAGATGGTTGAAAGCATATCTTGTGTCTAGCGAGTCGTCATTTCCAGTCTTCTCATAAGTAGCTCTCTGAATTGTGCTGTCTGTTTTTCTGTACATTTCCAATGGCTATGTAAAATTTATTAAAAACAGGAAAGTTAGTGTGTTTAAGTATGCAGCTTTCTCTTTTACATAGTTGTTTATTTTCCTTTCTACAGTGATACGCCTGAAGTAAAGATGTGAAGCGAAGATTTGGATAGATTTGCGTTTGCTTTTCGTCATTGGTCGGCCTGTACATATATTCATTTATAATGAATTTTCAAGAGGCTCTGGACTTGTGTTCTTTTCTGTTGAATACATCAGTTTGGTTATACTACATGCTATGGAAATGTTTAAATATATATAAACAATCGAAATGAAGGAAACAAAGGCTCAAGAACCATTGAAAAGAATTTTCTAACTGAGATAATAGTTTGTACAATACTTTTTATTGATCACTGGGAACTAAGCATGAATACAGAATACCAGTTGCACAGGTGATCTTGACTGTTTAATACGCTACTTAGTGTACTTCAGGAATCGATAATTATGCAGAGCGCAAACTGATGAACGGCTTGGAGAAGAGCAGGTTGTGAAGGTTACACAAGCCATGTCATTCGTTCATTCTTGAGGGAATTTATATAGCGCCCCTTCAAGGAAACTACTCTGAGGCATGATGATAATTTGATTTATTTCAGAAAATTTATATAACGCCCCTTCAAGGATGCCTACTCAGAAGCGCTCCCAGCCCAACCCCGGTCGACAGTCTTAAGAGTACTGAGAAATGAAGCAGGGTGGCCAGCAGGTGTCAGGCGAAGCATAGTAGGGAGCTAATTATAAATCCACGACCAAGTTGAGCTGGCTTATAAATGAACTCCAAAAGGGGTCGTCTATAAATGTGCTGTTCTTGCAAAATTTGTGGTCCCAGGCTAATCCAGCACACTGCAGGCTCAATCTGAATAATTGGTATACATGTAGTAGAGTCATAATTATGCCAAGCGCATTTGAAGATTTAATCACAATAATTCGTTGCTAGTCAATTTTAGACGCGATACCAAATATCCACTCTGCGCCTTGTTTGTGAACATCTAAAGTTCTAAACCACTAACATCCAACTGAAGTAATAAATAAACTCGCCTTAAAATCATGAAAGTAAATCTTGTGGCATTTGTCACACTGATCCTCATCCACCTCTGCAGGTTTATCATCCCTGATCAGGTCTTCCACTAAGAATTAGTTTAGTCTTTTAAGGAATTCCTACCGTGACTCATCTGATCCTTTGCATTGTCTTCCTCCATCCCCTTGAGGACATCCACACTCAGCGGAATAGGCTGCTAAATGAATGTAGGGCTATATATAATAAATTCTGTTGATCTTTCGGGGCTAGGCTAACTGTCATTCGGACATAAACTGAAAATCGGGTAGAGTACGAAACTACTGATGTACCTTCCGTTTCAAGCAGAAACAATATATTGTACAGATGACAGTCTAAGCATTCACTGAAGTTGGTATTCAAGGTAAAGGCTGTACTGAAAAGAAGTGTACGAAGTTGGATGCGGACGTCCGTCTGGACATATAAGCATCTTCCATCACTGCGGATGCCCTTAATGCCCGAGTTAACTAATATATTTATATGTAGATTGGTTAGAGCGTACATTTTATATAGGCTGCGTCCCATGGGCCTGTGTCAGAACGGTGCGGATCGCGATTCGGCTCCCGATGGTGGTTTATTTCAGGTATTTAAATTTCGGGTTAGCACGGTCCGTTAACGGGGTCATTAAATGACGTGGCGCCCATTCAAACTGGCAGCGATGGTGAAGAATCTCACCAGATCAATTCTTTGAAAATGAGCAGGGTTAAGGCCCCGCTAACGCTATATTGAACCGTGTAGGCTACATTAATTTACATTAAACGGACAACCTCAATGGTTTTATCACAGTAGGCCTATAAATAATTCCAAACGTCGATCAGGTAGATGGACAAATTGCAAAACTCGGAAGGTAAAATGTTAACTCTAACGTCCCTAGCACCCACAAGAAATCGTAAAAATTGCGTTCTCTGCAGAATATTAAGCAACGGCCTCATAACGATATTATTAAGTCAATCTTTAACGCTCCAAGTAAAGGACCTAAAATATTTAATATAGATTTCTTGGCTCAATGGTAAATATATAGTCCTGTGTTTTTTCGCGATGTCTATGGTTTTGCACAGGAGACGACCTTGCAGATGTATCTTCCGGTGGGAAGAGTGTAGAAGGTGGCGGTGAGAAGGACACCGATTTCCTTTTAAAAACAACAGATTATTACACTCAAAATGGGAAAGGACGGCGTCGGATACGAAGACGACGAGTTATTTGTCAAGACGAGCGACAGTTGTTTAGGAAATAGCCTCAGATTTGCTTTTAAGGGAGGTGTAATTGGTACGTATGCCTACTGTGTTGTTGTAGTATGGGTCATTTTTGTAGCGCTTGGATTTGCTTGCTAACATTGCTTTCATTTGTTATTAAGCTATGCTGCAATTAGGTAGAATTACTGTGTAGATGGGGTGCACGACCTATTAAAATCAGGCACAGTTCAGAAGGCAAAGCAGAGAAGAGCAAACGCAGAGTATGCTTTTATCTCAAAGGATTCTAAAAACGCCACAACAAGCCTTAGGTCCTACTATTATTGAAGAGGCATCTAAAGCCAAGTAAAACATCATCGATCATCTATGGATTGAAAGCCTGTAGATGTCTATTGCACAGTTAAGCATTTTGCTTCTCTCTTGCATTACCAGAATCAAGTTGTGAACATTTGTTTGGCACCCGTCTTCAATGTTGTCAAGCCATGTTCTGCTAGACCCTCCCCTTCTTGTTTCTTCCATAATTCCTGCAATCGTACTTTTGATATTTCTATTAGATTAAAACATTTATTCTTTGCTTATAATAAACTTGTTTGTGATATGTGACGTTTCATGTTTTCCTGACTTCGATATGTAGTAGCGCAGCCATTTGTGTCATAGACTGTCTGTCAGTCTCACTGGAGAGATCTCATGATATCTTACGGGAATATTGATAGGCATTGGTGAATCATCAGTTAGTGCTGTCGATTATTATAAAATCTCTATAAAAGTTATGAGATTAATTGAGGTATTGGTTGCTGTGATTGGCCATGCCTTGCGAAGCCATCCTCCCTCTGCCTTTTTTATAACCTTGTTGTGTCTGGGAAGAAATATTAATGTCATTGCAGTGCTGTTAGTCCTATGAAAACCTCCTTTATTTAAACCCATTGTGCTGCAAGTATCTTCAAAAAGATTCTAACACAGACTCACGATCACTATTAAAATTACGGCATTGCTGTGTGTGCTGGTATTTATTTGGAAATCTATATAGCCCTTGTAAAAACCCTTTCAAGCGTGCTTCTGATTTCACGTGTTAAAAGTGATAAGGTTTTAGAAGAAGAACAGGTTTGTCTGTACATAGTCAGATGATACTTGCACAGCTGGAGAAGCTTCCACTGGCAATTCTCACACACTTGTAGAAGCACCAGTCATGGATATTTTATGATAAATTGTTGCTTTTATAAATTTTTGTTCTTCCAGTGTTGTATTGCATTTGAAAATTTGTGAAGCGCCTCTTACAGTGTAAGCTGTTCAGAGGCGCTTTCAGCTTAGGAGCCCCGAGGGAATTGGAAAACCTTTAAGCAGTGAACAGGAATTTAGCATGGATAGAAACAGGAGGTCATTCCATGAAGCAGGACCCACACTGTCGAAAGAACAATGTTGGGCCATAGCTGTCCTTGCCGGAGGGACAGATCAAGACGATCAGTGAAGCGAAGGGAGGGAGTCAGCAGGAGGTAGGGCTTACACATAAGATCATAGAATACCACATGTATGTGAAATCAAACTAATGTGTTAACGCTTTAAAGACGAGAGTGTACTAAAAGCGACTGGGAAACCAATGCAGCTCATCGTCTCATCGTTAAAGTGTTAAGAGATAGAATTTTAATTCACTCTGTAAATGAATTACTGCTTTTAACTGTTTTCAGGTGCTGCAATGGCAGGATTTGTAGCCCAGCATCAGGTTGGCGTTCTTGGATTTGCAGAGATTGTTGGAAAGGCAGCAACCAGATTTGTTCTCCCTGGAGGTAAGTTTCCCCAAGTCATTGTTGTTCTTAGATTATTAGTTAAGAAAAGTGTATTCTATGTTGTAATGCAATAGAACATTTTATATAGCACCATGATTTTTTTCTCAACGACATTAAGTGACGTGATGTTGATGGTGTATTGGCTGTGAGCATTTATAATTCTGAATGTGAGTTTCAGCTTTTCCATTAAAATTATAGAACAGGGACTTATAGCAAGTTCTGGGCCATCAGTTTTGTACCACTGGTTAATGCCTTATTCATTAAAGAGCAGTTATAAGAAATAATAAAAATTTAATAGCAATAGCACATTCACTGCTTGTTGGTTCTGCCAGATTTTTATGAGTTCGAATCATTCCAAACAGAGCTTATGACTAAGGGACTATTGGTAGCTTTGATAAACAAATGATAATATTTAGTTAATTTTTTGTACCTTCGGGTTCTTCCAGAGAAAAAATCACACCTGGAATGGCTTATAACTTGTCAAGTTCTGGTTTTAGTTAATTTTTTTATTTTAATAAATACAGTTAGAAATTAAACTGGTTGAGGAAGAATTTTATGAATAGGTGTTACAGACTTCAACGTGACTCATCCAAAGGATTATCGACATGCACTTGGGACAGTTTTGCTTCAGAGTGACGTCTTGTATCTTATGACAGACATGCTTATTAAAAGTCATTAGATTTGTAATGCACTCTCTTTTCAGCATTAAATTGTGTTCTTAATTATTGGCAGAATTAGCACAGAAATCGTTTAGTTGCATTAAAATTGCTTTTGCATCATTTGGTTGTGTAGCTTTGGGAGGAGCGGTGTTTGCATCTACAACATGTCTTATGGATAACACACGAGGCAAGGAATCGCCAATCTTCAACGCTTTCATCGGTGGATTGGCCGCTGGGGTTGTTGTTGGATCCAAATGTGAGTCAAAAGAGTTTACTTGTTTGGTTTTCTACAAGTGGAAACAGTCATTGGCAATGATTTTTCTAATGGATTCGTATGATTTGAGGAGCCAATTAATAGTATTGCTGTCTTCCCAGTTTAATCAAGTATTATATGTAAAAAGGTTTAAACACGACTGCCCTTGGCCTGTTGATACCTGCAAGCCTAAGTTTGCATTTATGTGGCATTGTCTGTAATGGAATTTGTTGGTGAATCGTTACCGTATATGGTTTCATACGTAGGGACTCTCAGTGAAGTGGTTTTTATGGCTAGCTCATCCATGTAACACCAAACTCTTTGGACTAGGAATCTAGACATGGGTTCCAATTACCATAGCTTATACTGTAATGTAAAGTGGGTTTTAAATACTATAGCCTTTAAAGTACTGTCAAATTAGTGATATATCTGGTTTGCTTTGCAGCTCATGTTCCTTGGATGGGACTGAGACTTGGACTCATTTTCGGTGCAACCGGCGCCATCGTCCGATGTTTCGCAGTTGGTGCGATATTGCGGGCAAACCCAGAGGCCGAGTTGGACCACCTTAACAAAACGCTCTACCTGTCCGACATAAAACACTTGGCGCCTAAGAAAGAGTGACGACAGCAACCCATGTGAAGACACTAGCAAGCAGGAGAGATGATTGGCCAGTGGATTTAGCTCCATCAGTGATCCAGAATTGAGTTTCGCCAACGGGTCTGGCTGACTTAGACTGTAGTGAGAACTTATTTGCTATCTTAAATTGTTTGGCAAACGTAGTGATCGTGATCGAAACATAATAGAATGGTTATGAATAAAACGTGTGATTTTAAGAGTATACTGGTCTTCAGTTATTTGAAGATAGAATGACTGACCAAAAAGCTTTGGAATTCATTGCCCACTTGTGTGTGTGTTCTGTCAATTCTTTGATGTCCTTAATATCTAAACTACAAGGTTTGGTTTCCCAGTCACTTTTAGTACCCACCGTCGTTAAGAGGGTTAAGACTCTTTTGTTTTAAATTCTTAGTCACTGTAGTTGGACTTCTGATTTCCTGGCATATTGGATTTTGACCACACTTCAACAATTTAGGATTTTACCATGGATTTACTTGAGGTGACCAGCGATTGATACCTTGTGCATTTGGGATAAAGCTGCCATAGACATAAGATTAGATTAATAAGTATGCAATATCTAGAACAGCAATTCATCTACGGTAATTAAGATGGCCTGACTTGCTGTTTAAGACTCTAATAAGAGTAGAACTGCTACTCGTCTCAGAACAGGTGTTTAGTTTTGATTCCTAACAACAATGTTTAGCTTTGGTAGCTAACGGCTTAGCTTTGATAGCTAACAGCAGTGTTCTGTTGTCTCCACTTTCCCAGAAGAAGTTAAAGCAAGTTTCTGTAGACATAATTTCTAGACTCGGACTAGTTTGTTAATTTTTCACGCACAGTGTACAAAATTACTCAAAATCAGTTTGCTTAGTACTAAGTGTAATGCAAAACGCACCAGTGCGGAATTTCTCAGTAAAAAGTCGTTCACAACGTACATAACTTGTGCGAATTTAATGCACAATATCACGAACAAAAGCAACGGTGGCACTGCAACACCACTGACTACCAGTATTTCTGTACATACACTACATTGCAAATAAGAACATCAAAGATCAAACCCTTCACAGGTGTTTGTGGAAAGTACTATTTCTGGGTGCTAAAAATCTAATCTAACGACTTCTATGGTGTTGTTATCATAACGTATTTAAAGCGTGATGGTCTTTCAACTTGTGAAGTCGGAGGAGTGGTCTATTAGAGAAGTCAGGTCAATATCTGATAAGCTGTAGAAATAATATAACGAAAAAGCAGACAAGGTCGACAAGGATGAATTGTTTTGACAGACACACTACACTCCCTGCATTACAAGGAGCACTCAATCTGATCAAGTGCACACTAAGAGTTGACGTACAGAATTTAAAACAGTTGTGGTTAAAGTTCAAGCACAATATTCAGTTACCGCAATTCGTAGTTGAATTGCTGTCACCATATTACATTGCCTACAAGTGAATCCTACATGTATTAGTAATATTCAGTTACCGCAATTCGTAGTTGAATTACTGTCACCATTTTACATTGCCTACAAGTGAATCCTACATGTATTAGTTCAGTGGCGTAGCCAGACCTCTTTTCAAGAGGAGGCACAAGAGGAGGCAAAATGTACCCATGGAGCAAACAAGAGGAGGCAAAATTTATCCATGGAGCAATAGACGAAAAACGTGACGTAAAATTACAATGCTCAGTAATTTTAAAGACACCAGTTAAAAGAAGATTTTGTACAAATTAGTTTTACACTGTGGCAATATATTATTTATGAGCTCTATGAGAATGAAGTAAAATTACGACAGTAATTTAAAAACACCAGTTGATAAAGGAACCATAATCAGGGGCTTCTATCCCTATACACGGTGGGCTCAAGTTGAGCCCAGTGAAAAACAGGGGGAGTGTTTCTTTTACAAGTACAGATCTCTTCACTCACAGTAGGGGGGAAGGAGAGGGATTGAGCCCGGTTGTTTAGGGGGATAGAAGCCCCTTACAAAGTTACCATAATTACTATTTACTAATCCTAACGGTATAACGGTTAAACCCTAGTTTACGTTGCTAAATTATTTTACATTGTTGCTTTAAAATGGAAGCTGCAGGGATTGATGAGAATGATTTCTTGCCTAAATGGAAGTTTGATTAAATAGAAGCTGGATGATGGAAATAATTGTTTCCGTAAGTATATAAAGTTGGATTGATGAAACTAGGTCTTTTCTTCAAGAGAAGCTTCGTTACTAATTATAACTAATAACCATAGGCGTTATTACTAATAACCTGTCGTTACCTGTGTATTTCTTCGCTGGCTTTTGGCTGGCAAAAGATAGCACAATCTGTCGAAGTTTCTTATTTGGCGGCCCCGCAGACATAATAATGACTATTGACGAATTGACGAATGAGTCGGAATGACGATAATACACAATAATTCGATTAGTACAATTTACTTGAAAAATACTGAAGTTAGGCGTTTGTTACCGGAAACGAAAACTGTGTCTGTGTGTCAGGAAATAGTATACGCCGTACGGTACAACATTCGCTTGAACAGTGCAGTAAGTAAGTAAATTGCATGCAGATTTGTATGGCGATGGAGTTCGGGCAAGAGGAGGCAAATACGGGAAAATCCAAGAGGAGGCAACTGCCTCCTCCTGCCTTCATGTGGCTACGCCTATGTATTAGTTATTCCTCATCACAGAAATTAAGACAAAAAACAAACTAGTTTTAAACAAGTTTAAAAACTGCAGCATGGCTCTGACCATCAACACTGACAGTCATTATACTTACAGCCCTATAAACACAGTTTAAAAGTTTAATGACACAGTTTAAAGACAACTAAAGCCATTTAAAAACAATTTCCTATCATCATCCTTACATAAAATTTACTGAAAATGAAACGCAGAGACTGCTCAGCTACGTTAATTAAATAGTTTAACGGCTAAAAATACATGAAACTATAACAAATCAAACTACTGGTGCAAGGCCATTCACTTTCCAGATCACATCTGAACTAAATAGAAAATTGAGATCAGTTGAAAATTATCAAGAATGGACAGGACCCGAAAGGCTTTACTTGGTTCATTAGTATTGTTTTGCAATTTCAAAATTAAGATTGCAACCCTACCCTTCAAGTAATTTTTCTCTATGTGCTGATAAATATTAAACAAAACAATCATCACACAGTTTGTGAATGTGGAAAAACACTTAAAAGAATAGTTAAAACAGCACTTAAAAATCAAAACCGAGCAATTATTAAATGGAAAGCTGGCAGTGTAAAAATACATCAACATCTGTGCAAACAGACAAAAGTAAAACTCAACAATCTTGTCCTCCCAGACTCATTTAAAAACGATCAAAATAAATAAATGGACAAATATACCCTGTGTTTTAATCTTAGGATGTTCTATTATCCTCATTCGAGATCGCAAAACAAAAATTTAATTCAGTTTATTAACAATACCCCAATTTACAAGTTTTGTTTCTACAACGTTGGACCAATACGCAACCAATTTGTAAGAATTTACAGCTATTTAACCATTTAAAACTAAGCAAAATGTTTTTTCTTACTGCACAGTTTCATAATCTTGTGTATAAGAAATACTGTTTATTTACGCAAATAGAGTAAAAACAGCACAATATAACTTACAATAGATAAATAGTGAATCACTAATGATGACTAATATCTTGGATACAAAGCCATTCTTAAATAATTTCCTATCATCATACATAAATAAGTGAAAACGAAATGCAAGGTTAATAAAATAGTTTAACAGCTAAAAATACATGAAACAATAATCTACTAATAAACTACTAGTGCATGACCACTCACTTTCCATCCACATATTAAAATTAATTATAGTTAATATAAATGTACACGTTTTCCTAAAACAACTGCATGGCCTTGACCCAGCTCACATTCATCAATGAATTTTCACAGCAAAATCCTTCAGCACCGCTGCCTATTTTAACTGGTGACACATACTTTAAGGTCCCTGTGTACGCACTGTACTAAGCCCGTGATTCGCATCTTTGAAACGAGCCATCGGTAAGCGAACCTGCATCCACACACAGAGACGCATCGGTCATACGCTCTAACCAAAGCCGCTAACCGGATCCGTGTTAGAGACAGCTTGGTCATATGTGTTGAAAGCGCATCTGATTGGGTAGGATCTGTATTGACCTCTGTAGCGTGCTTGACATCAATCAACACTAACACAAAGAGAATGGTCAATGGCAGCATGACATGCAAACCAAGATTTGTAGAGTCAGCCGGTACAGGATGTGTCATAAAAAGCAGAGAATGCTTTACGTGCAAGGTCAAATGTTCAACTCATGCGTGATCACGACAGTGAAGCATAACACTGTAAATTATTTACCACTGAAAATAAATTATATTAATCACAACATAAGCAATATCATATAGCTAGATAGTTATGTAGCACATTTTAGAGTCTCTGAAAGAGTTTCCAGGTGGTAATTCACCCAATTTTACATATGCCATAATTAACCAACATGGTATATAAACATTATGGAGGTCTACAGAGTCCAGAAAAGTGTTGGCTTTATTCAAAATATAACTGCAAAACTTGCACATAAAATCAAATGATTACTTTGTTGAAAATATAACTGTGAAATCCTAAAGCAAAACAACAGTTTTTGTCAAAAAACAAAGAAATAAATACTTTTGATCAAAACAACGGCATCAACCCCACAAAAAATCTTAGACAAAAAATCACTTTAAAACAATGAACATATTAAATAACAACCGGATATTTGAGTAACAATACTTCTGAGTAATGATTCTAACTTAAACACTTCTGTAGTACCATTATCATGATAATCAAGAAATCAATCGATGGTTACTTCAAGTGAAATCACAATCAAAAATCGCAATCAAAAATCGCAATCCTCAACAGAAGCCAGGTTGCATCTTGATAGATCAAAGAATCCAGAAGCTAGGCTACAGTGTTTATGCAAGTGCAAAAGATAAGAGTCATAAGTACGAGAACTGAATAAAGATTTTCCTAAAATAATACTCGAAATAATTTTGGCAAGACAATCGCAATGAAAAGAAATTCATGCATATGCGCTTGTTGTATGCAAAATATGACTATCAGCTTACTTATTTCACATGATACATAAGGACCACAACATAACCAATTATAATTATTAAAGCTATACAGTTATCATGACAAATGTAACGTTTGCACATTTGGTGAATTTAATAAGTGCATTATTACAGTGGAATCCTTCATTAAATGCTCTTCTCACCATTCAACCAGTTTTCACAATTATGAGAAGATACAGTTCCTATAATCTTAACCATAATCAGCAAATTAATGACATTTGACAATTAAACTGCAATCACAACAAAGAGCAATTATAAGAACAGTGGAAATAAAGAAACTCTTGATTTGTTTACTTTGTCACAGCTGCAACTGACTACAACAATTTGCCATCCCTCAGATTCACATTTCTGGATGACTTTGCGTGTGTAAAAAATGCTTGTAATATTGACAGACTTTACTTTGAACAACGTACAAAAAGCTGTAAAAGTTTCACAAAAAGATGTTGCCCTGATTACATTAACTAACAGCATTCACGTAAACCTACTAATGTGATATTACTCTATAGCAGTGCTGTCCAACCGTTTTAACACTGTGAGCCACAGGTGAAAGTATTCTTGAAGCCGAGGGCCACACCAGTAAACTCAAAAGCAACAACTAAAATTTATTGAAAATTATTAAATGTATTAACATTTATTATGATATAATCCTAATGAATGCTCATGGAAACTGAATTTTGTGTTCACATTTCAAATGATAAGCCAAGTTACGAACGAATAGCTATGTAAGTAGGCCAGTGACTTTGTCTTCTACTTCATTTTTACATAAATTGCAAAATTCATCAAGCTCGGGAGGGCCACTTAAAATCAGCCCGCGGGCAGCATGTTGGACAGCACGGCTCTATGGAAATACTTGTACAAGGAGACAGTTTTACAATTCGGAATTATATCGGCTATTCATTTCCTAAACCACTCGCTACATTTTCTTCGCATCCAGCTTTCTTTTCATAAGCTTTGAAAAGACGTAGATACTCACGAGCTCTGCAAGGCAGACAATGACAACTGGGCCAAACGATGACAGGAAAGATGGCGAAGGTCGCAGCTCAAGAATGCTTTTCCGCATCTGAAAGTCGATGAAGACGGCATCCATCTGCCTCAGGGTGCAGATCATTATGGAAATGTGGAACAGCTGATGACTGTGGAAAAAATGGTCGCAGAGACCCGGCCGCAGCTTCTGCGGAAACTCGCAGGTGAAGAAGAATCCGCTGCTGGCAAACCAGACCATCTGCTGAATGTGGTACGGAATGCTGTCGTTGCATTCGTAGTCGTAAGCGTAACACCGGAACAAGCGATGTACAATAGGCGATATGAGGACCAGGTAGATGCCTCCGACCGGAACCAGCTGCCAGACCTTGCGGACGAACGGATACGGTCTGGTGTAGATGGTCTTCGACACAGAGCAGCAGAAGCAGATGAGGAATGCAAGGATCGATCCGCATGGAACAAAGAACCCCTGGACTGCATGGTAAAACCCTTCCTCGCTGCAGTACTCCAGGTGCATTATGACGCTCCCGAGACCATACAGCCCTATTCCAGCGTAGTCAAACATAAATGCCGTGTAATGAACCAGCTCCGATCTCGACTGGAGGCAATGCGCACCACTGCTGCACACATAGAGCGCCATTCCACAAAGCAGTCCGGCAAGGAGAGGCCAAGTGTACGAATCGTGGATGAAGTCGACCTGCGAACTGAAGGAAACCATCTTAACCGCCATCAGGATGAAAGCCAACAGGTGTGTCCAAACATTTACGGTTTCATTGTGCAGCTGGAAGATGCTCCACAGATAATAGGCCCACGGTTGACCGATCACACGGAAACCACGTTCCATGTGCGGCTCATGAAAAACCAGTGGAACCCTGTGCTTACATGTCGTCGGCACCAATCGAAAGTTTAGTCGATCCTCTGCATCTGTTTCTAAATGTATAACAACAACTTAGCTGTACACTATATTTCCTGTAAATATGTGTTTTCTTAAATCAGTAGCATCAGATATACCAGCCAACCATAAACACTACCCTGCTTGATTCACATTGAAATTGTTAATTTTGTGAACAGCTTTTACACATGAGAGCATGTATAAAAGCAGTTTAGCTGATGCGGATCAAAGATTTGAACGTTTAGAGTACACCACAGGTGTGGTATCTGGGGCAAAATAATCAAAACAATTAAGAAAAAAAATCAGTCGACAAAGTACAAGGGATGTCCTTGAAGTGACCTTCGACTGATGTCTTGTGCATTGTGATAACAGTTATAGAAGTCATAAGGCTAGTTCAGATTAGAGTACATCCATTATACCCATCTCCATAAACCTGCACTGACCTCTTTATATGCTTAGCATAACCAAAATATTTCTAAATCCCACACAGCAGATCAAGGGCATTCAAGGCCAAGAAGGCACTCACTGACTATAGACAGATTGTGAACATTTTCCACAATAAACAGACCTCTGATGAATTACTGACCACATTTTGATGCTTGAAGATGATTTTCCTGCTGTTGATTGTCCGGATCACTCGTGGAAGAAATCTGGACTATGTCTCTTCGTTGATAACAACAAGAATTAAGCGACGGAAAGGTGACCTCGGCTTCGTTGAGAGAATTCATGTTTTCAGATACAGAGTCAACCAACCCTGAAGGACATAAACAGCAGAATTATTGGCAGATTATGTAAACGCAATCAGTAGTAAACGGCTACATCAATATGATATCAATGATGGATCAAATTAAAAGGACTACCCAAGAAATGCTTTCAAGGTCATTCACTACTGTCATCTGTCAACTTCATAAGGGAATCTGGGTGTGGGTGGGAGCCCGCAAGTGGTGTATTCTGAGCACTGCTTAATACAGCACGGTTCGGGCCTTTGAGCAAGTACCGAATGTCACAAAATTTTACCTGGTGATACCTGTAACTGAAAGTATTCAAATGCGCCATTGCCCCTATTCCCAACTTCCAGAAATTTCAAAATAAAGAAGTAATGCACACTAATACTAGCAACAGCACTGACTAATTAAACAAAAATATTGATTAAAGTTAATGATTGTTGCAAGTATACTTAATATACTTAATAATCATATTAACAATACTTGTGGCAGAAAGAGTAATAGCAACAAGTTTTAACCTGAAAGATGGAAATGAGACATTGAAGAAAATGTTGAGTCCAAACAAATCAGCAGCTTAACTCGAATGAACCAGGAGATCAGAAGGACAGTACTCAAATACATATAAATGTATTTGGGCATGACTTCAGTAATGCATATATATTAATTATCATATTTCAAACATAACCAGTTTGCCTTGTTTATTCAAAAAGTACTTCACTGAAGTACTTTTGAATAGACAAGAAAAACCGGTTATGTCTGAACTTAAACAAGAAAACATGTAATAAATGTCAAATTACAATAATAGCCATAATTGATATTGTTCACATAATCGATAATTGCACACTTAACAATTCAAGTACAATGATCTGCATACATCTAGTTTTTCTGACGTTGTAATACAAACTGCACTATAAAATGTGTACAGTTGAGGAGCCATGCATCCTTACATGACCTCCCATATACGTGTAAACACACTAGCCAACTTCTGCCATTCTGTTTTATAGAATTTTTACAAATTTGTAAAAAAAATGTTAGAATATTTCCAGACGTCGGGAATAGGCACATTTGCATACTTTCTGTGCCAGGTATCACCAGGTAAAATTTGATGATATTCGGTGCTTGCCCAAACGCCCGACCCATGCCTTAATTACTGCCATACATTATTAAAACATTCTTTAAATTTTTTGCATATAATTTCATGAAGTGCATCTGAACAGTAGCTGTAATTCAATCCAAGGTCATTACACATGCAGTCATGCTCTGGATAGTCTTCAGCCCCTACAAGATACAATAGGCCTACTACTGAACTTTCATAGTCCAAAACAACGTTGAGAAATGCACATAAAAGCCGGTCAACAGCAACATCAATCATATATCGATATTTCCATCTCTGCAAATGAAAACTCTTTTTCTCATTGTATCTAATAGTCTCTTAACCACTTAAAACACAACACCGACAACACTAAGCAGTGATAAGCGCTCGTAAACTGACTTGCATTGTACCATCGCTCAAACACAATCTCTGCTAGAGCATCAAGCGATCAAAGTCTGACAATACCTCTCTCTATTGAACTGTCATAGATTCAGACGACGAAGTACTACCACTACAGCCACAATACCTGTCACTGGCTCCGGATACCGGATTGCATGCTAAGAAGCAGTCATTCATACGTGCACCGAAAACCAAAGCCAGCATCGAGAAAATTTTTTAATTCTACATGCCAAAAGCTATTCAATATTCCAACGCCCACGGCAGAGACGATCCTTGGCCAGCAGAGCACACCAACAAACTAAAATGCAATGAGTCGTCATTGGCAATCCCTGCACAACGTACCCGGTTGGGTTCCCAAAGGCAACGGATGACGGCAAAAGGCTGAACCCGGATATTAATTATTTTTCTGTTATCGTACCTTTGATCGTTGCCGACGCTCTTCACAGAGACATGTATAGCGGGCACCGACCGCAGAGAGCACCGCCTTCATTCAATCAAGCATTTCTACCACGTGGTCCTTTGCCATGGAAATTATCTCTTTATGTAGCTCAAGTCTAGTTTCATCGTTAAGGGAAGGTCAATATTTGTGATTATTATCTAATTACTTACGGCTTCTCCTGCGCCGGACGGGTTATTGTTTCGCAAAAAAAATAACTATATTGGGAAATTTCAAAATAAGAATAATACCAGAGATATTTCGGATATTTTAGCCTAAAGGAGATGCAATATCGTTTTTGTGCTGCATAATTATGATATCTAAAAATACGAGTGTAGGGCCTAGATACTCCCTCTCGAATAAAATCAATTTTCATTAGGCATAATAAGAGGAAAACATTTTTATTAAGAATGCTGTACGCCCATTGATTTTGTATTTTGTCCTATGTTGTTTGTTTCACCGGAGTGCGGCTCTTCTGCAACCGGTTTAATAAAGAATATACTTTACAAAATCTTCTGGAGTCGCTAAATGCCCTATAATTAGCCTACAACGCGCCTAATGGTATTAACTCCAATTAATATCAAATAGTAAATTGAAAAAACTTTCGATATAGTTTTGAAAGAGGTGATTCTGAAGTTGATGCAGAGTCTGCGACAAACTGGCAACAGAATTTCATTCTGGCGATAGACGAGGCACTTATAACAATTATTATCAATCCATTAAAGAAATGCAAAATATCGAAGCCCATTTCGTTGACAATTTTTTAAAAGCGATTACTACTAGGCGACTACTAAAAATAGATCGCATATTCATTATTAGTCAGGCGGTCAAATAATCACCTTAAAAGGCAACCGAGATAAGCGGAAACGCTCTATTTTTATATAAATCTGTGGGATACATCGTGTGTATCTCGTGCTATAGTTTTAGTTTGATTAATTACTTTAATTTAGAGAAGCAAAAGCGATATTAAATATTTGGTCGGCGTTATAGTTTTAAGTTGCGTCACCATGCAGGTTGGTTTTGAAAATGTTTACGTTTTTAGTGTAATAATAAAACTTTCACGCGAAGAATACCACACGTAGGGCCTAGTTCCGTAAAAGTTGCCTGCTTTCATTCAACGAGTATGAATAAATTAAATATGTTACAAGCCACTGTCAACAACTCTAAGTGGCAAACTTATAGTATCAGGGGCTGAATAATTATACGGTATCTTTGGACATGCTGCGCTGACGCTGGACGGTACCAGGCCTTCTAATGACGACACTAACCCTAACCCTGACCCTAACCAATACGACGCCAGTAAACTTACACACTATATCATTGAGCCCCCGATTCTATAAGCTTGCCCTCTAAGTGGTGTACGATGAGCCTGTTAGGTTATAAGTGATAATAGACTTTCACTCTGTCGGATCGCAGTTGTAATCTCGAGATTTCTACAGCGTCCCAAGAAGCTAAGTTGCGGAAACCGGCTGATTTACAGGCGCTCAGTCAAAACAAAATCGAATGGCAGGTAATGTTGTAATCGGTTCCGAGTCATGATCCAAGGGTTGGTGTATTCTTAGTGCTTTATGAGCAGCACAGAATAGCAAAAAACTAAGAATTATTAAAGCTCAGTAGAATTAGCAGACTTATTTTGCTTCAAATGTGTCCAGCGTTTAATTGCTTTTGTTTTGCTGTTTGCGCAGAATCCAAATGAAGACACCCAATGGAATGACGTCCTTCGGGCAAAAGGAATCATTCCACAAAAAGAGGCGGAAATAACAGAAAGTGACATTGTCAACATGGTTGAGAAGACAATCGAAGACAAAACTAGAGGTAACATCACTTCGTCTATGGTTGACATTGACACCATTTTCAAAGGTTGCATGGTATGATGAATAGCAATAGGTTTTTGAAAATATATTGCTTTAGAACGTAGTGAGGGTGTTAAGCTGAGAATCTAAATTTGACTCAGTTTACATTACTGTCTTGATTAGGGTGTGCACAGGGGAATAAATTGGTTTCTCTGTTTGAGCTTACGTTTGGGGTTGAAAGCGTGCAGTATTACTTAACATTAATGTTATGACCATACGCTGTAAGCGGGAAGATCAAGCAGTGAGGCATCAGGCTGGCTAGCCACCTTTGTTGGCTGAAGCTAAGACAAATTAAGTCGCAAACGCTTCATACCCATGGCTGCCACTTTGGACTGGCTTAACTTTTTCTTCTGATGTGACGATTGTCCATGATAGAGCAAGTGTTTGATTTCAAAAGTTGTAGTTTTTAAACATTCTGTTAATGATGATATGATGTGCTGCTGATCAATGAAGGTTTAGCTGGTGTACATGTAGTTTTGGATAATAGGATGGGGTTCCACCACCATAGCACCATGCCGTCGCCTTGGTTTGACGTCCCTCGGATTATGACCCGGCACTGGAATGGACCAAACAATTGGTGGACTTGATTTGATATGACGCCGGTGAATAAGCTGGTCTCCCTGATGGGGCTTTTGTGTGGCGCTGAGATATTTGGTTCATTTACATTACATTAATCAATTAAACCAATTATGATGCCATTGATGTGAACAATGAAGTGAAATGAGCAAACAGACAAGCAGAGCTGAAAAGGTTCTTAAATCCTGCAAAGGAGCACTAATGTGTATTTTTTTGTTTTATTGATTTCTTTACAGAAAGAGACTTTGATGATATGAACTTGGATGAACTGAATGAAAATGAAGATGACATCGATGAAGAAGACGAAAAGGTGTTTGAAGCTTACAGGTGGGCTTCTTGTTTGTTAGTGGTTCCTCTGAATATAACAATTAAGGTTCATTTGTGCAGTTGTGAATTGTGACCAAGTGTTAGAGACTGTGTACGTAATGACAGAACCTAAGAATTGGCCAGTCGCGTCATTGTGTTTTATCAACTGTTTTAGTTCCTTGTAATTTAATTTCTTTGCGAAGTTTGTGACATTCAGCTTCAACCGAGTGTCACTGTTGTAACACCTTCACCTTCATTCATGGTAGGTATCAACGGCTGAAACCAGATTTTAAAATTGTAAGGGACCATAGCTTGCAGTTGGTATGCATATCAGCATGTACTAGAATCCAAATATTTGGCAGAATACAAATGGCGAGGAAGGTAGTTTTAACACAGAAAAATGACTAATGTGAGAGTAAAACTAATGGGAGATGATTTCTAAATCTGTTCACTGGTTTACTAGGAGACAACGGTTGCAGGAGCTCAAAGCAGCCCAGAAAAAAGCAATATTTGGAGATGTTCGTGAGATCTCGAAAGACGAATATGTACAAGAGGTGAACAAAGCGGGCGAAGGCATCTGGGTCATTCTGCTGGTCTACAAACAGTCGTAAGTTTCAACAGGAAATTACCTTCTCATGCCATAAACAGTAAGACTGTATTGAATAATGCTATGTCCAGTCACTGATGCTCTTCAGTAGGTAATGGTACGGTGTAAACATCAGTGTGGATCCTTGAAAAGGTGTGACAAGGGTAGATGTGTTTGGTTATTACCTGTGTTTAAGTGTCGGAACGGCTTGCGTAAATGTTTTGCAGATAATGAATTTTATTTATGGTTTCACATGAAGCGATCAATGGTATTATAATAACAGTGCTATACAAGACATTAGAAGAGAAGATTGTTTTTGTAACTATGCAACATGCATGGAAAGGTTTCAGGTTGTTTGGATTTCTGGTGCATTAGCTAACAGATTCTTCAACTTTAGACTACTTTTTTATCCATCTAGTTTAACTTGACAGGCTAAAAAGTCAAATCTTGCGACGACTACTTGGCAGATAGACTATGGGCTATTGATAAAGACCATGTATTTCACTCTACATGACAGGTAGCAAATGATGCCTTTCAACTGGTAATAGAAGTATTTTCTGTGTTTTGTAGAATGTCTCTTATAATTTTTTAAGTTCCCAGTTCAGTGAATTTTTCCCATTTGTTTGGTGTAGAATTCCACTCTGCAAACTGTTGGAGCAGCATATCTACAATCTTGCCCGAAAATTCCCAGCAACAAAGTTCCTGAAGAGCATCTCAAGCGTTTGCATCCCCAATTATCCGGACAAGAACCTCCCAACGATATTCGTTTATCAGAACGGAGACCTAAAGAAACAGTTTGTTGGGCCAGTGGTGTTTGGAGGAATGAATCTAAAAATGGATGGTATGTCTCAGTTATACATAAGCATCTGCATTTGTACAGGCCATGAAATATTTAGCATCCCTTGCTGTAGTATCATTTCATCACTGTTTCTACTTCAGATCCGGATGCACGTCAGAGTTAGCGTTATAACAACTGTTGCAGGATTGCTGTTGTGGTGCACTTTAAGGACGAAAGTTTAGTACTAAAAGCGACTGGGAAACCAACGCAGGGTAGTCGTTAGAATATTAATTGAGGAGCCATTTACCATGCTTTGTAATTGTAACTGCAAATTTATATAGTGCCACTTCAGGATAAATTCTACAGAGACGTTAAGACTGGATGAACAAGGTGCAGATTCTAGGTGCATGGTACTTGCTGTTTTGCTGAACTCTATGACAGAAGCAAGTTATTTACTGTAGTGTGCGAGGCTGAAAGTTGCCCTATTTTACGAAATGCTTCAGGGTTTGAAGCTGAACTGCACAACTTTTGCTGCAAGTTTGGCTACAGAATAACTTGAAGCAGAAATACGATTGCAGAAGTACATGAACAATTAACATCTTCAAATGTGCTTTACAGAGCTGGAATGGATGTTGTCAGAGACGGGAGCCATCATCACGGACATGGAGGAAAAGCCAAGACCTGACGTACATGACGTCCTGATGTCTTCAATAAGAACTACAACAGCCGACGATGATAGTGACTAAGGCATGTGTGACCATTTTAATTACCGTAAACACTGGCTCATGGTCTCCCAACCGCTCATGGTCTCCCAACCACCTGTAATGATTTGTGGTCCATTAGTCCCTCTCCTGTAATAATGTTGATTTATCCATTGTGCCGAGCAGCAATAATGTGTGACGATTGCAATTACTCGGACCACTAGCTCACTGGTCTCCCAACCACGTGTAATGATGGTAGGTGGTTTTGCGGTTTGGCATTGGACTTTCTGGCCTGATATTAGTGACCGTGACAAAATCTGGCAACACAAGCCAACTGTTTTGAAATCTTTTATCAACAGTAATATAAAGCTTAGCAAAAAGTGTAATTGTGGAGTGTATTTGCAACAATACTGTTTTCGAGTCAGAATGTTTGAAGCTAATTCTCAGCAAAAACAGAATAGCTAAATTACTACAGTATGCGACGTATAGAAAAAGGCACTAGTATTGCAACAAGAATGAGATGTGACCCTGTTAACGTTCTTAAGTAGCCGCCATTCCGTGAAATAATCACATTCTGAAAGAAATAAAAGGACAAAATATAGTAACAAGAATGCGTATTGGACAAGTTAGTACCAGTTACCTAGCCACACTGACCGTTGCCAAAATTGCTGCACATGCCAGCCTATCCGTTCATTGCTCTGGGTTAAGGAACTGGAGCACAGCATAATACTAAAACAGCAGTGAAAGGGAGAACCATTGTTGATTGCCCCTGTCATGTTTGTGCTACAGCCACATAACCATGCTGCTATTGTTGAGCCAGATGTGTAGTAAATGGACCATTGTAATATTCCATTATAAAAGTAGTCTAGTGGTACGCATTCTGGACTGTCAACCAAGTGGTCAGAGGTTCAAATCCGTGTTGGCGCAGAAATTTATTCCACGATTTCTGCTCTGCCTGTGTGCCCTTGGCTACGTTGAACATACTGTGGGTGAGAAGATCAGATGGCAAGGGATGACTTGTCACCTGCCCATATATGCCAAGGCCAAAAAAACCCTAACATTTCATACCATCATACCATGGGTTACCCAGGGCTAGCTTAAGGGACTGCTCTTCTATTACCCATAGAAGTAAATTAAAAGTCATTATCCCATGACTATCATACATACATTACAATTGCATATATTATATACTAAACCAATCACAGAACTTATATTTTGCATGAATTAAGGGCAAATGCTGCAAAACACTTTACAATCTCATAAATTGTTAACAATTCTATGTCCAGAACTAACCACTAGTTTCTAACAGAGAAGCCACATAACCAAAAGCTGATACTAAATTTCAAAACAACAAACTACTAACCTATGTAGCTAAAAGTTTCTACTAAATTTCACAAGACAGGTCAGTACTACCTACGGAGCCTTTGCTGCACCAGGTTTTGGTCCTTTACTTTCGTAGTTGGGCAGCAGACTGAATCCTTCAGGCACAGCATCTGCTGGCATAAGTTCCTTCAGAGAGAGGTTGAACGCTGGCTGCTCCCCTCCATTGTAACACTCGGCAAGAATGGGCATCAGCTGCTCGAACCTTATCACCTGAACAACAGTTTTTAGTTAGCTATAGTTAAATCAGTTCCGATGTTTTAACTCTTGCTCACCAATGTTGAGATTAAAGAACCAATTCACCTGTTTAATAAACATTTTGCTATTTACTTTCGGATTCTCTAATGCAATGCAACTTCCAATTATGTAACTTATGTCTCTTTTAACATATGTCTCTCAAAACCATGTAAATCCTGTTCAGGTTCTGTGCTGTGACCAACCATACAACATGGAGGTGTTTTACTTACCTTGTGCTGTCAGTTCCTTGAACTCTAGCTCCGTCATGCAAGCCTTTTTCCTTCTGTCCCTCGCATCTCTCAGTTCTGCCAAACACGTTGTTTCATGTATTTCGTCCATCCAGTAACTTGGTGGTTAGTTTTCTCCTTCTCAGATATGCTAACATCATTTCCTTTTCCAATCCATCTGATCGCATGACATGCCACCTCAACTTTGCTCTTAGCACGGTTTTACTACCCCTTTCCAATCCTGCACTTTGCACTCGGTGCCTATACTAAAAACATGTCATGCACTGGGGCACAGTAACCGAGTGGTTAGAGTGCTAGGCTCAGAATGCGGAGAGTATGGGCTTGAGCTTGCATTCTTGTGGTCACTGTTTAACTTTTAACGACTAGTGTGTACTAAAAGTTACTGGGAAGCTAATGCAGCTCGTCATGAAAGTGGTTTTGTGTGCACTTCAATGAAATTTGGAAGGAGGACAATATCAGATACAGATGTATAAGATTTTCTCCATTCATTTTGCTCCGGCATGGAGGACTTCCTCACTGACAATCTTCCATTGCTTTGTTTTTCCCCATTTACTGTGCTTTGGCAGCCACATCAAGTACATCTTGCATTGTAGTCATGTCAAAACAAATCTATTTTCTCTAATTAACTTATGTCAAACCAAATATGCACAACTTGCTTTTATGTAGAAATGCATATCCATGACTCTAAAATATGTGAAAAGGAAACAACCATACTATGAATCAAGTCAAGCTGTGAGTAACGTAATTTCTACTTCCAAGAATTTTCATGTTTTGGAACCACAGAACTAGTAATTTACGTACCAGGAGGTAGTTGGGCATTCATAAAACCACACTCTGCCCGATTGAAATCATGCCATTATTAAAAACCTCCATAAAATCGAGAATTTGAGTGTGTACAGATAAAGACTGACTTCTGGAAAGTTTTTTTTACAGTTTATCATTAGATTGTATGTGTCATACCTCACGTGGGTAGTAGGGGTCTTTGTGCCACTTAACCCAGATGAGTTTCTTGAGTGCTTTCTTTGGGAATGATGAGAGGTACATCCCAATCGACCACTTGTGGTTGGCTCGGAAGCGGCTCTCCAGAAGGTCTCGAATGCAGCCCTGTCCGACATAGAGAATGGCCCAGGTCTTCTGCTGGTCATACCAGCGACCAATCACGAAGCAGCCCTGCATCTCATCATGCTTTGGGCGAGCATGACATGGCCGCCACTCAGACGCCATCATCTCGTCACAGAACTTAACGATTCTCTGCAACATGTTTCAGTTAAACAAACATTTAGTTACCATAGTTAACATCTGTGTCGTAGTTTCATCAAAACTAATCTGCAATCCCACACATTTTTCATTGAACAGATGTCTTTCAAAATTGGAATGATGGCATGTAAGCAGCAGACTATTGCTATATTGTAATAATTATGTGGTTGAAAACAGTGTGGGAAAATGCTCAACTGGTTGGACTGAAATGAATATGGCATCGAACAGGATTCAGCAGCCCCTGAGATAGATGCTGCATGGGCAGGATTTGATGTGACACCCATGAGCACTCCCTTGGGAAAATTCCCTAATGGCAGGACTCCAATGACACCTATGAAAATTGTAGCAGGTGACAAACAGAATTACAATTCCTGCTTCAGTACTAAAGACATTTATACAGTACTGAATAACTGTCGAGTGCAAGTTACCCAATCACTTCCTCTTCTTCAATGTCTTTCGTTTGTGAATGCAAAGTCCTTTTTCAGGCTGTCCCAGCTTCCATTGTGTCCAATATCTTGGATTTCAAAATGAACCTTTTTAATGGATTATGAGCTACAGATAGAGACTGTTTTCCATTAGATTTGCAGGGGTTAAGGTATGGAATCATGTTCCCCTATGGATCCGACAATTGACTGCTTTAAAAATATTTAAGAACAAATTACGCCACTATCTGATACATCAAGGTAATTGAATGAATGTTATTTACTGTTACGGGTGTTTAGTTAAGTTCTATTAGTTAAGTCATTCTAATTTTTGTTAAATTCTGTCTCCGAAAGCAAGCTTGCTGTCAAGTGTTATCGAGATTTTTTATTTCATTACCTGGGTGGCCCTATTTAGCGGGATAATCCATCCCTTCAGGGTCCTCCACTTGGTAACCGGAACGTCGTTGAATGATTATAACTGCCATAATTGTAAATATGTTGTCGGTTACAGGAAAAATAAATTGAATTGAATTGAATATCCTAAATCGGTTACTTACAACTGTTGCACTCTGTTGCCCTACATTAAGTCTACCTAACTTTACGTGAATCACAAGTAGAGGCCTACTCTCCCTCTCATCCTACAAATAAGTGATGCATTGTCTGATGCCAGTTATTTGTCAGAAGTTTTGTAACTGTTTCATCAGACATTTGCATTCATCAGACAGTTGCATTCTCAAACTGTCTTAAAATGCACTTGTTTAGATCAGTCAGATAGGCATGCATGCAGTGCGTTTGAGAGGTACTGCAAAGGTGCTATATAAGTATCTCCATACATACATGCATACTCGAACACAACCAAAGAGCACCAAAACATATGAAAAACTGTGAATCTTTCAGTTGGTTCTCTAGAAATGTGATACATATTATAGCATTATATAGCTCTGTCTTGTTTGTTTACCCCGTCGATGTCAGTCCACTCTTCTGGCACTGGACTCCTCACCAGCGGTTCATAGGCCGCAGCATCTGGCCTGAAAAACACAGCATTTGAGTTAACCAGATGAAAACTATTGTGCTTTACAGTACTGCTATCATTTAATGCTTTAGTCTTTAAAATAGCCTACAGGCAGATTATAGCCTCAAAATAATTTTGGAACAGAAAGACAAAGAACAGCACATGTTGGGAATAGAGACAACAAGGATCACATTTGAAGCACATAGGTAGAGTGGCACATGGCTATAGCCAAATGACAAAATGGCACACGTTTAGATTGGCCCTACTACAAAGCCAAAGAATTGCAAATTTTTATGTCATTTTTTTCAATTTTCAGTGTGTAAATTTTGAGAGACGACATATAACGATAGTAAATGCACGACTACAGTATTGCTTTTGATACGAGCCATCTATACTAGAGCTGGTATTGAATAAAAAAATTAATTGATTAAACTCCAAAATTTAACTTCGAAGTTAAATTTCGGAGATTAATCAATGAATTTTTATCTGTTGCGTAAACTGTAAAAACTGTTTAAAATGTAGTAACTGAGTCAGTCACTACTTCTAAAAAATTTCAATCATTTCACATGCTGAAGGTGATATGTCAGTGAAGTGTTTGAACCATAGTAAGAGAACTTCTTACTGCAGTGAAGACAGAACAAATTTTGTCTCCATCTTTTCCATCAGCATTAACCTTAACTGCGAAAATGATCATTTAATTTTCCACTCAAACGTTAAGAAAATAACAAGAAAAAGTTGAAATAAAGAGGACATTGTGAATAAATAAATAGGCCTACTATAGACCATAACTTCCAGTGGAATTACATTTCTGTTCCATTTATCTGAAATTACTCATTCAGTAGAGTAAGCTGGACATTAGCTGGTAATTCGGTAAAAGAGTTTGTTAAATTTCATTTGGAACGTCAATGTATGCCTATATTGTGTTTTAAAATTTAACACATTTCATAACTCAAACTCAAGCACGTTTGTACATTCTCAAAAAAGGTTCTATAAAAATCTATTACGAGAATGCTGCTACTGGACGGCAAGTGCGAGTCACTAAACCACATGTGAATACTGAATACCCGTCTATACGCCTGCACCTCGAATCGAATTTTTAATTAATGAAAGGGATAGCTATCGGCTACAACATGATTGCAAACTGCATTAGTTGCGCCAAACCTCAACGAAATATCTACGCTTCACGGAGTTTAATATGTTAACGTCAAGCTATAAGGGTATGGATGGATGGATAAGTCACATTTTGAGGTCCCTCACTCTGCACTGGTTGACCTACTAACTTACAGAGCGAACTCGGATTTAGACAGCAAACTCAAGACCAAAGAATGACTTTTATTGTAGCGACTGTACTTACAGCTTTCCTGATCTGCGTTTCTTGGCACATCCAGCTTTCTTTGAAGGACTTGCCATTTTCCTTTTATTTTCCCGGTTCCGCCAACTTCCGAATGCGTCTCGAAATTTGTTGCTCACTGAAGAGACCCGCTCTTTGTAAAAGGAGTTCGCATTTCTCATAGAGAAACCAACTAATTACGTCATCCTCTCGCATTACAAAGAAATCAATGAATCTATATTGTGCATAATAGGTCCTTGCAAAGAGACTAAAATTAAAAGTAAGTAAGTGTGTTTTGTTTAAACGCTGGCAAACGCACGGCGCTTTACAATACAACTTGTAATTTTAACGCGCCATAATAAAAGTCTTACTCAAAGGACGCTTTACAAAGTAAACCAAAGTGCGGTTATGCAGTTGGATAAATAAAGAATATACTTAACTTACTTACACTAATCATAGTATTTAGAGAAGAGATGAGTTTTAAGTTTAGATTTAAAAATATTAATTGAGGATGATCTTCGGATTGGTTTTGGTAACGAGTTCCATTCAGCTGGACCAGCTACTTCAAACATTCTGTTTCCAAACTGTCAATTTGTTCTTTTGATTACAAAGTTCCTTTTGAAGCTGTTTTTGTAACTCAAAATAAGACTCTAAGTATGCTCCAGCTAGGACCTACATGGTTCAAAAACGAAATGTCAGTCTCACATGCCAGAATAATAAAATATTATGAAGTTCAAATGCGAGAGGTGAGAGGTAGGCACCATGGTTGTATGTATCTATAGGTCTATTCTGTAATTGTAAGTGTTTATTTGCATAGTGCGCTTCAAGAAAATTAATCAGAGGTGTTCCCAACCTAACTGTGCACAGGGCCGTATTATCCATTAGGCACAGTGCCTACTGTACTTAGGCTGCGTTTCTAAGGGCCTACGAACCTTTCAAGGCCTACAAAAGTCTGAAAATGAGATATTGAAAAAATTAGTTTAATGATTCAATTTGACGTGAAAATGAAAAAAAGAAATTTCTAATTCTAACTTAATAAGTTTCATAATTGTACTGAAACAGTTTAACTTTAAGATATTAACTTAAAGTTAAGCTAAGCAAACAGCCTACATTATGTGAACTTAATGGCTCTTTGCTGTAAGCAAGATCACTTAGTCTTATAAAGTCTTCAAATGTTATTTCCCCGCATTAACTCGTTTTCAATTTTGGAGCTGGCAGTTGGGGCCTGATTGCAAAAGTCCTTAGGACGACCTTAAAACGGCCCTGACTATGCAAGATCATCTGCTTGTGAGCGAGAGACATAAAAAGTAGAAGAAGCTCAAGTTGCAGCTTGCATTGTACTCAGATGTATGTATGTAGGTATGTATCTCAAACTTAATCCTATGATCGAATGGAAGTCACTGCAGAATCTCTAGTGCCTCTTCAAGAAAACTGCATCGTAAGTGTAAATTTCAGGGGTTCAAGGAATCAAGGGCTACTTGTACCTCAATGTTTGGACTGGAGGGTACCGTAGTAACCCACACTTTTCATACCAAGAAGATGTTATGCCCATTATATTTTCTCAGAGGAAGGCCTTCATTTGAGCACTCATGATCACCATCTTCATTGTTACTATGATTATCACTATCGTTATTATTAGGCATGGTGCATAAACAGTTGCGAAGGGGAAACAATTAAAAATTTGGTACCCCCTTAATTCAAGACCGAAGTTAGACCACTGCTCTACTACACAAGGAATGATGCATTTGTATAAGAGAAAAAATCGATTGTAAATTCATGATTTACAGAATTTATGTCTTTTCACAACAGACAACAAAATGCAATCGTTATAATCAGAATTCTAATTACACAAGTAAGACTGAAATTAATGGTAACGACTTCTCGACGAATTGAAACAATAACTTCATCGTAAGCTTCAGCTAAACTGAAGGTCTGAAGAAATACACAACTCACTAAAGGATAACAATCTGAACAGACTATTCTTAAAACACGATTTTATAAATGCTTCTCGTAAACATTTTATACAAACATGTTCAATTGTCAACCCGCAAGCAGAAGCCAGCTGCTGGAATGAAGTATGTTGGAAACTCGAAGAAATCGATGGACAGAAAATGTTTTCCACGATAAATCTTTGGGCAGCAGATGGTAAAAAATTGAGGTGGATAGTCCGCAGACGCATGGTAATGGAGTTAAGGATCCTTTGGCTGAAGCACACATATGGCAACAACAACATAACTAAGAGCAATGCAACAGTTACTGGCAACAGGAAAGCAACAACTGGCAATGTCTCCTTAAGGTTGTTCTGTTTCAACTGTATTGTCCACCATAGCCTGGCTTCCGGTTTGACTGATCTTTCAAAATTCGACCTGGATCCTTTTCCAATGGATTATGGTTTTTGACTGCGATTTAACTTGAAGCGACCACAGATTGATGTCATTAGATTAGAATAGATTAGATTAGCTATAGAAATCATCAGATTATATTGTATTCAACAGTGACTTTTCAGTTTTTAAATGATACACCAGGATTTGATCCACAGACACACAAGTTAAAGCCCAACTGGCATACACACAACTAAATTGTCACTACGAGGCCACTTGCTTATGAAAGAATTTCTGTGCTGAATATTTACAATGACCGATAGTCCGGAACGGGAGAGAATGACCACTGACGATAAGAAAACAAAGAAACTCTGATCAATGACAAAACAAGGCACCAGCTGCACTCTTTATACAAGTCCCTCCTAACAGTGGATGACACTATACAACACTAGACACTACAGATGAATACAAGCAGACAATTAATGTGCTAGCAGAAGATACTAGCCTGCGAACAGATCACTAGTGTCTTCTATAGCAGACACCAGTGCACTCACAGCAAACAAACACTAACATGGCTGGACAACAACTCAAAGGCAACAAACAGATTTTTAACAAAGCACATGAACTGCCAAGCCATTCTGTAGTGTTCAGGGCGGTTACTTCATAGAATTCAACAACCACCTCCATAGTTTAAATGCTAGGCTTGATTTTGATAGGGGTTGAGCAACCACAAAGTTGCATCTTTAACAAAGTTGTTATCAGTACCCAGTAATGATTGTTTTTATCGAATTACTCCACAGAAAATTTTGTGAGGATTTTCCCTATTCTTTAAAGCAAACTTAGGTTTTTACTAAAGCTTTTCACAAGACAAAAGCTTCTTCAAAATATATACCGGTACTTAATACTATTCTCAGAGTATAATATGTAGTCAATACTGTTCTCAGAGCATGAGCACACTTGAACATCTTTATGACACTGGCTTTGGAAGTTCTAACAAGTATCGCATTGTAACGAGTTTCCATTAAAATGAGGTAATTTTGCAAAGTAGAATCAAACTGGCGGAACATGTCCCATTTGTGTTACATCATTCAGAAATACGTGTTGTAAGAAAGCATGCTCAAATGAGGGCTCATGAGTAAAACAACCAAACCAGATGGCAAACACATCATTTGAAACCTTATTCAATTTACATATCAACAGAAACAAAACTGGCACAGTCTGAAGAGGAGGCAGCTAAATGCAAGCACAATGTCATAACATTCTAAACAAAAACAATGATTGCAAGTCTGTAAATATTAAAACAGGATTTTTAAACAACACAAAACAGGCCATCATGGGGATTTTAACAACAAGAACAATTTTAATCTTTCGATTATTTAGTTAGCATTCGAGCGTCTGTTAACTGCCGATATATTACGGAATGACAGACAGAGGATGCCTACACATCACCTGAAGCAAGTCAAATCACAATTGAGATGTAACCATTTACGGAAAATAAGTACAGCTTTAAAAATTTGGTTTTCAAACACTGGACTACCACGTGCTTTAATATCTGCGAGAAATCTGCATTAAGAAAAGCATAATAATAACCTCAAGTATGAACCCAACAGTAATAGTGCAAGAGATCTGACAGCAAATGAAATGTTAAAATGTCTTTACTGGACATGGCTGTAGGTTTTCACTCATGTTCATACACAAACACAACAAAACTATGTATGCGGAATATATTAGACAATTTATAAGGCAGAAAACAGTTTACAATTCTGCAAGTTTTATGCATGGTATCGTGCTCACAGAAGTCCACTTGTACAGGCTAACTGATATAGCTTCACTATCGAATTTAAGATAAGAACACATTTGACACAAAGATAAAATAAATGCAAAAAAGCAGATTCTTTTCGAAAGCCAACTTCAAACAATGATAATACATTAAAAGATGAGAAGTCATTTCTTAACTTTATCTAGATCCATCATCCAAATAATCCAAACCTTCAAATAAACATTCCGTCAATATAACTTTACAATATTTACCATTTTGCTCATGAATACATAATGTTATCTGGATTTCATGATAGAAGAATTTAGAATTGGTTACAATTTCTGCCCTTTATTTCTGATAGCTAAAAATATATTACCATAGCATGCAATTCTCTCAAATAACAATAACTGACCACAACTAACAATGAAAAACACATCATACAATTAAGCTCACACTTACAAGAACAGCAGTCATCAAAAGGAGTCCCAATAGGCAGCCATGGGCATAAAACTGTAGTGACTTCCATTTTATTGGCCTAGGCATACTAGAGCAGTTGGCCGGCCTTCTGCCTGGCAGCCTAATCTTTTCACTGATAGTGAGCAGTCAGTGTACTCATTACAGCCGAGTTCACTTCCAGGTGCAAGTGGAGTGACAGCCAAAATGTTGAAACAATCTTCAGCCTTGACAGGGATTTGAACCCAGACCTCATGATTGACAGTCCAGCATGTTAACTACACTAGCTTACCAGTCACTCCTTGCACCAGATGGAAATGACTTCTCAAATGCAGAACCATGCAAAAAATAGACGAAAGAAGAGCAGTCCCTTCAACTAGCCTCTGCCAATAAGTTCTTGTTCATCCCTTGAGCCAAAGGATCATTTGGCAACTGTGTAAATGAGACAACAGCAATTAATAATAATAATAATAATAATATCTTTTCTTTAATAAGCGGACAAACGCACTGCGCTGTACATGTTATGCAAAAATCTTAACTGGAAATAATCGGTCTTCCACACAACTGGTACTTGGTCTGTGTGCCAGATGTTATCAACGCCACGGGCAAAATAACAAATCTGTCTTGGGATACAAAGTTTGTTTTATACACAGGGTTTCAAATCCCCAATGTCACGGTAAAAGGCAAAATGCCTTACCAAACAGCCACTGTATGCCTTTAAATTAAAACCTGCAATAATAATTATTGTAAATAAACTTAACAAATGATTTGCATTTCTCGACATCTGCTACAGTAAAATCAGCAGAGCCTATATATTGAGATTTACTTACTATTTTTATTATTATTTGCTTAAAATCAACATCAAAAACAACAAAGATATTTAGACAACAATAAAATCCCACAAACTGACCACTTCCATAATGAACAAATGCCTAGATGTCACCAGAGTTAATGATTAGTTTGCTTCAAAGAAATAACTCAAAATTCACAGATAAAACCTATAAAACACTTTGAGAAACCACTAAAAATTATTTTTTGGCAGTATGCTATGATTAGCATAACATTGTTATTAAATATAATTTGCCATAAATATTACCATCAAAAGTTTAAACATTTTGACAAACAAATCAAGTGGCAATTGCTAAAACCTCTGAATTTCTACACCCATAAAGAGCACTTTACAATATCAATATTGTAAAAAAATCAATATTTTTAAAACCTGCCATATTAAGACAACATAACGATTGCTCAGAAAAACCCTTAAACTCTTACTTTAAACTCTGCAATGCCACTAATTAAAATTTAAATCTAAGAAGTTGCACAACCAAGAGCAATAGGAGGTGAATTGAAGTAATTTAGTTATTGGCTTCAGCGTAAGGTTGAAGGGTAGTTCACCTTAAGCGTAACTTTACATTACAACTTCAGCCTCAATTCAGAGCTGTAAAGACAGCCAAGACAGTATGACCATCTCTGAGAAATTCTGAAAAGAAGCTTTCTGTTTTAGCTTTCAGCGAGACTCGACCTGGAATTTGGTGTGCACATCGAATTCACTTGACAGCATCCATAGAATGATGCCTTCAGCAGTATTATTGTGAAGCCATACAAGTTTCCTATTAGATTAGCCATAGGGAGAGATATAAATACAAGTTACATCCAGATTAGCCATAAGGAGAGACTTAAATACATAATAAAAGTTACATGACTTGACGTTTGTCAATTTCAAGCAATGTGCTAAAATGTTAAAAACAACCGATCAACATGTGACTAAAATAGGTCCTAGCAAGACAGTCCATTCAAACTGTAGTTGAAACAAAAGGCCGTAAGCCATAGCAAGGTAGCAGATTCAACAAGAAGCCAGAGCAACGTTCCTGTAGTCTGTTCAATGCTTAGCCCCAGCAAAACAATACATCCAGTCCTATGGCCAAGAGTGACGTAACAATCAGACAGCAGTACAGTGGCTTTACAGAGGTGCTTAACAGGTGATACACCTCTGTTCAGATACATCAGTAAAACAGTTTTAACCAAAATATTAAAAACCAAATCGTTGTATAAGGTGAACACAAGAAATTACTATCTATCGCAAGCAGTTTACAGTGAGGGTCGTAAATGTTTTCGTTGTAAACTGTTATTATGCAATTACTAATGACCAAGAATGAATCGATGGCACTGAGCAATTGAGTTAAGGACTTCCTCAACAGCAGCCATCTCAGAGGAGGTTCAAACCCTCCTTACTCTCCACATTTCAAGGCAAGCTCTCTAACGTATCAGCTACCATGACCCATAAATTACCACACACATATTATCATACCAACTGATAACTCTGATAAATAATTATCAGAGAATACGACTTATGAACAACCTTGCTCCACTTAGAACACCTAACGAAAGTACATTTACATAAGAGAAACACAAGGATAAGTCATGTGACAAACAGATTTAGTAAATATCACATGAGACAAATAACTACAACCACATGACACATAGGCTGTCATCACCATGAGCCAGAGACAAGATGTTAATAGCACATGACACATCCAGATGTCATCATGAGCCAAGCACAGCACACGTTGCTAAATTAGCACACGAGCCAGATAGCAACACCAACATGAGCCAAACACATGAGGTTAATAGCACATGAGACAAGTAGCATCCACCATGAAACACAGATCATGCTAATAGCACATGAGACAAAAATTGCCACCACGAACCAAACACTTGTTGGCAACAGCACATGCAACATACAACTAATACCAAACGAGATTAGCTTACAATTCCAATTGCAGAACACTTGCAAATGCCAAAGCGCACAACAGAAAGGTTTACCATAGTCTAGGATGAATGACACACATTGTGAAGCCTTGATTTACACATCCACAACTGAAATCGACAGAAAAAGTCCAACAATAGCCGAAATTCATGCAGCCGTTGTCGGCTTCTTCTATCGTCTGTTCATAATAATAAAACTTAATAAAAATTGATGAAAACATTTGGTGCAGTGCAACTTTGATTTAAAATCCCTCCAAATAGTTCAACCATCACACACATACATGCAGTGAGTGTTAAAGTTGAGATGACTCTGAATCCATTAAATCAGTGTTTTCCAAGGGCGCTGTGAACCTACTCTGGAGGTCAGCTGGATAAAATTTGTGCAGCTTCTTCTGTCAAAATTGTAAAAAAAAATACAGATTATCGCTACTGATATAGGCCCATAACCATTTTTTTAAACTTAAAATAGTGCAGAAATAGTTTCAAAACTGCGGTTAAATAGAACGAACATTGTGAGTTATTAAAATAAATTATTAACTGGAAGAAAACTAAATTAAATTAAGGCTAGTTGCCATTAACTGAATGACTTTTAGTAAGGTGCCTTGCTCTGAAAAAGGTTGGGAACCACTGCATTAAACATTAAAATCAACCACTAGAAATTTGTAAACATGCAAGTGGTCATCTCAAACGAAAATTATCTATGTTGTCATGGGTTTTTAAATCTGTGACCATGCCAACCCCACAGCACAGCTGATGAGCCAAAGACCAACAAAATAGAAATGATCGTCATTACAAAAGTAAGAAACTCAACAGATGTGTCAACATTGCACACCGGTACTGGCAACTAAAGCACTTTCAAGTAAACATCAAAATGGCTGAAGAGATATGTAAACCCTATAGCAGGGTTAATTAAAGCGATATTAATTCTTAATAAATCAACAAAATGGGGTTGACTTGGCATTCTGCCTGAACCACGGTACACAGCCTTACAGCATTTTGTCCTAGATATATAAATAGTCATTTATTGACAAATCTGACTGACAAAACCACAACTAGATTTTGTCCTGACATCAGATAGCTAAAATATATTACCATAGCAAGCCATTCTCTCAAATAACATTAACTGAACACAACTAACAATGAAACACATCATACAATTAAACTCACAATTGAAAGAAGAGGTTCCAGCTTTTGTCTCTTAACATAAATATTTTAAATCAATACAATAAAAGCTGTTACCAGGCCTGTTCAATTGCGTCCAAGAGAACACAACTTTTAAATCAGTCAGGCCTTGACCTAGTAAAAACTCTGCCTTTATAAGAAAACACGACAGAAGCGAAACCGGTCACAGACACGGCTCGCTGATAAACTCATCAAAACTGACGGCTTCGCAAGAAGTAAAAATGTCACCAGGTGACAGACAAATTGACCAACTTGAGTAGCAACAATTGACTTGGTGTCATACAGCAAACACAAATGACTATCCATCAGACCCAGAAGTTCAGCTGCTTCCAGATGAGCAACACAGCTATACAGGATTAATTAGTGTCTCAGGCGACAGTTTTTGACACCTCTCTGCAACACAGCGCCAACAATAAAATCTGCTTCACGCTCAAAGCAAAACTGTTCACTGTCGACAGAAGAAAAATAATTTAAACTCTGACGTGACACAAGAGAACTGACACTTCCACTTGTAGTGTTCAATAATTTGTAAGTTATATTATTAAGCAATCACTGGCAGCCATGATGCAGCAGGCACAAACATCTTTCAGGCAAGCCATTGCAATGAGCACTTAGAGGCACCCTGGCCTTACCAGAGAAGTTTAACTAGACACTTAAAGGTGCGGCGTCAACATCCAGTTAGGTTACTTCACGACACAATAGAGCCATTATATTTTACAGGTAGTGTGACACTATGTCACAAAACGATGAAAACATGTAGAAATACAGGTATCTGTAATAACACATCATTAAGATAAAATTTGCATCTTGTTAAAACGATATAAAAAGCAATACCAATTCTTTTCAAACTTAATTAATTTTTAAACAACTTAAATAAAAGAAGGATTATGAAACCAAAAAGATCTGTCAGTTGAACAGAAATGGAGTCAAAGCTCTCAAGAAACTAAATGTTCGAGAACGCTTGCACAGAACACTTGGGAGAGAGATTGTTTTTTTTTGACTGTTTTGTACAACATCCAAACTCTTTCAGCAAAACACTTAAGCATAGAACTGAAGCCCAGAACTATAATGAAACAACCAGCAAACAAGCAACAACATCAACAGTTTTTCATTTCACATAGCAAACACCTAAAATGGCTCAGAAAAGCTAAAGCAAGCACTTGGACCTGCATGACTGAAAACTCATAAAGTCCTACACACAGCGCCACAGATTTACAGTTCTCCATGACTCTGTGTGCATTAAAAATTTTTCACAATAATGCTAATGATAATAATAATAAAGTTCAGTCAAATATATTATAATCAATTATTCAAAAATAATTCAGTTTACAGAATGAAGTGCAAAAAGACTTTGAAATCAGCAGTTTCCAGCCACATTCCATCTTTTGAACAGACAGGTAAATTGCAGAGGACTGGGACTTCATATTAGAAACTGGACAAATTAGGTACAACTTTCTTTAACAAAGAAATTCCTGTTTGAAAAAGGAATCCATTTACATCTTAAAAAAATTCGTGCAAGTCTCGTTTCACTCTTATTCTATTTCGGAGGCCTGCAACAACTCAACAATGACACTTTCGATTAACACCTTCACAGCGGTGTGGTGACGCATGGCACAAAAGTCCTAGAAATACATGGTAAATATTCTCACCGCCAAATCAGAAACATTCAGCACTCCACATACTCACATATTATTATTATATATCATGTTATTATAATGATTAATCACCAAAATGACCCTAAAAATAATCTGAACTAGTATCATACTGAATTAGTTATAATCTAACGCCATGGTACATAATTTATATCACACGAATTGTATGAATTCACAACATTTGTAATGACAGTTTCTTAAAAACCATTAAAGCCGCGTCTTGCAAAGCCAGATCTCACTACCAGTAACATTTGTCAGACTAGTAGGAACAGCTAGTATCTTTGGTCTTTGTTACGATGCACTCTGATTTATCCAGTCATTTATATCATACTTAACATTATCCAACAATCATAGCCTTAACCAGAGGTATATGCCATCAGCTCTGCTTCTCAGCACAAAAACACCCAAATACCAACATGTGGTACAGAAAAGTGCCTATTCAAGCTATATATATATCATTGCATTATATAAGTGTTTCAAATACATAAATAAAAGTTCTTTAAAATAAAATACTGCCATGTGAATTTTCTGAAATTGAAAAGATGACACAAGATGTCTGAAGATCCAGTACTATGAAGAAACACAAGAAAAATAGGAAAGCTGGACACCAAAACTACCGAAATGGAACAAACAGTAAATCCAAAACATGACCCTCGATTCCATTTCCGTAATTTTTCCAGTGTGGATGACTAAAACACGTCCTTTAACGACAACTAATTTCAAAGACACGCCGCTGCAAACAACCCACTGAATAAGTAAGAATAACTTGACCAGTTGGCACTGCAGCACAAAACATGAATAACAGTTTAGACACTATTACAGTCCTCGTTATGCACTACTGCACACATGTTAATAAAATACTATACATGCTATATATATACCCAGTGTGTGTGGCTATACATAAATACTTGCAACCTCCTTACAATGCTGTTTGGAATTCATACAAATAACTATGTCATAACAAGGTTGTTGTATAATTAGCTTATATCCTGAATATGAACTAAATTTGGTATCTATGTCTCTTATCATGTTTTAACAGAATGCATGCTAAATTGAAGCATGTTACATGTAGTCTTTAGTGTATGCTTTCCGAACGTCTGTATCATTTCATCTGATGCTCGTTAAAAACAATTTTCACAGCTTTGGATATGGTGATGAACTGTGCAGAAGCCTTTCAATGAGGCGAGGTAAAAGCGGCAACGTCAGAAATTATGCATAATTAAATACAACTTAAATCATCTCCTAAACAAACAAGAACCATCGTAACGTTGCCTAAACAGAGGCCGTATTTCCCTACGAAGAAACACTAATTCAGCGTCAGCATTTCAATGTTACTGTTGTGGCGCGTTTTACGTAAGCCTTCGTCGGCGGTGCCATTGTCGATGGAAATGGCGTTCAGGGCACGCGTCCGGTCGAAGTCTATCGTTGTGTAGCTGTCCCGCTGACTGTGGGGCGATTCGGGATGGAAAGAAGCTGGACTGATCGGGGAGCTGGTAGGGCTTTGGCAGGTGGTGCCATCTGGGCCGTCGTTGAACATCTCGAGGTCCAGCTGGATGTAGTTTACCCGCGAGACCGGAGTACTCGCCGTCGACGAGATAAGATCCAGATTTGCGTACGTGTGGGTCGGAACGGACTCGCCGTGCAGCCCGCCGTGCCCGTTTGTCGCACGCCCGGTGGCAGCACTCCGCACTGGAACGTTGACGTAGCTTCTGAGGTTGGAAGCGGAAGTTGAACTGGAATGATGGGCCGACGTAGCCGCAGCCGCCTCATCTTCGTCCTCCTCCGGAAAAACGTCCTGGTCTTCGTCGCCCGGACGTCCGCTCAGGTCAAGGTCGGCGTAGTGGATGACCGGATCGACAGTCCGCTGCTGGGACATGGCGAGTATGTCCGGCAGCCGGGCCAGCGTAATCCTCGGACTGTTTGGCTGGCCGAAGCCGGGGTTCAGCGGACTCGATATGTTCCGGTACTCGCTCAGCGGTATGTGACCATTCTGTGGAGTGCCAGCCAGTCCGTGAACCGGCACAAAATTGCCGTGGGTCGCGTCTGGTCGCACTGGCGTCTGGTCAAGCCGTTCTCGCTGACCCAACATCCGGCGCTGTTGGTCGACATGTCCGGCTAGTGTGATATAGTTCTGCAGCAGGTTGAACAGTGACTCGGCCTGCTGACAACGGAAGGCGTAGATGCCTGGTCCTGTGGGACAGCGACGCCCGCTCTCAAATGAAAAGAGGTCAGCATCGAATCCGTAACGTCGCAGTCCTCGAAGGGGCCAGCCGACCGGTTCTTTGCCCTTCTGGTGCAGGACGAGGGCCTGTTCAGTCACCTCCAGCTTTCCTGGATTGCGGTCCTGTCCACTGTCATCGACATTGAAGACTTTGAATATATTTGGACTGGCCTGATCAGGATTCTTTAAAGACAGAGAGCAACCCATTTCTTCAACATCACCGTTTCATCTACAACGTTCAACAAATAGAAAATTGTACAACAGAAAACAATAGGACAGAATTTAAATTATCAAATGCAGAGGACTTTATTATCAAATCAAAATTAGCAGGAGTATATTATAACAAATTATAAAAGAGCATCTTAATGCAGTAAATAAGATTAACTATAAAAAATAGAATGGAAAACAATGTTAATGCTTAACGAAGAGCGTGTACGAAAAGTGACAGGACGTTAACACTATAATGAAGAGTGCATACTAAAAGTGAATGGGAAACCAATGCAGTTCATCATTAAAGTGTTAAAGGTGGAAGACAGATAAATCAAACTGACAAAAACTTACTCCAACTATACACATGAGAAAGAAATTGCTTGAAGACTGGAAAGAAAAGTTATTACCAAATGTACAGAAGGATGGATGAACAGATGTATTCAGCCTGCGGGTGGCTCGGTCGCAATATAAACATGGAGTACAATACAATACAACACAATATACTGGGGCGCGGTGGTATAGGGGTATGTTCGGTGCCTTGCAGCTGGAGGGTTGCGGGTTCGAATCCACCTAAAGCCGCCGCGTAGGGACCCTGGGCAAGTCCTTCACTCGCAATTGCTCATGCGCTTCGGCGTGAAACTCCGATTCAGCGTCTGCGCAGTAGTCGGGAGCGCCTCTGAATGGGCAATCTGGTAGGGGCGCTATAACAAGTGTTCAAATACAAAATACAAATACAAGGATGGTTGCACGGGTGGATGGATGTATGTTTCAATATATGGATCAACCATCAGATGAATGTTTACTTGCTCATTTGTTTAAAGCAGTTACGGTGGGTGCAAAGTCAGCAAACCTAATATCAGGAACAGTTGAATGCTCACTAAAGGCCAAGATGAGATCACACAAAGGCCAGAATAAATCAGTGGGTCATGAAATAACTAGGGCTGTCAATAGGCAGCTGCAGGCCTGAGTACCCATTCGAGTGGTTGCACCCAGGGCTTTAAAACAATACCTGAAACCCGGCTGAAGTATACTGCCTTAAACATAATGCCAATTGCTTAATTACAGTCTTACAGTTTAATATTAAACCGGCAGATGGCTGCTGTCTGTGAAGCCAAGGCGTTTGTGATAGCAGCAGTGGCAGATCAACGATTGCTTGTGTACGAGCAAGGATATTTCAAGAGCGTGCAATGCTGTAGCAGTCCATCATGCACGGTTGTAGTCTGAGGGACGCCAGCATAAAACAAAGAAGGGCGTGAGCAGACCCTCCACACCTATAGTGAAATCTGCCTCTGGGTTGGAGGTGTACCCAGTGTCAGACTGACAGGCTTTCAGGAATCCATTCAGATTGGGCTCGGGCACACAGATTGCATTTTATTAAAATTTTGACAGCTCCCTAGTAATAACCCTAATTTGAACCACTTAGAGCATTTTTAGATTAAAATACGACACATCATGTATATAAAGGAATATACCACATATATATGTAGACATATCATATATGGGATGGATGTCATTTCCCATCATATTTTTATACCAATTTCCATTATATATTTTCACCTAGAAACAAGACAGCCTTCCACCAGCTGACTCCGCAGTGATGTGTCAACAATCATAAAATAATCTGTCTTTCGTGTTTTTCGCTGATCAATAACGTAGCTGAAACTGAAACCAACCTGTCACGAAACCATGCTCGTATAACTCACGGTCAAGTCAAATAACCACAACAAAAAAGACTACATTATTCTAAAACCAATTTAATTACTCTTCCCCAAAATATATCTGAACTATAACGGTGCCTAACAATCTGTCATACAGGTAAATGTAACAGCGCTTATTATTAACCTCTCACTCTAACTGTAACAAAGTATTTATGCAGCACTTCAGAAATGGAACTGCAGTAAGGATAAATTATTTTTTAAATGATGCTCTTGAGCCTTGCAGCAGCGCTCTGTACATGGCTATCTAGTTCAGAAGCTTCATCGAGCACAATGCAGAATACTCTGCATCAAACAAAACTATATTGATTTGCAAGAGATTACTGTCCCCCGTTAATTCCCTGATCATGAAGCCACTGTGCACCCACACTGATATTAAGCACTGCACTTCATGAGAAGTCTACCTGAATCTCCAAAACCTGAGTCCCCAAACGTGGTTTAAATGCAAACTTGACTAAGTCCTCAAAACAAATTTTTTACCAAGCATTCGAATCACGAAAACTACTATCGACTAGTCGACATTATCCTAATTTAGTATATTTGAAAATATCTCTACAAGTTAGATTTACACTAATAATTTTGTTTAAACTTTAATAAAATAAAATATTCTGTCTGGGAGATTTGGGTTTCTGAGATCACTATATGCCATGTCATGATAATTCAGCAGTTGACTGTTAAGTAATCAAGCATTAATATAGCCTCACTTCTAGTACACCTATCAGTGTTGCAATCTGCATACTTAAATGTCATGAATAAGAACACAGACGGGTGATCTCAATTCAAATCCTATGACACCGGTGCTTAAATAATAAATAAAAAAATAGAAAATTTCATAATTCTTATTCTAAATTTCTGCTAAACATACTTTGAACTCCAGTTATCTAAATAACCAGCACACCTCATCTGAGCCGTTGTCTTATGTAATTACTTGACCAACACGCACCATCATTAAAAAATCCACCAGACTGCATGTAGTAGTCACCTGCATGTGAAAATCCTCGAGTCCTTCCTGACTCACCACAAAGCATCAGCAACCGGTCTGATCTAAAAATCGATCTGGAGGATAATCGCGATAACAACAGTTCAAATTTCTTTAGTTTAAAAAGTCACCTAAATCAATCTGAAGTTCAAGTTTAGACATCTCCCATCATGTTACAGCAAACAATGCATGATTAGCCTCAACTGTTCACATTAAAGCTATTTTGACACTTCCAGATTGATCTGAATGAATATTCATGCATAATTATGAATTATTCTAAACACCTCTGACATTTCCACCCTTTGTCGAGTCACTTCACTAATTATTTTACTCATAAAGGCTAAACGAGAATTAGCACCGGCCGCAGATAATAAAGTTTTTCTAAATATGCCAAACAGATTTTCGTGACTTGCCTCGAAAACTGGGTCCTCAATAAACTGCGTTTCTTACAGCTCTGTTCAAACGCGCGCTTCAAACTTAGTTAATCCTGTTTTTATGTTACTGCCGCAATTATAGGATTCTATTCAACGGCCGCCATTTTCTCACTTCTTCGTTGTTTACCCCGGCCACAGATTACATATTATGAACATGCGATGACGTAGTTGACAGAGGAGAAGCGTCGCCATTCGGCTGACGAATTACGTGGGTGTGCTGGCTGGGAATTATTTTGTTGTTGCATGTTCATCGCAATTATCTTTCAGAACTGTTAAACATCCTCTATTTATGCTGCTACAGAGGTCGCACTCACGGTTTAGATTTTCAATGGAAATTTAAATTCCACATTTTAATTACTGCTAGATGGCGCTGGAAAGTAAAATTTTATTGCGCACTTCATTGATTCGTTGGCTCTTTCAGGTTCTGTTATCTTTGCTTCGGCAGCTGCGCTGCTTCAGGATGCGCCACTTAACTGTTTTTGCTGCTGTTCGCCAGATGACTGAATCTACTCAATATTGTATGGCTAAATACGTACAAAATAATTATCTTGTAACATACACGTGCAAGTTGAAAGTTACTTGCCTTTAATGGATGCTGCTGCAGCTCAGCATAAATCGATGATCATTTCACCTGACCGCGAATCAATGACCAGTTGGAGAAGAGCAGTTCAACAAACTAGTTCCGAGAAGCAGACATGCGTATGAATGGTGTTGGTGACTTCATAATTCTTGGCATCGGCATAAGAATGTGATCATTTCTCCCATTGCCATCTCATCTTCCCACTGACAGTGTACAGTCAGTGAACTCATTATTCAGCACTCGTGAATAAGTTGGTGCCCTGTGCTTGGCTTTCAAGAGGCGCTTTAGAAGTTTGGAGTTTATGATTACAATTATTCACGTGGCCGAGTTGGTGAGGATCACAAGTGGACTGAAATCCTGAAACAATTTATTAACCAAACCAGCTTATTCATCGAGATCAGCTTATTCACACTGGACTCTGGCATTGCCTACCCCACTTAAAACTTAATTTGATTGGTCCTCTGGACATTGGTAGCGTTTTTCACCTGAAGTTTATACATGTAACAGACAGGTGACTTGAGGAGGAAATGGAAATATAACTTCTGGCAATCTCACATTGTGATGATCGCATCTATGCAACAGCCGAGTGTTTACTCCAGTAACAACTTCATAACACCATTATAACGGGGGGCCGATAGCGCATTGGATAACATCTGGCACAGAGACCGAGAGGTACCGAGTTCGAGCCCCGTTGGGCGGATATGTTTGTAGGCTGCTATTAGCGCCCTTGTATTACAGGCTGTCTGTTCTGGTAGTAGTTAAGATTTAAAAATTGCATAACATGTAAATGTACAGCGCAGTGCGTTTGTCAGGCGCTTATTAAAGAAAAGATATTATTATTATTTTTAACATAACATCAAGAGTATGCTCTTGTCGTTTAATTTGACATAAGCACCCATAATAAGCAGGTCTCCCTGAAACTGTTTTGCAAGGTGCAATACATAAACATCTTGGAAATTAACACAACATTGCATTAACACAGCATGTGTTATATTAAGTGTATTCATACATACATACATACGTACATACATACATGTACATCTCAAAGTCTAACAAACCAAACAAGTCAAAGATTGCTTTAAGTTCATACGAACATACGTGATACACAGATACGAAAAACCACTAGTAGCCAAGGCTACAACATAGACCTGCAAGACAAAATATGACATCAGACTGGAAAAACATTTGAGAAGCTATTTTATAATTGAATAACAAAAATAATAGTGACAAATTACTTAATGCGTTGTTGAAATCATTAATAATTATTATTATAGAACAGCTTACAACAGTCACCAGCAAGCCATCAAAAGCGACGAACAACTTTGTATTAATAAATTAGAAATTATTCCGACAATACAAAGCTGAATAAAATGACATGGTTGAACATCTGAAACCAGTAGTTTTCATGAATGGGAGTTAGATAAATTATGTTATCACACATTACTTTGCATAATCAGGAAAAAACTGTAGCAGTCACATGAAAGGCCCTGATGCGCAAAAATGTTGTTAGGATGTTATATCCTTTTAACTGTGTATATTAGATGTCTGTACACCAAAGTGCGATTAGCAATTGGTTAATAAAGTACATACTTACTCACTTACTTTATCAAACCATTGCATAGTACGATGACTCGACTGTTATCGAGAACCTTAATCAATCAGTTGTTCCTCCACCTTTTTCTCGCAGGCAACATACGTTGGTCCCTGGATTTTTCAGCCAAGTCACAGATGTGACATTATCTTAACCCAAAACCTGGACAATCTTTTCTTTCATGAAATATGGCTCGGCAATAAATCACCAGCTTTTCTTCTTCCCTTCACGTAGCTACACAATAAACTCAACGTAACACTTCTCTTTTGAACCACAACAAAAGCCATATTATGAAGAGGTTATGCTATATTGTGAAGGTCAGTTCAAACAGGTGAACCAAGTTCAGGATACACGTTATATCAGAAATCTTGTTCTAACGAGCATGCAACAAAGATGCCCTCATATACTTGTGTTTGAATCCTGGCTGAAGAAGTGTAACTCTGATGTGACGAACACAGCAGAAAACATTAAACTTGCACTCCCTCCCACCCCCAAAAAATTATCAAACCTATAATCAAAAGTGAGGAATTTTATAGTCACATATAGTGAAGCAAAAGCCATCAAAATGTACGAAAAATAAAGTTTTAAGTTACCAGTCAGAATAATCTAATTCAGTCGCACCGTCCCAGAGGCAAGTACGCATAAAACTGTTTTGAAATGTTAATACTACCAACAACATCTGCGACAGTTACTCAGTTACGACCTCAGTTACTGCTGGTGCTGGCATGTTGCTGAGGCAGCTGACTCTCACCAGATGGCTCCATCTGAGGTTCCAGGATGGGAGGCTCAGCATCTGTAACAGCAACCACAAAACTTAAATGATAAAACATGCTCCAGCATCCGATAAAACAGAATGAAGGGGAAATGCTCTGATACATTCTACGATACATGACAAGGTCGATGTCATTGGTCCCGACATTCACAAGATGCATCAAACACTGAATACTAAATGGGGAATACACGCCTTCCCAACACCAAATGTAATCTCACTCCATTTCCGTTATAACCATAACCATCAATTTATTGCTCCAAACATTGACAAAGTAACATTTAACTGTACAAAGAACAAAGATCAGTTGGTCACAAAAGGGAACCCAGAAGAGACCAGGGTCCCGCTGGTTAGGGCCACCTATATACGCAGTCAGTTTCTAGATGGTTAACAGAGGTTGTCTAGTACAGTGTATTCATAATATAAGCATCTAGTACATATACAATTATGTCACGGTCCACAGTATAAAATGCTGTGCTCGTATCCAGAGGTTTAAGCAGTGTACCATGTCTGATAAAGATCGAGTCACAAACATCACAGACGATGCATATACGTATGTATTTATGCATGTATATTTGTATGCAGGTATGTATGCATTCATGCATGCATCTGTACTGCATCCACCCTTTACAAATCTCACAAAGGCGCCAGTAACAGACTTTCTAACATATTTAAAAGGGTCATTTTTTATGCCACTTAGCCCAAGTGATATTCTTGGCACTGCACAAGATGAGCATGTCCTTGAGCTGGAGGCATTGTTCTAACAAGAAACAATTAAAACCCGTAAGAAATCTCCAAACAAAACGACGTACATTGAGAATCCGTTTGTTTTGAGTCTTCTCCGACGACCGACTGACCACCGACCATGCTCAACGCTAAAACAACAAAATCTGAATTAACAAAAGAACTGAGCAGTGAGCACTCGACTCGGTTCAACATATTTATTATTTATTACGACTGCCAGAAATGTCCAAAATTCACATGTACAATGGTAAGCTGAGATATCTGGATCAAATGCCCAATGATACATAAGCAGCCACTGCCAGCCAGTGTATCCATCTAAGTATGTATCCCAGTACTTCACAAACCTCACAAAGGCAGTACATGACCACATGAAATTAACAAACAGTTCTAAACGGTGTCTACAGGTATGTATACATGTATCTGGGTTTCTACTGAGCACAATCTTTGAGCCTCTCAAAAATGTTGTGAACATGTTAGGTGTGGATAAATACCTCTAACGCACAGATTTAACAAACACCAAGATAGCCATATCAAGTATGTAAACAAACAAGCGCCAAATGAGCCACAGACACACATGTACATACATACAAGTTGAAACTGCATAAATACCGATAAATTGAAGAGGCTCTACATAAATGTAAAAGCTCTGAATGACTAAATGAATGAATGAATGATCAAATGAACAGCTTAGAAAGCCAAAGATGTTGTTTACCAAGCCTCATGTCTGGATCGGCATCGTTACCGTCGCTGACCGTCTGCTGCGTGTTGTCTGGTATGTTAGGGAATGAGAGATTGGAGTCCTCGTTGCCAATAAGGTTGCCTCCGTTGCCACTTACTTCCTCGCTGTAGTTAGAGTCCTGGCTCTGACGTGTGCTCTCGTCTTGTTGAAACAGCGACGAATCTATTTTAAAATGTTAACGTCAGTTTCCCGATTACCATCTCTTCACGAGATATGCAAACTGTTCCTTTTTTAAGAATAAGGATGGTACTTATCAAACAAAAATTAATCCATTAATCTCCTAAATTTAACTTCAATTAATCGATTAAATTCGATTAATTTTGTATCTGTTACCTAAAGCATGATAAACTGTTTAAAATGTAGTGACTGAGTCAGTTACTACTTTGTTTCTACAAAAACCTTCAATCATTCCACATGCTAAAGTTAAAATTGCAAATAGTTAGTAAGTTTATCTTAGCCATTCACATTATCATTGTTCACCACATGTTTACTCTCGAAATGGGCCGTTCGACATCATGAAATAAGTAAGAAAATTAATCAAACATGCCGAAATTAATCATTAAAACTTTTAACGATTAATGGATTAATTAATCATTAAAATCTGCAGCCTATCTAAGAATTATATCAAAAACCTGTTGCCGCAATTGTAAATCAACATTAGAGACCATTTATTGTCACCAATGCGCCTGGCATTTGGAAGATAAATAACGAAATAAAACCTAATTAAAATAAACTGAACCATGTTGTCCTATGCGAACGTACCCATCATACTGCTGTCGTCCATCGCCCAGGAAGTAGCCAGATCTTTAACGACCAGTCCCTTCTGACAGTCCTCCGCCTCCTCGCCAGCTCCTGTAACGACAGAGGAGTGCATGGCCTGAGAACTTGTCGGCGTTCCGAGGAAGCTCTGAGCACTGGAAGAGGCCATCAGGCTCACCTGAACGTCCTGCGAATCTGAATGTTAACCAACACAGAAATGAAATGTAGGAAACTGTACTGGAAACTTTCTCTCATTCCCAACACTGACTTACTTGCTGACAACATACCCTCAGTCATGACATTAAATAAATAAAATAATGGTAGTGACAGTTTTTTTCCTTTTCTAAGAGGAACATTTTTGAGTTGTGCATCACATTCCATTTCCTTCATGTACTCGTATGTAACCTAATTATGACAAATTGTTCTTTCGAGAAGGGACTTCTTTGGAACGGGTAAGGTCTTCAGTTATGAAAACAAACCCTGCAAAGCTGTAACCGTCAGAATAAGATAAGCAGTAAACATTCTGCCATAGACTTCATCTTTATTGCTATAAACGAGACAATTAAAATATTGTATGCTAAGCGGATGTTCAAATGGCATCTTAGAAAGAGTCCTAAAACATTCTGAAGCACACAGCGATGCTACCTTGATTACTGCTCTCTTGAGACAAGTTACTGTCCTCGTTCGTTTGCATTCCGTTCCCATTTCCAACTGCATCTTTCTCATCCTCCTTTGTGAGTCGTGACTTGTCTTTTCGACAAAACAAATTCTTTCTAGAGGCTGAATTCTACAATTAATTAAAAAAACTCTGCATTAATCATGTTACAAACAATGGACAGAAATAATTATTAAAGATTACAATTAAAGCATATAAAGGAAATTCTTATTTATGCTTAACAATGCTAACCAGAATGATTTAAAAAAATTTCATAAATAGAGTTTAATGACCAAAAATGAGACTTTTGTTTAAATTAAACATGATTTATTACATATCTCCAATCCTTAAGGCATTGAATAAAATTGTCTATAAATCTTTATTCACAAACGTATTACTGGCTAACCTGTCTATTTTCTTGACTTGCGACTACAAAAAACAGAATATAAGCATAAATATTCACAATGTTAGCATTGATGTTAAGCGAAGAAGAAAGCAAAGTCAAAGAAAAGAACCAAACTGTAGAAATTTGATTATTTGATTGCATTTATTACATACACAATATCATTAAACATGAATCTGAAGTTTGAGACTAGCACAGCAAGTGCAAAAAACTTGTATGGGGTCATCAGGGACGAAGCCGTAATTGTTGGATCACATACCTAGTGTACTACTGCAACAAGTGACACAAAGTGGGAGTGGAATTCAGTAGTGAGAAGCACATTCACTTAAAATAGAAAAAGTAGAAACAAATTCAATAATACAGTAAGTGAAACTGTCTAATAAGGTAAAATCTGGTGAAGGTAACTTCCACCACATAAGGTCAGCCACCTGGACCCCACCTAGAGGCCTTCAGAAAATGATGTACAATGGAGTAACTGAAACCATCTGCAACTTAATGATTCTACCTGGTATAGTTGGGTGGATGCCTAATCCATGCTCCTATATGTTAGTGGCAGGCATAGTGAAACTCCACAACATCGAGCTGGGTAATCACTAGCATAGGTAATCACAATGGCTTGTCACTATAGTTGCTATGCATAAGAAATGTAGTGTTGCACTTTTCCTTGTAACTAATCAGTGTTCTACAGAGCGCTGATAAGAATTTTATGAAAACGCTAGCAGCTACATTCAATAGTCAAAAATTGGAAATTTAAATAATGATTTATGCTACAATTTGAAGCTAAACTAATTCTTTGAAATGACACTGCAATTAACACCAAATAGAATGACCCTTTGGGCTTTGGAAGACGTTGCCTCACTAAAATACTCTACTTACTCCAAGTGGAAAGAAATGACGCTTGTCATAACTGCAGATATAAAGCCAAACTGCTTATCTTATTAATACAAAATGAAGAAGTGTCTTGCACATACCTGGAACCCACTTATAGATCTTCATTGTTGTATCACCTATGGCAACCCATTTCTTTTCCCTACAACAAAGTTACAGTTGATCAAGACCATTATTTTAATCAAAGGTAATTACTATTGTGGTAAAAGACATGTAAAAAGAAGACGTCAGTGAAAGCATTTAACATGGATTGCACACAAGCCAAGATAAAAAAATTCTCATTCAAAAGACTCAATATTTATTAAATGTTTCGGATCGTGCATTATTTAATAAATTACTAGACGTTTGCCCGTCCTAAGACGGTTGAAATTACCTTCATAATGTACCTCCACCTTCCTCCCCTGCCTCTCCCGATACAGAAAACTTTATAACGATAAAGCCAATCTGTCCGACTTTTATATTTAAAGTTACAATGTTCCGTCTTCTTGCTCTGTGATGCTGAACCAAGTTTTGCAACTCATATTCATTGTTTGTGCAATTTGCTGCTAGTGGCTTTGAAGCCCATTAGCATTAGAACCAAACTTAAATACATTATTTCCCTAACATTCAAGCCAGACTCTAAAACGTGTCGTTTGTACAATTGATTCATTCATTGGCAGCATTTTGTAGCAACATAGGTATCAATGCAGGTAAGTAGCAAAACATAAATTCACCAATTCCCAAAATTGAAATTCCACAGGATTCCTGAAATCTGGTATTATTCAGGATATTGGCTGCCTAGTCCATACATTGGCCACCTAGTCGCATTTTAGTCACTTTTGGGGAGTCGGGTAAATGTAATTCTCTGAAATTTCTCAGCGCCACACAAAAGGGAGATCAGATTACTAAGCTCCATCCTCCTCCTTGCACAGCCCCATGATTCCCCATGAATAGAAGTATACGCAGATGTAGAGGGTCGTAACTGCATAACCGGCAAGCTTATAATATCGAGGGCTGAAGGATATAGCGCGTAAGTTTACTGGCGTCGTGAGAGACGTTTAGGGTCAGGTTAGGCGTCGTGAGGGTCGGTTAGGGTCAGGGTTAGTGTTGGCATTAGAAAACCTGACACCGTGCGGCGTCTACATAGCATGCCCAAAGATACTGTCTAATCCTTCGGCCCACGATACTATAAGTTTGCCCCAAAGATACTGTACAATACTTCAGCCCCCCCCATACTATAAGTTTGCCGAACAACCATACCGACAATGGACAATACAATAGAGAATGGCTGAAGGGGGTCAGCCCGAATCCCCGAATCCCCGAAAACGCTGAAAACAGAGAAAAGCCCGATTTCCCGAAAACAGTTTTCTAGAAAGCGGCCGAGCTATTCAAAGTTAAATTGTAACATGACAAAGACCTAGCGTGGCCTTGACGTATATCGATATGCTGCCTATTCAAATGTGTATTTGTTAATTATATTCATTCGAGTCGGACTTAGAAAATCAATTTCGGGGATCCGGCCGAAATGCCTTTCGGGGATTCGGGTTTCGTGGATTCGGCCCGCACCCGGCTGAAGTCTGCGATTGTGTATGGTCGGTATAGTTTGTGCCGTCTTTCATCCGCCGTTACAGTAACAGACTCACCATTTCCTAACTTTGTCAATAGCACTTATAACGCGTTTGATATCCTCCTTGGCTCTGCTCCTTGTTTCCGCTCTCACCGCTCGAGACATCTTAATTTCTTAAACCAAACACCATCAACAATAAAAATATGTTTTGCTATCCAAGCTTTACTACAGCGGCACCGGAAACTGTTATCCGCACTTCCTGCAACACAAAGTTGTATAGCGTCTGATTATGCTACCTATAATAAGTATGAAACTTTCCTGCGCACTTTGAAAAAACTTTGATAATATTATGCAACTCTAGCCAAATACCGATTCATAAAGTTAAGATGCAGTTAACTACTGTCAGAACCTGGAGCTGTGTTTTTGTTTAAGATCTCAAATTAGATTTTTTAAATTCCATCCCTACATTGGTTCTTAGGGGTCATCCATTAATTGTGTCAACAAATTTTAGGCCTTTTACCCCCCCCTTGTCAACAACTGTCAAACATTGACGGAACCCCCTAAAAATTATGTCAACAATCCCAGAACCCCCCCCCCTACCGGCAGCGTAGCCAGGCTGACTTTTTTCTCAATGACTTTTTTTAGAGATTTAAACTCCGATGACCGTTTTTTAGCCATTTTTTCCCTGATGACCTTTTTTTTTTTTAGTCATTTACCATATTTTGTCCATTTATTAAACAAAAAATTTGTTGACGTCAACTTGGACCAAACCCCCTCCCCTGTCAACAACTGTCAAACTTTTCCAAACCCCCTCCCCCTATTTGTTGACATAATTAATAATAATATATTTTCGTTTATTCGACAATCCGGTTGACACACCGCAACCGGTTACAGTGTACAATTATGCAATTCACAAGACACGAATCTTAACTACTAACAGAACAGACAGCCTGCAAACACAAAGCATATCCGCCCAACGGGGGCTCGAAGTCGGTACCTCTGGGTCTCTTTGCCAGATCTTATCCAAAGCGCCACGGATGACCCCTTGGAACGTAAAGGTTACAGTAGGCTGCTATGTAAAGGTACGTTACAGTAGGCTGCTATGTGCATTGGTGCAATTGTATTGTATTGTATTGTATTGTATTGTATTTGAACACTTGTTATAGCGCCCCTACCAGATTTCCCATTCAGAGGCGCTCCCGACTACTGCGCGAACGCTGAATCGGAGTTTCACGCCGAAGCGCATGAGCAATTGGCCAATTGCGAGTGAAGGACTTGCCCAGGGTCCCTACGCGGCGACTTTGAGGTGGATTCGAACCAGCAACCCTCCAGCTGCAAGGCACCGAACATACCCCTAAACCACCGCGCCCCAGTTGTATTGTGATGTGTTGTATTGTGTGTTGTATTGTACTCCACGTTTATAATGCGACCGAGCCACCCGCAGTAAAGATCCGAGAAATTAGTTTAGTAATTAGTTACTTGATAGTACTGTTACAAGATAACCATCACTTTACTTCTTTACTCGCAGTTGGCCACATTACATTACACACTGTTCTCAGATGGCCCTGGCGCTAACGGGACAATCGGCCCATAGGCCTATGGGTCTCCTGTGTAACCTCAGTTATTTCGCGCCAATCCGGTGGAATTGACCTGTAGCTTAATAAATAATATATTGGTTACCGAACACAAAAAAACAAAACGAAAAAAATAAGTGAACGCCGTTCAATAGAACAAATTTGTAGATGTTGAAAGTTTAAGAAATAGAAAACAGAAATGGATTGATAAATTCATTTAGGCCGTAGGCCTAAGCCTAAATGAATTTGTGTCATTTTGCTTCACTTGAAATCTATAGGCTTATTTAACTGAGGTTATACGTAATAAATTACTTTCTATTATTGTTCTGTAATATAATATCTGTATATTCGACTTTAAGCGGACAGAGCAACACTGGCTTCCATGCTAAGATATGTCCCGCTTTCTTAACCCTGGTGCATAGGCGCGCATACGTAGCTACATTAAGGCGCGATCACGAGACGGCAGTAACTGCCTCCTCTTGCTTTTTTATATAGGCCTACTGGAACTTCGACTGACTAATGACCTCAATGACCAGGATTTTGAAAATGGTCTGTGAAGTTGCCTCCTCTTGAATTTAAGTCTCGATCGCTACGTGCCTGCCATGGTGACCAAGTGCCGCTTTGCATGCATTTCCGTGGGAGCTAGGCCTATATGGGATCTATAGGCCTAGCCTACGGGTCCCATATGAGAATAGCCTATGGGTCCTTGTATATGGGTTTCATGTGGGCTCTGCATGCTGGCCTTCGCGCTTCATCCTATCGTAGGCATCGATGCATTTCAGTGTCATTCTGTTCCTGATAAAAAAAATCACACTTCTCTGCTGTGCTGACCACGACAGCCACGTTTGGTTCAAATTGGAATAGGCTAATTCTCTTCCGGCAAAAGTTCGCCTTGCAGTCTGTTGTGGACTTCAGGTCTCAACTAGAAACTCACCTTTTCTTCAACTCATTTCCTCCGTCGACTGTAGGCTACTTTCCGCGTCTTCTCTGACTCCCTTCTCTGTTTTAGACCGGTATCACCATGGAATTTAGCTTGCACAAGGAATTTGCACAGTAGGCTAACGACCATCGAGTGATAGCCTACCTTGAGCATCGATCATGACATTGACGCTTTAGAAGTTCCTAGATTAGAATTTATATGTCGATTCTCTCAGTAATTAAGCCTGCTGTTCATTTATAATAAATAAGCTTCGTAGTAGGCCTAGGCCTAGTAGTTTCAGTTTAACGACACTGTGTGATAATAAAGATTATTAGCGTCGCCCTCGTCCTTAATCCAGGCTTGGGATTGGCACTCTCAGAGTACAAACAGTGGCGGAGTTAATTCATAATAAACTTCAACGTCAGTGAAGATTAGGCCTATAGGCCTATTATGTAGGCCTATAGCAGAAGTTAATTCACAATAAGTGTCAACGTCATTGAAGTATAGCCTACCTAGGCTATAGTGTGTCCACAGTTTAACGGCAGCTTATGAAACATAGGCTAGGCCGTTTCCGCCGACAAAGATTAGTTTTGGCATATTAGGCCTACAGCTCTTACTACTTTAATTCACAATAAGTGTCATGAACGTCATTGAAGTATAATCACTGTGGTATTATATATGTAGCAGAAGTGGACGGTATTTAAAGGTGTCTAACTACAGCTGCGGAAATAATAATAATAATAATTATTAAATTTGTACCGCGCGCACGGTCAGCCCGAAATGTGAATCTGAGGCGCGGATAGTTAGCATGCCTCGTAGAGCCAATAGGCTATAGGACCCGTATAGAGCCCATAGGGGGTTCCATCGAATGCCCATGCAAATGTTGACAGGGGTAGTCGATTCCCGAGAGTGGCCAATTAAAATTTTAATTACGGAATCGACTGTCACAGGGCCTGTAACATGAGCTTCTTGGCCCTCTGCCAGCATTTCTATGGACATAAGTTGGACCCATATGGGCTCTAATGGGTCCCATTTGGGAATATAGGTCATACATGGGCCCCATGTAGGCACACAAAAAGACCGAATTCTATTAAATCTGTCAAAATCTGAAAGGACTTGACATCGCTGAAAACCGCCAGTTAACAACTTATGCAGTATCGACCACAGTCACAATTCGTTTTGCAACTGAAAATAAGCAGCTTCTACTTATAAAAACATTCGAAAGAAGTGACGAAACTCTACATCGTAAATTATATTTACATGCTTAGTGAAAAACTAGAGTTCCAAGACAAGATAATCTTCACCACCATTAAATTTTGGTCCTATGCTAGATTAATATCACTGCAGTTTAATGTAATTCAAATGTGATTGTCCTAGAACTAAAATAATTCTCAGATAATCCATACACGGTCTAATAAACAATATTCGATTTTATTTAAAATCTCCACGAAGTGATTCCTGATTTTGGGTTATCAGGTTTGTTATTATCACATACTAATATATACAGTGTAGGCCCTACTATGAATATGAATTTTTAATTATGTATTGTGTGCAGATGGTTTTTAAATTGTAGTGACCGACAAAAGCGGACTAAATGTTTTTCCTTTGTTATCTGCACCCCGTTGCAACATAAGTTCCTTTAGGGTTGTGAAATTTTCAACGATTTTGCGGCTCTGTTGTTTTGTAAGCTTGTGCTGCTGCATTGCAGGCGTCCCGTCGTGTTTTGGCGACTCTTCCTTTGGGCTGCGTGTCTTCATCATGTTTTCTCTGTGGCGCTTCTGGTTTCTAGCCTTTTCCAGATGGCGTTTTCTCTCCTCCTTGCTCCAGTAGCGACCGATTTTAACCTCGCTCGCCGTCTCGTCGTCCGTGGTGAGTATGTTGTCGCGTTGAGCTGCCAACTGCTTGGCACGCTCCTTGAGCAGTTTGCTCCTCACTGGTCGGCGAGTTATGTACCGTGAGCCATCAGGCCGTCTCTTCACGATCCACTCCAATGGAGAATTCTTCTCATTGCTGCACCGAGCGGTTGGAGGTGGGTGGATCTCAGCCTGAACCTGACAAGTGTCCTTGGCAGTTTCTGCGTACGGTGGTTTAACGGATGTAGTAATGTCCGGTGGATTCGCGACTTTCCTGCAGTTTGAAACGTCCTGCAGTTTACGTGTGGCCAACTGCTGCTTGAAAAGACGCTGTTGTAACATGATTGTGTGCTGCAAGTTCGCCTCGTTTGTGTACATGACGTCAGTGAACTGTTCGTTTGTGGTTCTCAAAGACTCGACTCTGCTCGCGGGAGACAGAAGTTCATTGTTTACGATGTTCAGCGACTGTCCCATGTTGTCGTCTAACGTCTGTGCAATGCAGTCGGCGTCGCCGTCGCTGCTCCATTCTTTGTGATGACCACTTTCGCGAATGCTTGCGTAAGAGTTTTCCGAATCACTGTGATAAGCGTTAACCAGAAAATTCTGTTGGCAGTCGGCATATACAAAGCGCATTGCATTTCTGTCGTCTGCTTTAACACCAGTTTCAAGACCAACCTTTGGAAAGAAGGCAGGCTGTGGACATAATCCCGGCATCTGCACCATCTGACGATTTGGAAGAGTCTTCAGGAATTCTATTTTTGTTCCCATTCGGGGAACCATTCTGTCCCGAAAGCAGTATCTCTGTTGCTTCATAGATTCCTCAGCACAAGGAACCAGCGCCAGGCTCTCACTTAGGTGAACCTGGGCCATTCCCCTGGAGAGATTCTCCGTTCCATTGTGGCCGTTTGGAGGCCGGCCGGACCGCTTTTCCAGCTCTTTGAGGAATCGCTTCTTCGAATATTCAAGACACTTTAGGTGTGGTTTTGAGGGCGTTGACTCTTTCGTTGATGGTCTATTCTTGGGCGATTTTCTGGAAGTTGTTTCGCACATCAAAGCTCCTTTTGGCAGGCTTGATATGTCTGGCTGCGGCTGGCTGGGTGGTTCCTGAAAGCAAACGATAGCGATGTGTCAACACTCTGAAGCAGGTGTATTAATCATCCACCCGGGAATTTGCAGCAATGATAGACTGAAAGAGAGGCCATGACTAACTGCCCGCTTGGCCATGGCCAAACCCACCACAAAATAAGCCACAAACTATGGTAATGGAAGGTAGTATATATACATTTGTCACACGGATGCTTTATACTTAATTTTTTTTATATTTGATGATCTTTGTACACCAAAATGCGGTTAGCAGTTGGTTTTTCAATAAAGGATATACTTACTTACTTACTTACTTTTAACCATGTGTACTAGATGAACTTATTATATGATGCACCTTTTAAGGCACTATTCTGGCATTAATTACTTCACCACCTCAAATGACCTTACCGGTACTCATTAAGCTTATGCTTCAAAGTCACTCCCACTTCATAAGGATGTAAAAATTTCATTTTGAAGGACGTTAAACAATAAAGGCCCAAGAACGCTTGGAGCTGATTATAAGGAGCTCATTATGATTAAGGACCTCATTATAATTATGGAGTTCACTGTAAGGAGTTCATTACAATTAAAGAGCTCATTATAAGGAGCTCATTATAAGGATCTCATTATAATTAAGGAGCTCGTTATAAAGCCACCTCAGTAGACATTTGAAGATATGACCAGGTTGCAATAAAATGAAGTCACATTGAAAAGCTGAATTTAGTTATGGATCTTTTATTTGGGATCTAAATTATTAATAGTTTCATAAACACGTCGTCATCATATCATCATCATCGTCGTCATCATCATCAGCAGCAGCAGTGCCAGACGCAGAACTGCAGATGGCACATCAGTCAAACAATCCTTTGCCCTGAACGCCCTAACGAATACCACAGATAAAGACGCATAATAGATACGAGTGTTGCCCTGCCTTATATCTAAGCATACATACCACTGCTACCAATCACTCGTATTACCTCGGTCATGGTAGTATGGCAAGTTTCATTGTTGTCATTGTAGGTATCCTCATCATAGACGTCCTGGCCTTGTAGGATCCTATCTTCCTCCTCTTCCTCTTCGTCCTCCTCCTCATCGTCCCATTGAAGACAGCGACTTAGATCGAAGTCCGACAGAGCGAGGTCCGTCTGGGAAGACATCACTCGCTGAAGACTTCCCGTAAAGTCGTCAACTTTGCTGAAATTCCAGGTGAGCACAATGTTTACATTACGAGTTGCAGCACTGATAGACTTTTGAACACTGTTACCACAAGCGAATATAATTTTGTTAACAACTCTACTGCTGAACAGAATTCCATTTGCCGTTATTATTATTTTTGTTTGCCCCGAGGTAAACATGATCCCTCAGGGACTTCAAGATTATTATTATTATTATTATTATTATTATTATTTATTGTTATTACTACTACTACTACTACTACTATTATTATTTTTTATTGTTAATCAGATAGGTAAATGTAACACACATGTTTAAAGGCCTCAACAGACACGCAAGTACTCAGATAGCAGTTTCAAGGTTTGCAGAACCTATTTGCGGCAGCCAAACATGACAACAGTAGGCCAACAATAGAACACCTTTTTAACATTTAATTGATACCATAATTAATCGACATTATCATATACCAGCTCCGCCACCGTCCGTACTCTGGCAGTGCCAGTCCCAAGCTAATCATCCGGGTATGACACAGCATAGTTAAACAGCAACAAACCATTACCATACACCATGCAAATTTTCCTATCACCGTCAACAGCCTTTGATGCCGGTAAGATGATAAACTGTTGGAACCAATCCTTTTCACTGGCAGTGCCAGTCACAACCTGGAAAAAGGAGGAGGGTGATGCTAATCATCTTTGTCATGACAGTGTCGTTAAACAGCAACTAAGGAGAGCTTTGCCACTGCCGGAACTCTGGTGGTGCCAGTCCAAAGCTTGGATAAGGACAGACACTAATCATCTTTGTTAAGAGAGCACTGTCAAATAGCAACTAACCAAATGATAAACTGTGCCACTGCTGCTTTCGGGTGATGCCAGACCCAAGTACCAATAACAAAAGAAGGGGGGACGCTAATCATCTAGTTACAACAGAGCATCTTTTAACTAAAACTACTTACATACAATAAAAGACATACTCTAACATACAACACCGAAATGTTAGTACTTACTATTCCTCCTCCTCTTCCCAGTCATATATGTCGATAGCTGTTGCCATTGACGACGAGCCACAGAGCTCTTGGTAAGCCATCTCAACGCAGCCATCAGTCTGAGTAGCAACGGTTACCATGGGCACTGTTGTCAAGGACGGCGTCATCAATGATGGCAGAAAAGTCTTCATCTTTGCGAATGATTTATTTGAGTTTGAAGTTTATCGTTTGAAATTGAAGATGCTCAGTTAAACATCTATTACGTCAGTCAGAAACGCCTGAAAGAGAGAAAGAAAATCTCCGTTATTGCGGTCTTAAAGTAAAAACTCTTTGGCACTTATTTAATAGTTTTGTGACTGGTTCTCAAGCATACTTTAAAGGATTAAGACTTAAGCTTAAGACTCAACTGGCTATTTCAATTGGCTCTTTCACCTGGCTATTTCAACAGGCAATTTCCACTGGCTATTTGAAGTGGCTATTTCAACAGGCAATTTCAACTGGCTATTTGAAGTGACTTATTTATCAGTGACTATTTCAAGTGGTTATTTCAACTGGCTTAGCCATCATAGTTTGCCTTCTGGTTTCCAAGACCTATTGCATTTCAACAGGGCTTCTCTCCCACATTACTACTGTTTCATTTGAAGTGACCAAAGACTTAAGTGTTTTGCACTACGATGACGACACCATAGACGTTAGATAGATTGGAAAGTTCATGGGGTACCATCTCACTCAATAACAATACTGACATAAAAATTATATAATAAGAAAAGACAACAATTGCTGCATAACAATAAGAAGTATTCACATCTCTTATGATTGTAGTCTTCTGGATACTGACCTGATTGAGGTTTGATCACTGTGAACCATCAGTTGATGCCTTGCGCATTAGACACCGGTGCAATAGAAGTTACTAATTACAATTAAAACTATATTTCTTTTTGAGAGTTTGACTCGCTTTAATGCTTTCATCGAGAACTGCAAAAGAAATGCGAATGCCTTTATGTCTGCTAATCTCGAAAATCAATTCTCACTTCAGCCACCAGAGACCTCTTCAGAAAGCAGAAGTGTTTCCATCGCCAGCGAATGATGACGCGACCGGGACTACTTTTAACAGCACATCAACGAGAACAGTTCAATACCAGGCTTCCTTAAAGGCTACCCATAAAACTGCCACGACCACTTCTAGCCAGCCAAATAACAGGCACGAGAGACAATTATCATCAGACCCGGTCAATAGAGGAACGATATAGAACGGCCTTTATGATCCAAGCAGATCCTCTCAACTGCCCTCCCTCCGCCCCTTCTCTCCTCATTCGCCCCCTCCTCCTCTGTACACACGAGACTGGCAAATATTACCACAGCCCATTCGGAGGCATTTTGATTTAGCCATGAAATTTGACATTTACTACGCAATAAACTTGGCACCTATGCTCAGCGGTATAATTGAAGCTGGGTATCATAAATAAAAGTGTACTGGGAACGAACTCTGAAGCCCCTGGCTAATGGAACAGCTCCTGTAGTAGATACAGTCCACACAGACGCACTATACAGTATACACCTCCAGGCTTTATTATTAAAGTTCCTGTTTACTTGGCTGCAATATTGAGTAAACGTGAGTCATTGATTGTTAAAGTTCTCTCGGCTTAAAAGTGTTTCTTCGTGTAAACCAAAAGGATCTTTTCCCAAAATGAACAATTCTCTCATTATGATCACAAATCTGCACTGCTATTGCCATGTATTACATTGTATTCCAAATATCTTACTGTTTATTTTAATTATTTTACTGTTTTATTAAAGGTCGGAACCATAACTCACAACTTTTAAAATCAACAGTGGTGTTAACTGAAACTAAACATGCTGTCCCCAATATATAATAACATTATTAAATGTATTATTATAACTACTACAGTACTGTCATTATTATTTAGGATGTCATCTTACCAATGGGCAGAACCCGCCAGAATACATATTATATCCATTGAACTGATATAGGAAAAAATGTAAAGAAATGATGGAAGTAAAAAGCTCAGAACAAAGAAAGCTGAAATCAAGAACAGGAAGCAGTTAATAAATGTACGTATGATATCTTAAATGAATAATACAATCAGCTGATAACCTAAGCAAGGCAGAAATAAGCCTCTGCACACGGGTGTAGGACATTGTCCCCCTGGACATTGTCCCCCCCGACATTGTCCCCCCTGACATTGTCCCCCTGGACATTAGGGTAGGACATTATCCCCCCAGTCTAAGATATGATCGTATAATATTCTTGCGGAAATATGATATGTATATGTGTATATATTTTTGTATATGTATGTGTAAGCATATACATAAATATGCAGTATATAAGTATATAATATTACCTATGATATATATATATATTGCATGCATATATACAATATATATGATATATGTATGTAATACTATGTATCTATATGTATATGTATGTATGTACTGTATATGTATATAGATAAATGTGTATATGTACAGGTATATGTCCGTTCCCCTGCACACACCCAATCACATGCTATAGCGCACTGGCCAAAGCCTAAGTTAAATTTTAAAATCATTCTATATGTATAATGCATTTACTGAAATATAAGATCTTCTGTGGCCTCAGTGTCTAATGCACAAAGCAATCATCAACCAATGATATAGGCCTAATATAAAACAATCAAACTATGATGCAGTAACTGTCCACCAAACGTGTGAAATGAAGGTGCCCGTCGGAAGGGACGGTGCTTGAGTAAGTGCCGAGTAAATCAGTTGTCAGCGGTGGTTGAGGCTTAATCTGGAGCACTGAGGTTACGAGGAAAACAAGCTGTGCCACCGGAGATAAGGCATTCAATTATGCCGGATGAAGAGCCTGGCCATCACCTAGGCAACGAGAATGCCATCACATGATCCGTCATCTGGCGTTGGCACGTCGTCTGTGTGTGTGCGTGTCGGTGTGTGTGTGTAGTGTGTGTGTGTGTCGGTGTATGTGCGTGTGCGTTTGTGTGCGTGGTCTCGAAAGAAGCTGGACTACAGTGCCTCGGAGTCCGAGGAAAAGCCCAGAAGCAATTAGGCGGAAAGCGGAATAAACCTTATTCTCTGTAATTATCGACTCTCTCCAGATGCATACTGCTCTTCCATCTTCTGTCCGTCTGTATTTCCACTCAGTCTGTCTGGCTGTCTGCCTGTTTGTCCGTCTGTCTGTCCGTCTGTCTGGTTGTCTGCCTGTTTGTCCGTCTGTCTATCCACTCAGTCTGTCTGTCTCCCTCTCAGGCTCTATCTCCTTATCAGTCGCTATTTCCATTAATATCTGTCTGTCTCTCTCACCTCTCTCGGTCTGTCTCTATTTCCTTCTTCTAGTATCTGTGTTTGTCTGGCTGCCTCCCTACTGGCTCTGCCTCTCTTACTATACATCACTTTCTCTGTCTGTTTCTATCTCTCCTTCTCTCCTGCTAGGTTTTCTGCTGCCCTTTCTCTCTTCCTCTACGTCGATGCCTGTCAGTCTCTATGTCCAGCTTCAGTGGGTCTCTGTCTCTGTCTGTCTGGCTCTCTGCTTAGCACTCTGCCTCTCTGTGTTCCTCAGTCTGACATTAAAATAATAATAATAATAATAAATAATAATAATAATAACAACAACAATAATAATAAATAACGAGAAGTTAACCTCAAGAGAGCAACAAAAACGCCAAAGAGGATAGAAACGCCGCTGGATATCGTGATACGTCGATCTTAATGTTATTTTTATAGATCTCCATGGCTACCGCCGTTATCCGTGAATCCCTCCAATTGTCTGATTCATGACAAATTACCTCTGACAACCTGTCACCAACTGTCTGCATTCGGTCTGTCAGTCTCCTCGTCACAATTCCCTTTAGCTTTCAATTACTCATCTATTTATATCTAAAATAATTCTGTACTTAAATAGGATATGGTTTATATATTATATATATATATATATATATATATATATATATAACCTATTTGACTGCATATATAGCCTACGATATATATATATATATGTTACATTATATAATATATAAATATACATAATACACACACACATATATATATTTATATCGAGAGAGAGAGTAGGCCTATGTGTATATCCGTATTATATATATATATATAATTATATATATATATATATATATATATATATAGATTATAAATAATATTGTAATTGGCCGATGGCATTTGGCCACCCAGTCACTAATCAAGAGCGAAGGGCTATCACCATTCAAAGTCACCGGGTCCTTTCCAGATAACGCTAATAACATATTGGGGGTTTTCGTGGTATAAGTCGTCACGCTTAGGCGGTTCTCTTTCCCTCTTTCTTTGATCTGCCGCAATAGTCTGTCTCGCAAAACAAGATCTAATTAAATTGCCAGCACTGACAACTGCCGCCTCACAATTGACACTGGTAGTCCCTCCGCCAAAAAAGATTTAATTAAATAGTAGGCTATTATTATATTCGTTTATTGATAAGAAAAACTGGTAGACACACCGCTATCAGGTACATTGTGAAAGAGCAAAAATTACGGATAAATACTAGCAAGATCATGCGGCGAAGCGAGATGTTCTTATCAAAGCGACACAATGGTATTGATCTAAGATTATCTAAGCAGCGAGGAATCAAAATCGACAACCCACCCACACTACTTCCAACCCCAAATAGCTAAAGTGCTAAAAATAACTAACCTCCCACCATTGCCATATTGAACACGGAACCCAATTACATATTATGCCCATGGAATTGTGTGTGCACGTGCATGCGTGTGTGTATGTGGGGTGTGGGACATTATCCCCGGACAAAAGCACCCAGGACAAAATCCCCCTCCCCCATTTTGCGTAGGACATAATCTCCCCCCCCCACATAATCCCCTCTGTGCAATTAGCCTATTTCTGATTGTAATTGATAAACCTTAATTGCCCTGTTTTTGTTAGCTAGTCTATGTCATTCAGGTGTAGGCCTAACTTAAGTTTGTCAGTGTCATTCAGTTCGAAAGTTAAGACTTGTTAGTGTGAATCGGTTATTCAGTTTAATATAGAGTGAAGACTTGTTACTGATTCATTTTCAAACTATTTTACGAAGGTAGTAGAGATGCATGGTCATTGTAGAAGATCTTCTTCTGGTGGTTTATATGTCATATATGCACGCACTAATTATCGTAGATTTTCAATTTGTTGTAGTGGTCCAAAAATTTGGAATGCAGTACCGATCAGTATTCGGAATGCACCCACATACACCCAATTTAAGAAGCTGTGGAATAGTTACTTGAAGGATTAACCATACTTCATTAACACTGTTTCATCGAATTGTTTAGATATTGATCTTCTTAGTAAATTGCAATGTTATTATTTAGTTAAGAACATTATTGAGTTGAACCTTTCTTTCTTACATATTGATTTTCTTAGTAAATTACACTGTTATTATTTAGTTAAGAACATTATTGAGTTGAACCTTTCTTTCTTTCAACTGACTAACCAGCCATAAATGATTATTGTTAAAAGGGGTGACCCTAATTAAGCGGGGCTTGTGCCCCTTTTTGACACATATGAACATTGGTCTTCCCTGTGAACGGATAAGGGTTTAGCCAATGCACATTCTGATATTAGCTGTTGTAATAGTCAAGTTATAATTGTTGTTAATTGTTATATGCATTGTGCTTCTGGAAATAAAACCGAAGCTTTCGATGAAGTGAATGTGGAATATATTTTCAGTGAAACCATATCACATTAGACTATGGTTATAAAAATATAACAGTTGTGCCAAAACCTACTAAGTACGAAACAATGTGCCAGATAAGTATTTCGTGCAACATCCCATAATTAATTATTGGATTTGTGAAAAATTCACGAAACAAATGTATTAATAAAGAAATAGTTGTCAGTTTGTTAACATGTTTTGGAACTCAGCTAATTCAATTGTTGTTAATTGTTATATGCACATAGGTTTAAAGTTAAGACGTGTTAATGTCGTTCAGTTGTCAACTGAAAGACTTGTTAATGTATATAACCAAGAATTTTTTCATCAATCCATGCTGTATTTAGGCAAGAATTATTTTCGTCAATCCCACTTCTATTAAGCAAAAAACTTAATAGATCCAGCTTCTATTGAAACAGACTTACCTGTACTTTGTTACCATAATTATAGCCACATTAGTGTTTAAATTTAGCTGACATTGTTCTTCTGACTGAAAACACCGACCAAACCGTGAAACGCCGTCTGTATCTTCTCCAAAGTCTTTTGCCATCTCAGATATCAATCCAGGTAATATCACGCAAATACCTGAATGGATGACTCGAAGAAAAACAAGACGGCGAATCCGACTACCAGTACCAGACAATATCAGGTCGATCTACCTTGCTACTTTCATCGTGGAAGGGAGTGGGAAGAAAGTGGTAAGAGACGGCGAGAAACGGGGAAGAAAAAGTGATGACGAGATAAGCAGAAGATCAAAGGCGCCGACAGACATAATAGGAAGACAGTAGAGTGAGAAGAGCTCATATCGACTGATGAAAGAAACAGTTTACGCCTAAGAGATGAAGGAACCGCCGCCGCTCTCAACTGAACATTTCAACCGGGATAATTAGAAGCAGGCCACTGCCGACACCACGGACGCGACACACACACACACACACACACACACACACACACACACACACACACACACACACACACACGCACGCACGCACGCGCGCACACACACATATATACACACACACACACACATATATAGGCCTACACACACACACATGCAAGCACACAGACGCATTAACGCACTCATAGGCCTACACCACCAGTACACTGTGGTTAAAATGCTTATCCAAACAGCCTGTCGTGGATTTCCAAAATTTGCAATTCCAAATTCTAAGCTTGAGTGGCTAACCAATAGCCAATAGTCACAATTCCCTATTTGGATATTATTAGTACTATCATTATTACATTATTAGTAGTAGTAGCAGCAGTATTAGTATTTTTTATCGCCCAAGGTAGAAATGATCCCTCAGGCTCTTATAAACTATCCGAAGACTTGTATTTATTATTATTATTATTATTATTATTATTATTATTATTATTATTATTATTATTATTATTATTATTATTATTATTATATTGGACTTGCTCTTTAGGTCCCTACACAGTAACCATCTCACAGAGGCTTGAACCCCTCCTCTCAGCATTATAAGGCCAGCTTTCTATTAAACCAATGAGCTAACATGTTTCAGACAACTCATATACATGTAGTTTAAAGCAAAAATGCATGGTTAAAAACACCTGATAGAAACAAAAGATAAGTCAGGAAATATCAGACAATGTTTCACGGATGAAGAATGCTTTCAACTGTAGCAGGAGTGCACTTATACGATGTTGTGTTAAATGATTGACAGCAGGTGAGATTGGCAGGTCCACTGGGCATAGAACAGTATATACAAGTATAAGCAGCCACAAAAGCCAACAGCCGCGGAGTCTGGCCTTATGAAACTGAGACGAAGCCAGACAGCGATTGCTTTCACGGAAAGTCTAACCTGACATCATCTACCTGTCAAAGCAGTCATGCAATTTGGCAAAACACACTTCCGAGAAAATCTCATGGAAGCGGAATATGTTTTCCATTTGGAAGGCACGCTAGCTTTCTACTTTTCTACCAGCACCAGTCAAACTGGTTCAACCGGCCATTTCCACCCCGCTCCCCAAAAACCAGACAGGAAGCATTTAGCAACTGGGTCAGCATCAACATGCACCATAAAGATGACTAAGAATCCTTGAATTCCAAAGATGCTACTTGATGAAAACCTTTCAGTCGAAACCTCCAGGAAGCAAGGTATGCCAGACGAAATGAAAATAAGACCTTGCTAAAGTTATTCCTTCAGTCTGATAATTTATCATCTGTGTACCGGTGTTTAGAAATATATTTCAAGTGCATTTTAAGTTCCTTTAAAAAATTCATCCATCACTTTTAATGGAACTGCTTCTTCTGGTGGATCATAGAGAAAACCAACAACTACTACCCATTCTCCTCCTCTTCTTTGTCTCCCCTCCTCCTCCTCCTCCTCCTCCTCGTCATTATCATCGTGATCGTGATCGTGATCGTGATCATCATCGTCGTCGTCGTCGTCGTCATCATCATCATCATCATCATCATCATCATCATCAACACCGTCATCTTTGGAATTTATATAATCCTAAGGTACTTCGGACAATCAAACTCACTTGATATAGCTCGTGCCATGTACATTAGCTTACAAATAGAGCTGTAGAAAGTTGGAGCATACATGCAGTTACATATACAATCATTACCCTCAACATCATCATCATCATCATCATCGTCATCCCTTTCGATTTCCTCATTTCATCATCGTTCCTAATCATTCAAACGCTACAGATCTACCTTTCAATTTCGATGGCAGCACGGGCCTCCATTATTGGTCTGTTTTTTTACCCATAACGTTAACTACGGTCCTCCTCCCCTCCCTGTCCTGCTCCTTGTCCTCCTCCTCCTCCTCCTCCTCCCTCTGCGTCTTCTGCTCCTAGGCATCCATCATCCAATCAGACATTATCATCAATCCTCCACATGAGGTCTGTTATTTTATCATCTCGAATGAACCTGTGTACTCCATCCCTACAGCGGTTCCTACGGGGTTCCTACTTTGATTTCATGTCACACCCAGCTGCAGCTTCACTTTCCTCTGGCTAGAATTGCACATGATCATCATCATCATCATCCTGATCAGGATTATCCTCATCATCATCATCATCATCATCATCATCATTGCCGTTATGTACTCACTGTAAAATATGATCAAATATTATAGCTCAATTTTTTAAAATAGTATATTATACCAATATTATTATTATAATGACACAAAGCAAATATTTAAAAAAGACGTGAAATTATAATAGTAATAAATTATTTTTACCCGAGGTAGATATGATACCACGGGAAGAAAAAATTATGAATTATGCTAGAAGTAAAAAAATTCAGTCTTGGTCACAGGTTTCACAACCATCAGTAGATGGTCACTATTAACAAACTCCTAGTGCTAGTCAATTCCAGCAACCCCCCTCCCCTCCAGGTCGAAAACCAAGAAGGGAATCGGAAATGACAATGGACACTGCCAACGGAGGATATGAATCCAAGTTGAGCCATCTACCTGGGATGGCCTACCTCTCAATTGTCATGTACTCCAGGCCTGGAACGCTACGAGTACCCTGCCTTACAAAGGACACTTGATAACTGTACAGTTCTCCTCCGCTGGGGATGGGTTGAGTGGATAATTTAAGGATCCCATTGAATAAATTTATGCCCTAAATGAATGAATCACTGGTTCAATGGATCAGAGCCTGGAGATCTAGGGTCACACAGGTGGTCGTTAGGGGTTGTGCAGTCTGGAACGTACGACCACCTGACACTGTATTACATTACACAGATGTACGCTGCAGTCCATCATTCCTCGGCTACCATGCTATTATGACAGGCCGCTCACCTGACAGTTGATTGACACGCACAGCAGACGTCAATGTTTGAGCTGACAGGTGTCAGCAAATTCCAAGTATCCTCTTCTATTTATAGAGTGTTAATCAAAGACAACTTCGGCTTCTTTCGTCTGATGCTATCTGCGCAGGATCTGAACAATGGCTTTGGAAGAGGAATAGAGGATGCCAACCGAGGCCTTTTCTTCGACTGGGGCCAAAGTATTTCCTTAGGAATTACTACTATTCATCGTATATATGTCACTTTGCAGAAGATTCAGGTTTGTTTACGTATCGTCGATCAGGAAGGAGGGAGGAGGGAGGGATTGGTGGCTGTCACTTGCCAGAGAACAACATAATCCCCTCCATAGTTCGCCATACACCCTCAAGGGTACATTTGAAGTGCACAATTCACGAGTCACACAAAAAGCAGCCACAGAAATACAGTTATGGTTACATTTGGGCTTTTATGTAACTATGTATGTATTGTATATGCATGTGTATATGTATGTATATACGTATTTAATTATTTATGCATGCATGTATGTGTCTGGTTACTTGCAAAGCACATTTAGAGAACCTCACAGAGGAGCTTAAGTGCTTAACATGAAAATCGAACAGATCTGAGAGGTACAATGTATTTGTGTATGCATGTATGTATGCATGCATGCATGTATGTGGCTGGGAGCTTCTCTAAGTAGATATCTGAGGAGGAAGAGCAGTCACTCAATCTAGGCCTGAGAGGCAGCCATGGGTATGAAGTGTTAGCCACTTCATTTTTCTTGGCCTCGGCATATGAAGGCTGGTGGCCAGTCCTCTCCTCACCATCTGATCTCCCACCGACAGTGTATGGTCAGTGCACTCATCGTACCTGAGTTGGCTACAGGTGCAGGTAGAGCAGAAATCTTGACACAAATTTCTGCTCTGGCGGGAATTTGAACCACAACCTCTGAGTTGGCAATCCAGTACGCTAACCACTGGACTAGAGATACCTGAAAGGGCCCCATGTTTCTCATTTCTGCTTCATCTAAGTCAGTAGTGAGTGAGTAAGGCGATAAAACGAGGACCATCATTGCTTTCGAAATGCTCACTGACTCAGTCAGTATCTTGGGAAAATCAACTTCCAGGTGGTTCATTTTGTAGGCGAAAACAGATGAAACATTCGGACACAGCTTACAATAATTTAGACCAACAACAAGATGGAAGGAAAGTCTTAAAAAAACAAATGTCGGAGTTCAAACCAACCAACACATGACTGGTGCGAAACCAATCACCGGTAAGGAACAGAAATGGTACACGAGTTCCGGAATTTCTTTTAAAACTAGTCATTAGAAGAGCAACAATTTAGAATTTAATGAGCAGCAAGACGAAATTACGAACAGCTGTAAGATAGTCAGAATTCCAAAACTACTGATTTGATTATGTTTTTGTATGAGCAAATGCTGTTCAGCTAAAGCAGGGAACATTAAATGAAAAGCCTTTCAGTAACAGAACAACAAAGCAGTTAGCAGTGAGCTTGCTAGACTGCCAATCCATAGACCACAGATTCTATTTTTACTGGAGTGCTACGATATATATATTGATATATATATACACACATATATATATATTGATTTATATATATACATATATATACATATATATATATATACATACATATATATGTACATGTATAATATTGTATATGAATTCCATTGCAAACATTCTCCAGTTAACTTTGCATACTGTGCTCCCACCTGAACCATGCAGATTGGACCTCCTTCAGAAGCAGTTTTCCTCCAAGTCTTCCACAGAGCTTTGGTAAGGGAATTAATATCCACTATATTAAGTGTCCTGATGCATACATACATACACATACATATGTAAGTATAAAAGCAGTTCAAGAAACAGTTGCAACCTGTCTAAGTCACACCTGCTAGATCTATTAGACAGCTATGCTTAACGCCCTTGTACATGTCAATCACCACATAATGCATACAAACATACATACATACATGCATACTTATATACATACATAATAACTTACATCAATAAGTGCATCAAGTTTGCACTCAGACAGAGGCAAGACAGCATAGTGCCGCTGCACTAGCCCCCAACTGTCATAATCAGTGGCCAAGAAAATAAAGCTGGTAGGACTAGGGAAACATGGCGGCTGCTGGATTAAGAGAATGATCTTATCATAATATAAATATGGTATGTGTGTTTGTTTGCATGCTCGAGGAAGACGGAGAATGGCATGTGTACATACACACATACATGCAAACATACATACATATACGGACAGACTGAAATACTGGTGTAAATGGTAAGAGATAGACAGAGACACAGGCATACAGAGACACAGACAGACAGAGACAAAGGCAGACAGAGGCAACGTTAGACAGAGACACAGGCAGAAAGACACAGGCATACAGAGACATAGGCAGATAGAGAGAGCCAGATAGACTCAACTACTTATGTAAATTGTAAAATGTATAGACAAGGCACACACAGACAGACAGACAGAGAAACAGATTCCTAAACTCGTGTAAATGGTAGTCGTTGCAACACAGCGAATATGTCTCCTCCTACAGTATATACTGCCTCAGACAAAGGTCTGTTTCTAAAGTATACCTTCCGTTCGCCCAGGGTCTCCCATCATCGGCGTACAGCACACGGTGCACCAGTCGTTCGGTAGCAGGGCAAATCAGAAAGACAGAGAGGGTGAGGCTGGTAATACAAAGACACATCGTCGACTGCTGCCCTCTGGTGTCGAGCGACTGGAAACCTCGGCAGATGGCACGCACTTAGGGCCATTGTCGCTCGTTCTAGGAATTCAGTGGCCGCCGCCGAGTGTCCGCGCGTCGGGGAATTATTGGCAAATAAAATTATCAGAGCTGCTTCCTGGTTCACAGCCTTTCGTCTTTAGCATCAGAGGGAGGGGAGAGGGAAGAGTGGGAGGGTCTCTCGTTTCTTCTCCCATTCTTATTCGTATGTCGATGGAAAAACCGGTTCACACCATATACAGCTGCTCTGATTCGATTCCAAGCTGGTCCGTCTGTCAGCTCGATCTTCGACTGAAGAATTTTTTTGTTAACTTTGTTGCTGGTCATCATCATCAACAACATCATCATCACCATCATAATGATTATTAGCAGGATAATGATGACGGTAATGCTGGTCATCATCATCAACAACATCATCATCACCATCATAATGATTGTCATCAAATATTTTACTGCATGTTCTGTTCATTTACAAGGTTTATGTGTTGTGTTAAAAAGATCTACAAAAAAGCTGCTTCTTTTGAACAAGACTTTTGGTTAATACAGAAAATCAACCCTTTTGCCTGTTCTTCCTTTTCCTCCTTTTCCTCCTCTTCATCATCATCATCATCATCATCGTCATCATCATCATCGTCATCAACAACAACAAATGAGAATATATAAATACTCCCTCAAGATCTACATATCCTCTGGGCCAGAGGATTATTATTATTTATTATTATTATCACCGTTTTTTTTAATAAGTGGCGCTATCTACTGACCAAACATCAACGATGGTGCTGAGCAGTTGTGAGTGAAGGACCTGCTCAAGGTCCATACACAATTAACAAACTCAGAGGAGCCTTGAACCTATACTCTCTGTATTACAATGCGAGCATTCTAACCAATTGACTACCGTGCTTCATGTATCTGTGTGCTTACACAGGAAACCGTTCACTTCCACTAGAGCTGGTCACGTGGCGCCTCTACAGGGCAGATATCTTTAAGGGATGTTGTACAACTGCTTTGATTGAATGACTAGATCAGTGAATATTGTGCCTCATCGTAATCGTCATCAAATACCATCATCATCTTCAATGCACCATCACTCATTGTCGTTGTTACAATCATCTGTTTCAGTCAGTTCAGTGACTTCAGTCAGTCAGTTAATTCAGTCAGTCGGTTGGTGGCAGTGGGTGCAGATGTGTGATCTTCGTTCCCTTGTGGACTTCTTGTCAGAACTCTATTGCATGACATGACGTGAGTCACTGTATAGGCAGCGTGCAGTTCCAGCCACGAAAATGTCAACAATGCTGTAAAAGCCGAAGAGAAATCGTCCCAACCATTAGTCAGATGATAACAATTAGGCCTACATTGACTACCATCATGAGTAATAATAGACAGATCTAAATATATGTATATAAATTAAGAGATGTAAATGTATCTAACCGATCGGCATTGTGGCCAAATGGTTAGACTGTTCGCCTTGTAACTGAGAGAGTGTGGGTTCGAGCCTCCCAGACGGTCCTGTCACTTCTTAGGGACTTCAAGCAAGTCCTTAACTTACAATTGCTTAATGCCACCAATGCTATATATATACAAAAAGTATATATATATATATATATATATATATATATATATATATATATATATATATATATATATATATATATACAGGTCCCATTAATAAGTATAACGTACCTAAACTGCACAATCCATTCATGATCATTTTATAGATACATACGAATAAAATACATGAATATGTGAAATATATATATAAGACAATATATTATATCTAATGTATTGCTCTTATAACGCCGTTATCGTAACGCTAAAGGCATCGTTCGTTGGTCGCTCCAAGCGAACTGGTAGTGGCGAACTATAATCAGTTGGAGAGTTATATGGATATCGAAATTCCACTGGTCCGGAAATCAGAGAAACAGGCTATCTCGTGGGTAAGCGACTTGAAAGAGTCGTAAGTTTAGACTTGAAAGACAACAGGGAACCAGAAGAACATACAGATTGGCGCAATATAAATAAACGTGTCTGAGTGGTGTGTGAAATACATCCAGAAAAGGAGGAATGGTCTAACCCTGTAGGTTTACCAACTTTACCTGCTGGACATCCCAAAGCTAACCCTGAAGGCTGAAGCTAACCGAAAGGGTCAGCCATTAACATTAACTGTTATCCATTAACATGAACTTTTATAGTAACCTCATTTTCTTTGCCTCTGCATATAGTGGGGGGCCCAGACACTCAGTCATTTCAAGTTGATGTAAAAGTTTCGTTTTCACTACCAATTTGAAGGTAATGGTCCGTAGATCAATATTCGTCCGAGGGGAAAGCATGCAGATAAAAAATGAATTGTGGGGGGCTCAAAAACCCCTCTGGCCTATGGGAAATATTTGTATTTTTTCAGTCATTTCAAATAGATGCAAAAGTTTCTTTTTCAGTACCAATTTGAAGGTAATGGTCTATAGACCAATATTGGTCCGAGGGGAAAGTATTCAGATAAAAAAGAAGCGTGGGGGGCTCGAAAACCCCCTCCAGTCTATGCAAAACATGTGTATTTTGCTCCAGTTATTTCCAGTAGATGCATAAGTTTCGTTTTTCAGTACCAATTTGAAGGTAATGGTCTCTAAATCAATATTTGTCCGAGGGGAATGCATTCAGATTACAAAATGAAGCGTGGGGGTTCGAAACCCCCCTCCGTCCTATGCGAAATATGTGGATTTTACTCCAGTCATTTCAAATAGATGCAAAAGTTTCTTTTTCAGTACCAATTTGAAGGTAATGGTCTATGGATCAATACTGGTCCGAGGAGAAAGCATTCAGATAAAAAATAAAGCGTGGGGGTTCGAAATCCCCCGGCCCATGATAAATATGTAAACTGTTGTAACTTTTGATTGGATGGTCCGATCTGAACAAATGTGGTATGTATGGATTCAGAATCATGAGTTGCAAGTGGTATTAACATGCAGATTGCACATAAAAGCGTGTATTGCATATAAAAGCGTGGGGGTTCTAAATCCCTTTTCCGGCCTATGCGAAATATGCGTATTTTGCTCCAGTCATTTCAAGTAGTTTCTTTTTTTTCAGTACCAATTTGAAGGTAATGGTCACTAGATCAATACTGGTCCGAGGGGAAAGCATTCAGATTAAAAAATGAAGCGTGGGGGTTCGAAACCCCCTCCGTCCTTTGCCAAATATGTGGATTTTACTCCAGTCATTTCAAATAGATGCAAAAGTTTCTTTTTCAGTACCAATTTGAAGGTAATGGTCTCCAGATCAATACTGGTCCGAGGGGAAAGCATTCAGATAAAAAAATTAATCGTGGGGGTTCGAAAGCCCCCGGCCTATGCGAAATATGTAAACTGTTGTAACTGTTGATTGGATGGTCCGATCTGAACATGTGTGGTATGTATGGATTCAGAATCAGGAGTTGCATGTGATATTAACATGTATATTGCACATAGAAGCAGTGATGGTGCCAGTGTTGGCGCATATCCACAAAACTAGAGAAAGTGTCATAAGAAAGTTGCTAATAAACCGGCTATAACAAATTGAACCTACATATAGTTAAGTATTGCATATTGTTCTTGTCCAGCTACTTCGCACATGTATACTTGCAAAGACGTGTGCATTTCAATTTTGCCTTCATGCACTTGCAGAGAGAGCAGGTACTTGTGCAAGTGCACTTCACATCCAGGTGGAATACATCCCTGGCGAGGGGCAGCGAGGTCCATACGGGAAGCAGCTTGCCTTCCTCTTCCTTCCACCCATGATTAGTGGGGTTGTTCAAAGGCATCATGGACCTATGAGCTGTTGTCCATATCCTCGCTTGGAATACACTTCTTTTAAGATGTTGATCCAAAGCATCGGTTGTTCGGGGAATTCTCTCCACATCCCTAGTCTTCTGTGAGAACACCTTCATTCAGACGAGGTCGACGTCAATGTCATCTTTGGAGTCATTGGAGTACAGCCTACAGACGAATCTCACTTCTTTCAGCCTTGGCGATGTTTGACATGGAGTGTCGACGACAGTTGCAAATTCCTTCATGCATGAGGGATGGCACTTCGTGCATCAACTTTCAGCTATTAAAAGGATGTGTACATCACTGCAGGTAATGAAGTCCATCATGTAGGAAACAGTCCACCAATGGAGCAGTGCAACCATGAAGCAGATACTCGTGTCCTTATACATCAGATTCTCATAAACGCACTTCAAACATGGTCACTTGGGATGATTCATGCCGGAGATACTGATGATGTCATAATTCTGTTGAGTAATTTCCACTATATCAAGGCTCTGAATCCTGCTGCAGAAATCTGGATCTCCTTCAAAGCAGGAATGACAACTAGAATGATCTCCCTCAACACTATCGCCTCAAACCATGGAGCGACAACGTGCAAAGCAATTACCCTCTTTCACGGGTTTACAGGATCAGACATGAGGTCTTCGTTCAAGTTCAAAGGTAAGCGATAGCCTACTGCTGCAAGTTGATGCATGCAGTGCCATTCCTCATGGACGAATTTGCAACTGTCGTCGACACTCCATTTCAAACATCGCCATGGCTGAAAGAAGTGGCAGCGAGATTCGTCTGTAGGCTGTACTCCAATGACTCCAAAGATGACATTGACGTCGACCTCGTCTGAATGAAGGTGTTCTCACAGAAGACTAGGGATGTGGAGAGAATTCCCCGAACAACCGATGCTTTGGATCAACATCTCAAAAGAAGTGTATTCCAAGCGAGGATATGGACAACAGCTCATAGGTCCATGATGCCTTTGAACAACCCCACTAATCATGGGTGGAAGGAAGAGGAAGGCAAGCTGCTTCCCATATGGACCTCGCTGCCCCTCGCCAGGGATGTATTCCACCTGGATGTGAAGTGCACTTGCACAAGTACCTGCTCTCTCTGCAAGTGCATGAAGGCAAAATTGAAATGCACACGTCTTTGCAAGTGTACATGTGCAAAGTAGCTGGACAAGAACAATATGCAATACTTAACTATATGTAGGTTCAATTTGTTATAGCCGGTTTATTAGCAACTTTCTTATGACACTTTCTCTAGTTTTGTGGATATGCCCCAACACTGGCACCATCACTGCTTCTATGTGTTAATATCACTTGCAACTCCTGATTCTGAATCCATACATACCACGCATGTTCAGATCGGATCATCCAATCAACAGTTACAACAGTTTACATATTTCGCATAGGCCAGGGGCTTTCGAACCCCCACGATTAATTTCTTTTATCTGAATGCTTTCCCCTCGGACCAGTATTGATCTGGAGACCATTACCTTCAAATTGGTACTGAAAAAGAAACTTTTGCATCTATTTGAAATGACTGGAGTAAAATCCACATATTTGGCAAAGGACGGAGGGGGTTTCGAACCCCCACGCTTCATTTTTTAATCTGAATGCTTTCCCCTCGGACCAGTATTGATCTAGTGACCATTACCTACTTCAAATTGGTACTGAAAAAAAAGAAACTACTTGAAATGACTGGAGCAAAATACGCATATTTCGCATAGGCCGGAAAAGGGATTTAGAACCCCCACGCTTTTATATGCAATACACGCTTTTATGTGCAATCTGCATGTTAATACCACTTGCAACTCATGATTCTGAATCCATACATACCACATTTGTTCAGATCGGACCATCCAATCAAAAGTTACAACAGTTTACATATTTATCATGGGCCGGGGGATTTCGAACCCCCACGCTTTATTTTTTTATCTGAATGCTTTCCCCTCGGACCAGTATTGATCCATAGACCATTACCTTCAAATTGGCACTGAAAAAGAAACTTTTGCATCTATTTGAAATGACTGGAGTAAAATCCACATATTTCGCATAGGACGGAGGGGGGTTTCGAACCCCCACGCTTCATTTTGTAATCTGAATGCATTCCCCTCGGACAAATATTGATTTAGAGACCATTACCTTCAAATTGGTACTGAAAAACGAAACTTATGCATCTACTGGAAATAACTGGAGCAAAATACACATGTTTTGCATAGGCTGGAGGGGGTTTTCGAGCCCCCACGCTTCTTTTTTTATCTGAATACTTTCCCCTCGGACCAATATTGGTCTATAGACCATTACCTTCAAATTGATACTGAAAAAGAAACTGTTGCATCTATTTGAAATGACTGGAAAAAATACACATATTTCCCATAGGCCAGAGGGGGTTTTCGAGCCCCCCACAATTCATTTTTTATCTGCATGCTTTCCCCTCGGACGAATATTGATCTACGGACCATTACCTTCAAATTGGTAGTGAAAACGAAACTTTTACATCAACTTGAAATGACTGAAGAAAAATGCACAGGCACGTTCCTCCACTAATATGGTTGCCGGGCCAGAAGTTCTGTGTCTGGTCTTCGGACCCTCCCATAAACAGTGTAATTCTGATGGACTGTTTTATATCTGGCACTAATGGGTCAGAAATCTTGAAATATCTTTCTATCCCATCAGGAATTTGAACCCATGACCTCTGGGTTGACTGTCTGGCACTGGTAGGCAAACCGCCCCCAGACTAAGTACATGCCAAATGAGAAAACTTTCACCATCCCATGTTTACGACATGACACGAGCAACCAGCCTAAGAGAAAGCCGTATATACGTTTACATTTTCAGTGACCAGGCAATGAGAAACCTCTTTCTCTGACGTACTGCTTCATTTCTGCTATGACCTTTGCATTAACTGAAGTCTCTCCTGTAATAAAAGTCACAATGCTGTCATCAACATCCATTCGAGAAAGCAGACAGCAGCCAGATCCAAACGTCATAGTCAGATAACAGGAACAACGAATAGATAGAAGGTTGCTGAAGTTGTAAGGAGTCACATGTTTAGAAGTAATCGTAATCGTAATCGTAATCGTAAACTCGATATTTCTACAGCGCCCACAAAAGCGAAGTCACGGGAACCAGCTTATTCACAGGCGCTTAACCAAAACAGAATCGATAGGCAGAGGGTCAAAATCCAGAGAGTCAGGCAGGCAGACAGTCAGACGGCTAAGGTGGATGATGCTTAGAGTTGAAATGGCGAGGAAGGTGAGGAGAAGAGAAGGAATCGGGATAGGATTTGTGAAAAAGCAGTGTTTTCAGTTTTGAGTGGAAGACCTGTGGAGAGATAGCAAGAGGTGAGGTTTTGGTGAGTTCATAGGATGGATCGGATATTTGTCGTAGCACAGGCGGGAGTTTGTTCCAAAGAGGCGGGACAGCTATGGCTATGGAACGATTTGCAAATTTAAGCGATGAGGTGACGGAAGGGCGGAGCAGTGTGAGGGTGGAAGATGAACGGGTTGAACGAAGAGGTTGGACCGAGAACAACTGACGGAGATACGAGGGCTGAGAGGATTGAAGTGCATTGTAGGTGAGGGATAGGACTTTATATTCTATTCGTTCAGGAATTTTGAGCCAGTGGAGTGATTTCAAGACAGGTGTGATGTGGTGGTGTTTGGGGGTTTTGGTGACAGCACGGGCGAGGGCATTCTGAATGGCTTGGATGCGATTAATTTGAGTGGTATCTATGTTGAGAAAGAGAGCATTGCAGTAATCTAATTTAGCGTGAACTATTGATGTGGCGATTGTTGATGAGGTTTTGAAGTCAAGCATAGGGCGGATTCTACGCAGGTCACGGATGTGCATGAAGCAAGAACGGGAAAGATGGGTGATGTGATCGGAAAAGCTAAGATTCTGGTCAAAAGTCACACCTAGGTTGCGGACAGGAGAATTTGCTATGAATGTGTGCGTGGATACAGAGTCAAGGCTGAGGGAAATAGAGGGATCTGGGATTTTCTTGAGTTGGTCACGGAGGCCTATAAGAATGAATTCAGTTTTAGAGGGGTTGAGGCACAACATGTTTGAAGTCATCCAGGAGGAGATTTGTTTTACCACACCAAGGAGATGATCTATGGAGTCGGCGAAGCTGCTGGGAGAGAATGAAATGAATAATTGGGTGTCGTCAGCGTACAGGTGATGGTCAACTGAGGATGCTTTGATGAGTGAGCTGAGTGGAGTAGTGTAAAGGATGAACAATAGGGGCCCAAGAACAGAACCTTGCGGAACACCACAGGTGAGAGGGCATGATTGCGATGAGGTTTCTGGTGTTTTAACAGAGAAAGAGCGGGAAGAGAGATAGGTCTGAATCCAGAGGAGAGCAGTGTCGGTAAAACCGAACCAGGTAGACAGTCTTTGGAGTAATATGTTGTGGTCAATGGTGTCGAAAGCTGCAGAAATATCAAGGAGGCACAGACAGGAGACTTGTTGATGAGAAATGGCAGAAACAAGTTTATTGTAGAGGCAAGTGAGAAGGGTTTCGGTTGAGTGCCGCTTGGTAAAACCAGACTGGTGTGGGTTAAGGAGTGAGTTTGAAGTCAGGTAATCATTTATCCGAGACAGGACTATGCGTTCGGTTAGTTTAGAGATGAATGACAGGTTGGAGACAGGTCGGTAGTTTGAAAGGATTTCTTTATCAAGTGATGGTTTCTTGAGAAGTGGAGTGACTAAAGAATGTTTGAAGAGGAGGGGAAAATTGCCAGTAGACAAGGAGAGGTTGATTATTTTGGTGATGATGGGAACGAGAATAGATGAGCAGTCTTTCAGTAAGGAGGTAGGTATAGGGTCAAGTTCACACTGCTTATTTGGAAGAGATTGTAACAGATGGGATATTTCAAGTATTTCAAGTATTCCAAGTAGCAGTATGTGTTCCACGGAGTAGTATCTGTTCCACAGAGTAGTATGTGTTCCGAGTAGTAAGGAGTAGTATGTGTTCCACGGAGTAGTATGTGTTCCAAGTAGTAGCAATGTTGCAGTCCCGTGTACTAACTAGTCTTGTTGAAACTCCACATGGTTTGAAAGATGCTTTAACTGTCGCACAAATGCCAGCATTCCAACAGTAGCATTTTGTTTTTAACCTCCAATCACTCATACAAGGATGGCAGGCTAAGCTGGCCCAGATGGCTTCGTATTCCACAGAGTGTCAAACAACGAGACTTCACAATTGGACGCAATGCCTAGACAGACGACGGCGTCAGACAGTCCTATCTGACGTCGTAGTTTATCTACGCACTGCAGCTGTATGGCAGGTTCCAGCGCTGGGGACCATTGGACACTCGGATTAATGCTACAAGGACAACAGACACTGTTAGTCCTGGTCGTGTCAGACTATTCACTGACCCACCAGTCACTGTTTATTTTACATCTGAACATTTAGCGCCTTTAAGAATGTCAGCGTGCCAGAGGGATAGCCATGAAAACATACCCTCCCCTACAACCCTCCCCCATTGACCTGATGACCTAATATTACAGTCTGGCCAGCCAGCAACTGTACACATTCCCAGCGGACTCTCAAACAAGAGCTGAGCCTCTTAGCAATAAGCCCGATCAGCATTAGCAATGCGCATGCGCAGCCATTTCAGTTCTACTTCCGGGGTGAAGGTCACCGTTCACAAACAAACAGAATGCTGCCGTTAGCGACGTTGTTATGATCTAGATTTGACGCAAATATTTGATATTATTCGTTACTAGTTTATAGAAAATTTCTATATATATTATAGAGTTTATTATTATTTAACCGGTATCTCATGCGCAATTAAGTGCATGTGCGCGGTTGTTAATTGCGGGAGAGGAGATTATCAGCTGTGCCGCTGGAGAAAGACAACCTGCGAAGTCCAGAGTTGCAACAAGGGTGTTGCTAACGGTTTATGTCCAGCGCCATTTGAACTGTTTACATTCCTTCAAACCCAAAGGGATGTCCGTACGTCTGTCATGGACAAAATTGGTAAGATATTAACTATTCTTTCTTTGTTTTCACTTAACTGAATTCCTGTTGTCTAGCGGTATGCAAAGACGCATTTTATCTGTGGCCGCCCCACCCTGGCCAGATCTATCTATTGGTCAGTTTCACTGTATGCATCCTTCTAATTATTCTAATATTGATAGGTTCTAGCGTTGAAATAGTCACAGTATGTCTTAAAACTCTTTTTTCACTACTCTAACCTATACAGTATATCAACCAGATGCACACAAACATTGCCTACACTTTCCTTTCACAGACAGAATAAACCATTTTAATTTCTGCATGTATTTTTTTCTTATTTGCAAACGTACATATCTACATATCTATATGGATACTTTGTTCACCAAGAGGCTTAAGAATAAACTATTGAAATTATAGCCAGGGTCTATTACAACCAGAAGAAAATGTACTGGATCATCTGCAGTCATCATTACTACATATGCAACTATCTCAAGTTAATAGGAAAGCTGTTAATGGAAACATATCGACAGTTTTTACACATATCTTGATCTACAGTAATGATTATTTGCTGTGATATTGTTATTATTAGCAATTAAACATTGTTTCATTGATGACTTCAGCTATGCAGTGCAGGTTAAAATATGAAGACTTCCACTGAAACACAACATCTTCCACCAAAAAAGTCAAACTGGATGCGGAATCTGGTGCAGAGTTTGGCTGGAATATTTCAAGACAATCCAGGTTCCATGACACAAGATCCATCTGATGATGTCGATTCTATTGTCAGAGACATGATAGATTACACAGTTCTTAACAACTGTAACGTCACCTCAAATGAACCAATGTTTTCAGTATTTAGTAAAAACACTGCATTTTATGATGTTTAATCAGCATTATTTTGTGTTAAAGTAGCGACTTCACATAAATAATATTCTTGTGTATTAAGCTCTAGCCTCTAGTTTAATATGTTTAACAACACTGCAGTTTAAATTATATTTATTCATTCATTCCGAGAATTAATATATTCAAGGGGCTGTCCATCAATTATGTAAAAAATTATCTTGTAATTAAACTAGCCGTTAAATCTGGGAGGGTGAGTTCACTTGCTGTGCAGAAAGAGCTTTGATGATAAACCGCATTTTTAAACTGAGAATGATTTTGAACCAATTTGTCCACAGAATGTGTTGCCTTCAATGGCGCGGCAAAATGACAAAGAATTGAACAGTCGCCACGGCGCAGACTGTGCCTGTGTAGCTGCTGTCCGACAATGGTAGCGAGGCTTCCTTATAACCATGTCTTTTGCCACAACAGGTTCTACGCTCTTGACAGATGGTGCCATCCAATGGCAATGGTTGACTGTTGATGTACATGGCTTCATTGTTGTCAGTCCCTGTTGCCAAGCAATAATCAAGCTTGAATAGCAGGGCTCCAACATGATTGCATGTCGATTCGGGTCTAAAATTTAAACCAACACAGCAAATTCATTTATATGCAAACTGTAACAATGTAAAAACGGAAATGGTAAGCAAACATGAAAACACGCATCCAGACACGCCCAGCCCCTCCCCAATATGGATATGCACATCCATCTTTTCTTCTGTGAAGTTATATTCAAAATTCAAATACTCCCAACAATGTATTTTATTATATGAAAACTGTTAGCAATCATAACATGTCATAAAGATTTCATATGAAAGACTGCAGCATCCTAGGTTTTATTTAGATGCCACTTATAAAAGTGCTTTACAACAGAATGCACATATAAATGCCCTACGCTGCAAAACAGGAGCAATAGGCACTTTCACAGCACCAGTAGGCTATTCTCAAGAATCGCCCAAAGTTTGTGAGGTATTTCCCGAATCCGTTGTGATGGCATATATTCTGTCATCAAGATGAAGAGAGGGCTTTCATATGATATACTATTTGGAATGAATAAAATACCAACCTTCTTTGTAATCATTGGCTAGTCTGGATAGCAGCGCTCGTTGGTCGTGATCGATATATTGACGTAGTTACAGAATGCCAGTTCGTAACTCCTGTGGACTCGGGCAGCTGTCCCTCGTGTAGATTGTTCGGATCCGGTAGCGTGTAAGTCAACCATTCGATTCAATCGTAAACATAACAGGGTCTTAAGCAGGGAAAAGGTAGATTTCTTGTCGACATCGACCAGTTCTACGCCGTCCACATATGCAGCAACAGCCGACAATTATTGCTGATATATCGCAAATGCAACAGCCACGAGTTTATGTTTAACTCGACAAGTATTCTTGTGGCTTCTGTATGTTCTAAATTTCTTCAAATCATCTACCTTCCAAGGCTTCGATCGATTAAAGTCATCCACTCCGAACGATTCGTCTAACCTAAACGCCATGCATAACTCTTGTTTATGAACGGCGACCTTGACCTTTCCCGTCATGCCTTGCGGGGAAAATTAATGCTGATCTGGCTTATAGACGTCCGTCCGACCTACCAACCAACCGGTCCTTCGCCAAATGGCTGACGCACCCTTGGACCGAGATCTAAATATAAGCCCCCACTTAGAACATGTAATCTCTGTATACATCAGATCCAAATGCGGCCATAGTACTCCTGGAATATTATGTATTTATGTATGCATGCATGCATGTGTCTCTGTATGTATGTATGTATGTATGTATGTATGTATGTATGTATGTATGTATGTATGTATGCATGTATGCATGTGTCTAATTATGTATGTACTGGGAATGTATGCATCTATGTAGCCATATAAAGTGGCATTTCGTGTAAATAATACAAAACAAATGCATAAAACATATACATGTATGAAGGCAGCATTTCGATACACACACATACACAAACACAAACACAAACACACACACACACACATATTATATCATACATGCATAATTATGTATATTCACATGCAAACAAGTGCGGACAAGTGCAATATAAGTATAGATAGATAAAAATGCACTTACGTACATATACAATTTTTACACACATATATTTTTGTATATACTCGTCAAGTGTGCCTGGGTAAAGAACTAACACGAAGTCATTAGGAACACTTCCCAAGTGTAGAGCGGTAATTTGCAACCGTAAGGAAAAACCAAATACAGATTGGGAGAGTGGGAAGAATGCTGGAAAGCTGTGCACACAATTCCAGGCTCGGAAACATGACTCCTCCTCTTCACAAAGAACCAAATGACGGCACACATAATTCTAACAAACCATTTAGCTACTGTTTCAGTCATTCGTAATTGTTTTTCTTACATGAACGTAATTTTGTTACAGCCGGTGATATCTCAAACTCTATTATAGCGCCGTTAGCATAATGCATGACGGACAGTCACTTCATGAGGTAGTAGTTAGTGATTATATATATATATATATATATATATATATAATATCCTCTCCATATATATATATATATATATATATGAAGAGGAAAGACAGAGACAGATACAGACAGACACAGAGATACAGACAGACACAGAGAGAGAGAGAGAGAGACAGACAGACAGACAGACAGAGACAACAGACGGACAGACAGAGACTTTATATATATATATATATATATATATATATATATATATATATATATATATATATATATATATATATATATATATATATATATGCTTATATAATAGAAATCCGTAAATACAATATAAAAAATTCTGCATGTCTATAGCCAAGTTCATGAAAACCGCTCATTCAGGCACTAAATCAAACCATGTGTATGAACAGTCAAAGGTTAGTTATACTGGATTCAGGCAGTGCTCTTATAGTCAAATCCAGTCCTATTCTAACCACATGGTCCTATTCTCACTATAAAGTCATGTTCTTAAATAATAATAATAATAATAATAGCCTAGTTCTTACTATGTAGTGCTGTTCTAAGTTCTGAGAGGTTTCTATTTCCCATCAGTCAACTGTAATTGCAATAAGTACAATATGCATAGCATCTATCATGGTAGTCATGTAAATGTACAGCGCAGTGCGTAAACTTGTCAGGCGCTTCATGAAAGAAAAGATATTATTATTATTATTATTATTATTAATAATAATTTCTATGGCGACTGACATCATCAGTTGTCAGTAGTTCAACTGCTAACAGCATCCTAAGAGAAGAAGAAGAAGAGAATATTTCATACTCCATATTTTTAGCAACGAATCCCACTGATCAACTGCAACTGTATTCCCTTGTAACCACTGCACCAGACCATCCACCTTTTGGCTGACACATACCTACAACATAATAAACAACCTAACTGTACATAAACAGTTCCTTAATAACTGTAATTATCCAATCTGTCAGTTATAATTCATCACTTTCTAGTCAAGCAGTATGGGCAATTAACAACGTAGGGGTCAGAGGTGACATTTTTATTCCTGAATAAATATTTCCTGGTAGTTTTCTCCAGACAGCTGAGACGAGTTTTGATAAGTCTGGGTCAAGACTTGCACCCAACTGCTTGTATAAGAGTCCCTGTGAGTGTGTGTGTGTGTTAGGGTGTGTACGTGTGCCTGGATGCATATGTCTGTGCCTGGATGCCTATGTGGGGTTCATGTGCTATATCCATTATTTTGATAGCCTTTCCAGTAATATTTATGGCTGGCACACCCGCTGGTGTAGGTCAACCCACGGCTCCAGATAGATGCTTGAACCACGGACCTCCCACCCCCCGGGTATAAGGGCGGGGTCCACATTTGAACCCTTTTCCAAACCTGCCCAACTCCCCACGAATACCAGATCCATACTTTGCAACTGTTCTTGCTCTGCTCTTGCCACAGTGATAACTGCAGTCAGTAAAATAACTAGACATCAGAAAGTTCACCAAAGCGGTGGCCTTCAGTCCCCGATTGACTCATAGGAATTATAATATATCACTACATATACATATACAGTTATGCACAAATTGTAATCGTAAGCACCTCTACCTCTACGTAGTTTGCTTGAAGGGGCGCTATATAAATGTTCTATATGAATGAAGAAATGAGTAATCTCAGAACACCTAAATCATTACTTGTAAGCTAAGCAAAAGATATCAGCTTATTCACTAGTGCTGCGTCAAGTCCGCTGGGGTTGTCCATAGATTCTACTGATTGAAGAGTCCCGCTACCAGAAGTCCAGGGAGAGAAGAATACAGAGGAGCTGCTATATATAATGTGATGTGAGAAAACGGTTATATAGCGCCCTTCTGAATGCACGCTTCCACAAGCACTGCCATTTACACGGTCATCTAACTGATCTAAACATAGACAAAGGTAAACAGAAGAGGAGTGTTGAGCGAAATCAATTGTCTGTGTTTGCACATGTGTGCTTGTGTGTGTATGTATGTGGCTGAGTCTTTTTGTTTGTGTGTATGGGTGTCTGTGTTTATGCGTTTGTATGTGTATATGTGTGTATTTGTGTATGTGTGTGTGCATGTGTGCTCGTGTGTGTGTGTGTGTGTGTGTGTGTGTGTGTTTGTGTGTGTCTTGTAATATGTGCATATACCTAGTTATTTAAACTGTTGGTTACTTGGTTCTAATAATGCTTGTGTCTTGTGCAGATATTTGAGTATAAAGACATGCACTCAAGAACATCTTTCAACCCCCAACAAATCTGCATGACCCACTTTTTAGGGCACTAAGGATATCCAAGGACCTCTGGATAATTACTATATAGGAGCCCATGGGATATCAAATGACATCCTCAACACTTCTACTGTTCCAAGTATCAACACTGCCAATTTAATTTCTGAATTGAAATCAACTTCTAACTTCATCTGACAACATCAGTAAAAACCTGGAATTTTCCTTTTGGAAATATCAGTCGTTTTCTTTCATCGCAATTAATTACTTAATTCGATGTTTACTTTAAGCTATAAATTTAAATCACTTAGTTTCAAGTCAAATTTACCTAACAAAGTGGTAACTGAAAGGCTTCTGACAGATTGACAAATGTTGCAGCACAGACATAGCCAATATCAATATTCTGAAATCCTGACCTTGGCTGTTAGTAGTTTGTCACGTCACACGTGATATTGACAACCACAGAACTCCAGCAGGAATCAAAGCAATATGAGAACCAATTTCTACTATAATAGAGGTTTCACAATTAATAGGAACTGGAAAGTCTTTTTTCACTGCTCAATACTAGATCCAGGGAAGTCTTTGTAGGACAGACAGACAGACAACAAACAGATAGACAGACAGACAGATCATAATCTGCAACTGACCACCTGGGACTTTTAGTCCTGCCCTAGAAGGAACAACCGGTGTGCCAAGTCATAAAACCTCATTTAATTAATCAGGTACATCCAGTTGTAAACTTTCGAAACTAATCTGCCCAGAGTAACAGTGTTGATACCCGAAAGGTAAATTACCTACTGGTGGTAAGTTTACAAGTTAGATAAATACAGTCCACAGATCCAGCCTTTTAAACAAAGAGCGTTTAGGAATACATCTCAGTAAACAATCAACAGTTGGGAACAATGGGTTCAGCATGGAATGAGCCTACCAGACAAGGGAAGCTGCCGGGTGAGTAGCAGACAAAGTGGGGTACAATAGCAAGAAACTGTCAAACAAAGACGTGCCAGAGTGAATCATAGGCACTGTGGTATAGAATACCAGAACAAAGGTAGACCAGGAACACAATTTAAGTAAAGGAAATAGCTTGATACAGATGGTACATGCACGGTCCGTACACAAGGATATTAAATGACATGGCAACCATTCAGACTGGGAGCGGTCGTGAAGGATCTCACCCCATCGATTCTTTGAAACACGAGTAGCGTCAAGGCCATGACTATACGGTCGCTATAGATGTTCTTAACCAATACATTTACATTTACACAGTAATGCAAAGGTATCCCATGAGTAGATACCTTTGAGGGGTGCTATATAAATGTTCAATTACATTACATTACATCCCTGTCTATGTATCTTCACACATAGAATGAAACACAACTGATTCAATGGCATAAACTTAACAAGAAAGGTACGGCATAACTGCAAGTTAAGTGTAGAAATCAGTTGATACGACAGGTAAGTTCATATGCACTCTCAGACAAGGGGACTCGGGTGTAAAACAAAAGTATAGGCAGATGGATCCAACGAACGTTAGACCCTTGGTATGATGATGACATCCCTAAGAAAAATGATACCACAACAGCAACGTCATATATGTAGAACAGAATGCCTTATAGAATATTCCCATATGGGCTTCATGTCTTATATCTGGAACAGTATAGGCGAAGGAGAAGGGCTAGAAAAATTACAAGATTCTAATTAAGACCTCCTTCTGTGCACCCATTTGTAGGACTTATGAAGCCCAAATGGAAGCATTGTCATTAAGCGTTTCATAATATCCTACACATGCTGCTACTGTTGAGGGCAGGATTGGCATCATTTCAAAACAACTGAACACTGTTACTACACTGGGATCTTCATATAACATGCATATTTATTAGAAGAACTCTGACTGACACGACAAGTAATAATAATGCAAAACAAGTGACGCTGGAAATACACTGGCATTTATAAAGAGCTTCTTCTTCTTCAGGCCTTCTAAATCAAACGTCACCGTTAATATATCCAAGCGGCCATTAAGAAAAGTGGCCTACTGTCAGAGCTTTAAGAGGTTCTAGAAAGGTAGGTATAGATGGACTTGGTCTGTGGATTTCAATCGCATACATAAATATTATATATATTATATATATACATGTATATATATATTACGTATATATAACTACATACGTACATAAATACACACAAATAAATATATATATATATTTGTATCCATACATAAATACATACATATACATTCAGCAGCTGAACGCAATATGTTGCATTGATCTACTTACTTATCTACTTCTCTAACCTACTCTTGGGACTTCTCAGCGCCGTCAATGTAATGCATAATGCTTAAAACAAGTTGCACTGACTTAAAACCACAGACTACAAACTATATTCTGTTGGAGCAGTCCAACTAAATCCAGCAGATCAGATAAACTCACCTTACTTACTTACATCATAGAAGCGTTAAGATCAGACAAAATTCCCAGATGTTGCATATGAATACATGTAAACATTTATATGGTGTAAACATGCGTGGTGTAAACATTTCGGTGGACAGGATGAATCAGCAAAAGAACGTACCCGAGTAATTGCAATTTTTCCTTGGGTTCCCAAAGCTAGGGCTTTGCCGGTTTCTTATCCAGAAATCCTTTTGACGTGGTTACTGGAGTCTGATGCGAGATATTTATAAGTGCCTGGTAGTAGACAGGCCTGCCTCTAATAAAGACCTCTCTTTAAGGCTGCTGATGCAAATGCCAAAAGAATAATACATCGCTCATCGAACAATCACCAGAGGTCGCTAGCCACACGGCAAGAACCGAACGCGTGTCTCAGAGCAGCAAAACAAACGGAAGAATACGGTAACTGCTCCGATGCGCTGCGGCTGCACCTAGTCGCGGTCTGTAAAGACACGAGGATTTACACGCCTAGTCTTTGCACAAACCATCCGCCAGAGGCGTGGCTGTGCAGCGGGCTCGACGCAGATTGGCTGACGGTGGGGATAATCACTCGTCAAAGAGCCTCTACCTCTACCCCACCCTAAATTTATATATAAATATATATATATATATATATATATATATATATATATATAAAAGTTACAAGACATCCGAATATAAATATACATATTTATAATGTATATACCTATGCATTATTCTGCCTATTTTTTATGTATAAATATATTCCTTTGCAGCACTCTGCATATGTATACGCGCGCATATATATATATACATATATATATATATATATATATATATATATATATATATATATATATATATATATATTACATATGCATGTACCAACAGCTGGAGTGAAGGATACTGTGGTTAGTCATTGACATCGGAGTTCTTGGTGGGCCTGGAGCCCTAGACCCTCCTCTTCCTAATTCCATCCTCTCTGGGTCGAACCCCTCCTCTCCTAAAAGAGATACAGCGGGTACTTTGATTGCACGGCCAGGCCCCAGCATTCACGCTTGACGTCTGGGCGAAAGACTGGGCTGTTGCAACCTGCCATCGGGGCCTTCTGAGATTTGACACCGCCGACTAAAATGAGATTTACCCAATACCCAGTGAATAGCGTGGCTAGACAGCCTAGACTCTGCACAGTGCACACGCACTCTACACCTGGACAGCTGCACAAAGGTGGCCCCAGTCCTCCGCAAGATGATTACGCAGCCCCACAGGTGACACTCAGCATTCATAACGAAATTGCTTGAAAGCCTTCCGTGTCCAGACAGTTGGAAAATGGAACGTGTTTATTAGCAATCAAGGCGCTGCAGAGCTTAATCGGTTATTAATGTAACCATAATGATTTCTTTAACTGTGTGGAGTAGGGTTGCCACCCGTCCCGACTTTGTCGGGACAGTCCCGATTTTGTCGGGACAGTCCCGATTTCGAGGCAAATGTCCCGTGTCCCGACTTGACCTAGTCGGGACAGCGAAATGTCCCGACTTTCAGATGTGTGACCAAAACTAACAAAACGTTGTGACTTAAAACACAATACCCGTATTAACTACTGCTAATTGTTCTTCGATTAGTGACGGAGATGATATCTTTACAACGAGTTTACTTACTTTCGAGCAGTTTTCGAGCAGTTTTGCCTTTTAAATGAGCTGTAAAAGCAAAAAAAAAGGTCATCCGGAAAAATTGCATGATTGTAACTCGTGAGCATCGACGTCGATGATTACGAGAAAGTTGCGTCCCGACTTCCTAGTTCGAAAAGGTGGCAACCCTAGTGTGGAGGTAAGAATCAGTTGCAGCCGAGGCAAGTTTCACCGCAGAGTTTAACTCTTCGGGCGTAGCCTACAAACCAGTCATTCAATTATTTCCAATCTGGGGTGCGCGATAGTGAAGTGGTTAGCACATTCTACTAACAAGACTGTCAACCGAGACTTTGTGGTTCAAATCCCCGCTAGGACAGAAATTCGATTAAAGTTTACTGCTCCATCTGACCCCCCCCAACCATGCCAACTCAACTATAACGAATACACTGACCGTCGGTTGGAAAACTGGACGGCGGGGGAGAAGACTGAAGACTCGCCCTTGTATGTTGAGGCTAAGAAAGATGAAATAGGCCAAGATAGCACTTCTGCTTCTTCCTCCTCTACTTATTCCTCTTCATATTCTACCGCAATCTATGTTTCACTTATCAAACGGCAAAACTGGAATAATACATCATTTACGCTGGTAAGGAGTGCCTTCCGGAGGTACTCTGAAGAACCTGCATAAACGTTTAGTTACATTATAGTTTCCTTCATGCGGGATACTTTGCACTGACTCCGCATCGTATTATTTTAGTCTAAAATCCTAAATCCTGACCCTTATGCGAAATTGTCTTGTTGACTCTGCTCCGTATACCTTCGGTCACGGGTCGTGGACTCGTGGCACCCTTCGGTCGGCTGCACGTGGACTCCTGACTGTCCGTCGTCTGGCACAGCTCAGTCCAGAAGCTTGTTGGGCACGCACTCGATTAGAATCTGATCGATTAGTTACCCATTTCTGGTTGAAAGCGATAAATCTTAACTTTCTTAAGGTACCGGTACACGCAGAAAAGCACATGGAAGGAATGAAAAGAAAGAAGAACAAACGCCAACCGCTGTGCTTTAGTTAAGCAGTCCAACCAGAGCATATTAATCCCTGATTTTGGAAAGTCTGCAACTGTCGATTCAAAGGAATAGAGAAGCGCCCACCGTCGTCTCAGTATATGATCTATTTTCATTTAACGTGGCCTTCGCAACGCCGTTATCCTACACTAATGGCATCACTCAACATAGGCTGTAGACGAATCGAGGTCGTGGCAGTAAGAGGCTGACAATCAACCAGCAGCACGCCAAAGCGGTATCAAACTGGAAATGCCTTTGAATCTCTTCTATAATGTATGATCTTCATTTACGCTATGGCAGCGAATGTTTGAATGACTGATATTAAGGCCCGGGTGGTATTCCGAAGTCTAGTTAACTCTCAGTGAATTAGGTGATTCCACCGACTTCTTTTAAACAGTAAGACTTCTATTCCGCCCGATATAAGTCTGATCTCGAAGACCGGTTGCCTCTAACTCCGCCGCTGTTCGTACTCTGATAGTGCCAGTCCCAAGCCTGGATGAAGAGGAGGGCGACGCTAATGTTAATCGCTAATCTTTGTTATCACACAGTGTCGTTAAACTGAAACTGCTACCGGTTGCCTCTCGGAGATGGCGGCTGCTTCTTTGTCCGAAGTACCTCTGTCTCTGTCGTATGTCTCTATGTCTCTTTTCTCTGTGTCTATCTCTGTCCCTATCTCTGTATGTCTATCTGTCGTTTACTCTGTCTCTCGTTTTGTCTGTCTGTCTGTCTGTCTCTGTCTGTCGCTCTCGTGCTGTGAACAAACATCAACACAGACTGATGGATTAAAATTTCAACGGTGATAACTGATAAGATAGGATTGGTTGGAGAGAGCGAGGAGCAAGAAGTGTGTGGCCCAACCAACACGATACGATGCCTACATCTGATAAGCGACTTACACTTATAAAAACAGGAACTAGTAAGCAAAACATACAGGAGTCTCCTTACAACGTGCTTTATTCAAGCAATAATTCTGAGATAGCGAGAGAGACAGACAGACAGACACATAGACAGACACACACACACACAGAAAGAGGAGAGCAGCGAGAGAGAGAGAGAGAGAGAGAGAGAGAGAGAGAGAGAGAGAGCCAGACAGACAGCAGATAGACAGACATACAGACAGATAGACAGACATACATACAGATATACAGAGACAGACCAACAGAGACAGGAAGAGACAGACAGACCGATAGACAGACATACAGAGACAGAGACAGAGAAGCAGAGATAGTCCAGGCAGACAGCCAGACATGCAGCTACGGAGACAGAAAGACAGACGCAGAGAGACAGACAAACAGAGAGACAGACAAACAGAGAGACAGACAAGCAGACAGACAGACAAACAGACAGACAGACAGACAAAGGGAGAGGGAGACAGACAGACAGACACATAGACAGAGACGAGAAAGAGAGAACCGACCTTCGAGAAGGAGATGCAATTTTGGTTCAGCTATAAAAATGCCATAACACGATCTCATTATAAGGTGATGTGCTTCCTGTCGCTTATTTGATGCGGTTCATAATGTTATCTGGTGTATTAGTGACTGTTTTGCCACTTTAAACATCCATAAAGATGAGATAACAGTAGATACCGTTGTCGAAAAACTCTGAATGTAATAAATTACAGAAAAGATTTGCAAGTATAGTTCCAAGAGCTGTGATCCTCAAACAAAGGACAGAGAACTAGCGATACCTGGCATTCGTACTCTCCAGATTAATTTTCTACATTGCCCAAAGAAGCTAAGTCGCGGGAAGCAGCTTAATAACAGGAGCAAAATAATTGACTGCTCACTGCATCAGCGAACAATGAGTGCTGATACAATACCTGAAAGCTGACTGACACTTGGAAGCTCTGAAAGCCCTCTCTGCCACTTAGGCTCAAGTCGCATGGAACAGCTGATAACACAAGTGGATAGGGATAGTCTGAAGAAAGAACTTTCAATCATGTTCGCAAAGCGGACAGACAACAGACTCTGACATGCAACAGACACCAGCATGCAAGCAACAGATTCTGGCACGATAATCCTCTATTTACAATTCGAGTTTTTGTTTTGTTTCACTTGTGCATTCAGTTACAACCTTACCACATAACAGTTCTGCAAAAAGACAGAATTAGCAGAATATGTCAATGGCAGGTTATCCTTAAGCAAAAAATATGTGAAAGAAAAGTTCAAACTTGAAACAGCCTAGATAATTTTAGGAAACAGACTCTGCATTGCATCCGTAGAAAGGCAAAGAACTGATTCTCTAAACACAAGATTTGTAAGCACGTAGGCTACTTCTGCACAAAATAGCAGAGCAAGCAGAGAAATCCAATTCACTCATTGACGTTTCATGCGCCTTTGTTTGTGAGTGCGAGGGTTGTTCGCCTGCCGATTGTAGCTTGTTTCAGAGATTTAAACCTCGAGTAGCACGCGGTCCGTATACACGGTCGCGGGGACCTTAAATGGCGTGGCTCCCATTCAAACGCGCAGCGATGGTGAAGGTTCTCACCCGATCAATTCATTGAGAAAATGAGCACGGTTGAGGTCATACGGCCGCCATACAAAAACGTTAACAAATACATGTACATATACTTAGTGTCAGTAAAACATTGCTTCAAATCCATAGCAGTGGAATGGCGTTACGAACTGATTCAACTGATCTGATGATGACGACGACGATGAAGAAGATGGCGGTGATGATGATGATGATGATCATCATCATCATCGTCATCAGCAGCAACAGCATCAGCAGCATTTTCAAGTTCACAGTTCACATTTGCAAGGATGAGTAAGTGATGCACTGCATGATGCAAGTTCACAGTTCAAAGGTCAACAACGGATGTGCTTTTAAGATGATGCACAACAGCGGCGGCAGCAGCAGCAGTAGCAAGAGTAACCGAAGAGCATTTGTCATCGGTCGATGACACATGCAAGAGGAGGTCCTCCTCTTGTTCGATCTGCAATGGCCTGAGGATCATCGTAATTGGGTGACAGAATGACCGGACAATCGGATTTCCAATGGACTTCCCGTCTATCGGATTTGTTTCGTCCCTGGCGGCCCACGCTACATTGTCTGCGACAAAGGCTACAACAGAAGCGGGTCAGACAAAGGCGACTTGTTTCGTTATGCAACTGTTGCTGGTCGTTGTGTCAACATAGTATTCCATCATTTGTCATTCTGTAGTCTGCGCTTTCACTCTTCTATGGCTGATAGATTCACATTTGCAACAACTGGACCAACACTTCAGCCTGGTCAACCATTCTCATGGTATCATCATCATAATCGTCGTCGTTGTCATTGTTATTACTATTGTTATTGTTACGTAATTTTTAAGCACCACTATGTAATAACCAAACATCAGCCAATGGCGCTGAGCAACTATGAGTACTGGATTTGCTAAAGGTCCCCATATACACGCCACGGTACCGGTAACCGTATTGGGGAATCTCAAACCTTTACTCTTTGCGTGTTACATGGCGCGCACTCGAACTATATTATAATCGGCCATCACGTCCCATGGTATCCTTATGATGAACAAGAAAGAATGTTGCAAATAAAATTATTGAAATAATATAGTCGTAAAAGATTATAATATTATTATCATACTGTTATAAAAATGGCCTGCACCGCCCAGATTTGAATTCAGTCACATAACAAAGAGAAAAATAAAAATGAAACTGAATCATCGTCTTCGTTGGTAGGACTAAAATAGCCCTAAATGCTTTAGGAGAGTTGACTGTAATCCGCTTTCCCTCCTCTGAATTGCCGCAACTGGAAAACTGATTCATTGACTCCTCTCTCTGTCTCTCTCTCTCTGTCTCTCTGTCTCTCTCTGTCTCTCTCTGTCTCTCTCTCTCTCTCTGTCTCTCTCTGTCTCTCTGTCTCACTCTCTCTCTCTCTCTCTCTCTCTCTCTCTATATATATATATATATATATATATATATATATATATATATATATATATGGCATAGGCGTAGGAGGCGGGGGGTCAGAGGGGGCATTTGCCCCCCCAAATTTCGGGTATTCCTGTTTTTCGGGCAAGAAGTTCCAGGGTAAATGCTGAACAAACAATTAAAAGTTCAGCAATCGGTAGCACACAGCGCGATCTGCCAGCTCCAACTTGCCCGAATCGGAATAATTATAACTACTAGCTCGCAAACCACCATAATATTTACAGCTTTATTCATTGGTGTAGGCTACTGAATAATTAGCTAGTCACTTATAGCATCCAACATGTTGGCTCGGGTGCTGCCCGAATCTCCAAAACCCGAATCCCCAAAACGAATTTCGGCCGGATCCCCCAAATTGATTTTCTAAGTCCGACCCGAATATAATTAACAAACAAACATGTGAATATCGATATACATCAAGGTCATGCTAGGTCTATGTCATGTATACAATTGAAACCGTGAATAGCTTTCGGGAGTTCGGCCGCTTTCTATAGAAAACTGTTTTCGGGAAATCGGGCTTTTGTGTAGCCTATTTTCAGCGTTTTCACGGATTCGGGTTTCGGGGATTCGGGTTGACCCCTGTTGGCTCGGTAGGCTACCGACTTAAGAAAGAAATTAAATTCAAGTTGCTGCACTCCACTTTTCAGCGTGCAATTCCGAAAGTAGGCCTAAGTTAATTTTGAGTGCAGAATTTCAGATCGTTCCAATGATGGTTCAGATAGTTTCAGAACGATCGTTCAGATCGTTTTAGAACGAGCGTTCAGTGGACTGCGGAAGATGAAAACATATCTGCACAGCACCATGGGTAGGGATAGTAGAAATTCACGGCAAAAAGTTCAAAATTCGCGGTAGCATTTTGTAAAAACGGGCAAAATCACGGCAAATTCAGGGCATGAAAAAGGCTTAACGCATTTTTTGCTATGATCCGACCAAGCGATCACGTAAATAAGAAAGAAACAAACGCTTCGCTATGTAGGCCTCTATAAACGTCCTGCTTCAATTCCTTCAAATCATGCTTGTAGGCCTATTTACTATTTACCAAGATCTAATCGATGTAGGCTTAATCATATTAATAATTATAGCCTAGCATAGATCAAGCAGCGACGCGCTGTTGCCGTGTATTGCCTACGCCTAAGTGTCAGTCAACGTTTGACACATAGTTTCTGCAACTGTAGACACATACCTATACCGCCAAGTTCTCGAATGTAAAACTGCGACGCATATGTCAAAAATTTTTCAGAAAATCAAGGCAATTCACGGCATTTTGGGAAAATCACGGCAAGTGCCGAAAATCACGGACTTCACGGCTTCCATGACTTCGTGAATTTCTACTATAGGCCTCTCCCTAACCATGGGTCAAGATAGGCTCAATGATCGTTTGATTATCAACATTGAACGTGCAACTACAACTGGGGTCAACTGCAGATGAAAGACATTATTGAGACTTGTTAGACGCGAGAACAGAAACTCTATCGTGTTCTAGAGAGACGTGAGCGACTATAAATGCAAGACACCAATTATTCGTTATTTATATTTTTCGGGCAAAAATAAAATCTTGCCCCCCTACCACTGAAATTCCCCCTACGCCTATGTATATAGGCTATAGTTATAGACCAAGCTTTTTTGTAACACGGACTACCAAGGGGGTGGTTACCACCCCCTGGATTTCGTGTTTGGTTTCACATATCATAACTTGTAATATAGCAATGGATTCAGCATTCATTTCTGCACAGAATGGTATATTTAGTTGTACATTATGTGAATGCACCTCGAAATTACATCACTTTTAACAACGGAACCCATTAATTAGCAATATTGTATATTATTGCGTACATTTTGTACTTTTTGGATAAACAAATATAAGATTATGTGTGTTTTGAAACTAATCTATGTATAAAAGATACACAAAATCATCCCTACACATGTTTATATAGTATAAATGTACATCCATACATATATATCCATACATATCTATCGGTTTACGTTGTAATGCTGTATTCGGCCATTTTCACACAGATTACGCGTATTATTATTTATTTTGATCACTTCCGGTATTCAAAAGACAAAGATGTAGGTACGCAAATGAAGCCCTTCATTCCCTCTAAAGAATGGTATCTTTGTTTCTCTTCCAGTAAGACAAATGAATACGCTACAGACAAAAACTAAGGGGGGAGTCCTTCCATTCCGCCATTTTTCACGCATATTACGCGTATTATTATTTATTTTGAGCACTTCCGGTTGCCTCAGGTCAACTCAGTGACCATAGAAATGTAGCCCCACATTCCCTCTATGGAATGGTATAATTTGTGTCTCTTAATATTAAATGACGGATAAGATATAGTCAAAAATCTAGGGGGGGTATCCACCCCTTCGGGTATATTGGGTATAACTTTTGAACGGTGTGAGATATCATCTCACATTTTACCTCAAAATGTGTGCAAATGAACCCCCTACAGCTACCTAAAAGGTCAAATTTTTATTCCATACGGAAAAAGTTTGAGATGAAAAAACCTAGGGGGGTGGCAACCCCCCCTTGGTAGCCCGAGGGTTAATCTCAACCCTTTTAAAACTCGAGTTGTGAACAGAAATCTGCAGCATAGTCCTTGATGTGTATGCCACAAAAATCAAAACTACAAACAGTTTTTTGAGCATTGCTGTCATTCTGTCACGAATCAAGCACAATATTGCAAACGATTCACCTGTCTGTCTCCCGGCCTGCCTGTCTGTTATCTTTCCTTCTGTCCCTCTTTCCTGTCTTCAAAGACGTTCACCTGTTCATATGAACTCAAAGAAACTTAGGCAATAGAAACTGTAATAACAGCACTTCAACACCAGTGCCTCGGTTCTTCTTCTTTTGCCTAACGGGCAACTTAGGCTATGTGTGATTCGAGCATTGATATTTTAAGTTAGAGTCTAAAGAAGGTTTCCTAATTGAATAGGCTATAGCCGCTGGCTGAACCGTCGCGAAAGGGAAACGATGTGAAATCTTGTACCTCCTCTGTCTAGACCAAAGTTTGGCCTACGCCTCTGCGTTTATTCATAAACTGCCTAATAATAAACAGTGTAAACATTCAGTGACCCCAAAACACTTAAACATTAGGCTACTAAGATAGAATTTTCCAGATTTTCAACTGACATAGACTTGAGACACGTAGACAAATTTGGTTTACGTTCAAGAATAATCGCGTAGGCTATACTTGGCGTAGCAGTAGGCCTAGGCAACTGAAAACGTTTCTAGACATTCAGCTTGAAGTTTATATAATGACGTTTCATGAGAGTATGAGATGGAAAGGGTTAATTAAGTATTCGACCTTTGCCAAGTTCCAAGTTCATTACCATTAGATGCCATGAAAATCAGCGAGTCTAATGAATCCTATTGACTGACGAAGAATTTGCACACGCTATCTGCCTTTGAACGGAATATATCAGTGTGTATACGTACCGCTGGAAAGGTTCTTGTGAAATCAATTGGAGATTTCATCACGCGGCCTAAGTGGAATGGATAACAAGGCAGTTCTAAGCTGCCAGCTGAAGCCACCGAATAAATCCTTTTCCATTTCCACATAAACATCGCCGAGCGACGCCGAGGTTTCATCCAGATGGAAAATCCCAAAATGGACTTTCTCCAACCTCCTATACACCACCGACAGCAGACAAAAGAATGCTTGCAGACAAAAACTCTCTGGGCTCCTATAATCGTGATGGTGTCCAGGCACATTAACTGTTTCCTGCTGACAGACTTTTTCTTCTTTAACACTTTAACGACGACATACTAATAATGATTGGGAAACCAATGCAGCTCGTCGTTCAAGTGTTAAAAAGTGCAATTAATGTCTTGCTATGGGCCACAGTGGCTGTGCTTCATTACTAGGCATTTTATGCCTATAAGCATTCTGCCTACATTATGTCTGTCATTTCCAGACATTACGGCTAAGAGTAATACAACCAGGATGAATTGAACTGGTAATTTTCAATCACACTATCACTTAATGACACAAGCGAGCTTTTTGTGATTAAGTGTTTGAAAATGGCCAGTACGCTTCATCGAGTAACTCAGGTACGTTTGAATTGTAAATGCTGAATAATAGTAATACAACCGAAATAATGATTTATATCTATGTATTTTAAATTCAAAAACGTAAAATGCATGAATGAAAGTGACATTTAGTCTACAGAATTTCTGCAGAGCCCAAAAAGTGTCGCGTATCCGCTATTCCCAACTGATTCAGAATATCTAATGAACTAATTAACTGTTCATTGCATAACTGCATCTGCCTGTGTTAGGTAACTAGCCAATCACAAGAGTGCTTTAATCAACAATCTACCATTTATTTTACCATGACTTACTTATTTTATATTTATGAATAAGCACTATATTAGAAGGAAAGAGCTTTCATAAGAAGTAGGAGTGAGATAATTAAAGAAAGTGAGAGAAGAAGAAAGGGACTTGAGAGTGCACACCTTCAAGGCAATATGCTGAAGCAGCACGGAAGACTAACTTAACCCTAGGTATGATCAAAAGAATGAACAGTCAGCAGAGGCAAAGACACATAATCGAGGTTATATAAATCACTTAATTATGAGGCCAGAGTTGGAAAACTTCATCCAGCTATGGAATTCATACCTGCAGAATGACATGGAACAACTGGAGAAAGTGCAAGAAAGCTACCAAAACGATTTGGAATTACAAGAATTTGAGGTCTGCAGAAAGCTTGAAACGGAGTTGGTTACCAACAGGGGATATTAGCAGGAGAGGAGACCGAATTGAAGCTTACGAAAAGGAGGCAGCGCAATGGGGGAGGTATTTGAATTAGCCTAAACAAGGCGACTCAAGACCACTAAATAAATTATTTACCAAACCGAAAGAAAAATAGAGCAGAAATTCTGTAGTGTCATCTGCGGCATTTAGAATTTCGTGTGTGCAAGAGTTGAAGACTTCAAGAATGGAGTTGTAATGTCTCATTGGACACTGACATAACTTTTAAGAAGAGTTTATGAATTATGGGCTATTAATCATTTCAGGTTAGCTTGCAGTGGTTCCAACACAGACTGCATGCTTTCTGAGTCACTTAAAAAGTCTTTAATGGCTTATGTTATGTTATGCTATGCCAAGACATGTTTTGTTGTCATGCTATGCTATTGTACCTTAGCTTTTGCATGGCATTGTCCTGGCCAATAGCAAACTCTCTGCAGTGCCTCAGATTCATATTTACCGACTTAGCATGCATAGTGGGTGCTTTGAATAAATAAATAGTTAAAATGAATTTAAACGTTCAAATTTGATTTAATTTACAACTTCGAAGCCTTTCCAGACAGATATTAAGGACAAACAAAAGACACACGATTTCAAAGACCACACCAGGTTTTGAACCTCAATCATATACAGCATATTTTACACCAGTGCATTTTAATAGTCATACAGGTGCTACATTAATGGCCATATACATGCATATACAATATACATATACTAGGCCTACAGTACATATAGGCCTATATCCGTTAGTGTAGAATTCCAGAAAAGCAAAACCTTTTAACCAAAACAGCTGGCTCGTGGATTGCCCAGTGTTACAGTTGTAGGTCCTACAGAGTGAATACCCCTCTCACATCAAATGCACCAGACACTCTCTGCAGTGCCATCTATGGAAGCCATGTCATGATTCGAATTGTAGTGAAACGAGTTTTATGAGGACTCTTGACTCAATCTTGAGTAAGGAGGAATGAAAAGAGGAGCAGTCCCTAGCCTTGCCATGGGTCTGTTGCTGGCCCTGCAATCTGGAATGAGCTCCCTGTGGATCTACGCCTAACGCATAGAGCCCTTGCGGCCACATTCTTCTCTAACCTCAAGACTGTTCTCTTTAGCCGGGGTTGAGTCGGGAGCGCTTCTGAGTAGATAATCTTGAAGGGGCGTTATATAAATCTCTGAAATGAATGAATGGGTATGAAGCGAAATTAAGCGACTTGAGGGATGGTCAGTCCTCTCCCTCGCCGTCTCAACTTCCTACAGACAGGGTACATTCATTATTGCTCAGCTGGATAGGGGCTCAAGTGGGATAGAAATCTCGAAATAAATTTCGGCTCTAGCGGGGATTTGAACCCTCGGCCTCTCGGTTGACAGTCCAGCACACTTACCACTGGACTATCACGCACTCCAACTTGGATTAAAAACATTCTTTATTCCCTAGGTTGACCTTATAGCGGGTAAAGAAAATCTGGGTTAGTCAGCATGCCCTGGGATGACCTAATCTACCTGCCACCCATGCAGTGTCTGAAGCCTTGCACAAATAAACATAGGGGCTGTTGGCTCATTCCTTACGTCTGGGTAGCATGCTGAACTTTAACCTCAATCTTTAAGTCATTAATTAAAAGCTCTCTAATTAAGCACGGCCATGCATGATATGAATAGGCCCATCTGGACAGAGTTTCAAGCTGTTGCGTAACTCACTCGGCCACAAAGTTAACTGCACTTCCTGTATGCAATATAACGTGTAATGTAATGACATTTGTCACATTGTGGCGGTGGTGTCCAGTCACCACCACTTTTAGAAGTCGTCGTGACAGTCACCATAACTTTTGACCCTGTGCTGAATATTTTTTGCGACATGACAGCGTTATTTTGGTTTGAAGCAAGTCGTTCCAGCAACGACAATTAACGGCGGTGTATGAGGGCTTGCATAGTATAGGCCTACTGAACTATTTCAATGTTGATCGATGCCCCCATTTCTGCCCATATGTTTTTCTACCACTGCTACCCATAGGTGTTCCCCATTTCTGTCCATGCATTTCCTATACCACTGTTACCCATAGGTCATCAGGTCATCCCCCATTTCTGCCCATATGTTTTCCCTCCACTCGTAATCGTAATCTCGAGATTTATACAGCGCCCAAAAAAGCGGAGTCGCGGGAACCAGCTTATTCACAGGTACTTAATCAAAATAAATCGATAAGCAGGCAGGGTCAATATCGGTGCCAGGTCAAGATCCAATGGATCACGCAGGTAGGCAGACACCCAGACGGCTAGGTCAGAGGAAGAAGAGGCTTAGGATAGGATTTGTGAAAGAGCAGTGTTTTCAGTTTTGAGTGAAAGACCTGAGAAGAGATAACAATTAAGAGGTGAGGTTATGGTGAGTTCGTACGATGGATCAGATGTTTTTAACGTAATTCTGAAGGAAGTTTGTTCCAGAGCGGCTGAACAGCTATGGCTACGGAGCTATATGCAAGTTTTCGTTAAGAGGTGACGGAAGGGCAGAGAATTAAGTAGTATACGGCGGAAGATGAGCGGGGTTGATCGAAGTGGTTGAACCGTGAACAACTGACGAAGATAGGACGGCTGCTAATCACAGGTCTTACACTGCTGCAAACAACAAATCACACCCAACTTCCCATTGACGATACATGGCCTACCTCTCTTGTCCATTGACCCCCCCTCCCAATAACATCGCACACTGATCCTGCGTGTGATAATGTCGATCTTCAACCACAAGTTTCGTGTTTGTGCAAAGAGAAGTGATTCACGGCAACACTTCAATTTCACAACAAACCTCGGTCGAACGAACGGCAGCAATTACAGACTGTGCCTGGAAGAAGTGGAAGGACGAGGAAAAGCATTGCTCCTCGCTCTGCGATGGATGTTAACTGGAAAATGCCGGGCGCAGGAGATACAGCGAAGACGGTAATGGAAGTGGTAACATAAACCTACTCAAGGAAATTGCAGCCATATGCAGGGAGATTTACCGAGTGGCGGATCAGCGACAGCTAGAGGAGAGCGTCCGTCGAAAGTGGTAGTGGTGGTGGTAATGGTGGTGGTAGCGGTGGAGGAGGAGGAGGAGGAGGAGGAGGCCAGCTACAAATGGCTGCATGTTAGTCATCCAGACGACTGGAGGAGAGAAGATCATTGTCCGTGGAGAGACCGGAAATGGAAGGGTCACGGAAGCAGTATCCGTTTTCCGACTGCCTATCATCCCTTGTATAGGTTCGACTGGCTTTTGCGCAGTCTATCCATCAAGTTGGGTGATAATCACATCAACACCGTCGCTTGGTATAGTGATGCACCAAAGGACCGCTGGAGAAAAGAGTCGTTTGTTGCCTCATAGCTGTAGATGGTCAATTGGCCAACAGGAAATCAAAAGATACAAGTCACTGAATGGCTAGAATGTGTCCGATTATTATTGTAACTTAATGACCTTTATACCAATATTATATTCCATACCATTACGATGTGGTAGTTCATCAGCCTTGAGTGAACGACATATGACACAGACAGACAGACAGACAGACAGACAGACAGACAGACAGACAGACAGACAGACAGACAGACAGACAGACAGACAGACAGACAGACAGACACACACACACACACACACACACACACACACAGACAGACAGACAGACAAAACAAATCGATTGGCAGGTAGGGTCATACACACAGACAGACAAACACACAGACAGGCATTAAATGTTTGCAAACCAAGCTGGCTTGGTGTCTGTGTGATCACAGCTGACAAGCGATGTGTAGGCACTTATAATTTTAGACGTATTTAATGTGAATTCTATTGTTCGTAGTTGTAATCTTAAATTCCAAAATTCTAAAGTGCCGCTCGAAAGCCAAGCCCATGCTGGGCACCAGCTTATTCACGAGCGCTATGTCCTGACAATAGCGTTAGGAATTCTAGATGTTAAAACATCTTAACATCATTCAGTGCAAAAACTCTCAAAACGTTGATCCATTTGGTCTTACAAATGCAAGTACTACCCAAATCTGCTAAGCACTGTTGGCTTCCTATTAACCTATTTAATGCTTTTTTACCAATCTTATACATCAGTTTCTTAACGGAACTGAGCAACACTGCACTCCTAAGGGACTCTAGACCTGGCTTCAATACATAAAAGCACAGTAAACTAATAGCAACCTAAACTACAATGCCTAACATAAATATATTTATATTTGTATGCATTATATTTGCATATATATATATATATGTTTGTATATTATATATATAATATATATATTTATATAATTATATAAGCACATTGTGTATATATATATACACATATGTATAGGCCCATAAATGAATGGGTTATATGAGTGTGTACATGTATGCGTGTGTGTAGGTATGTATGTATACATATGCGCGTGAGAATGGAACGGTGATGTTGGCATACGCCATGCTTGACAGGTTTTGGGTTTTGCAACGCCGGAGTGAAGAAGCAGAGAATGCACGTCGTCTCCTGTTAGTCGGGTTGTTACGCACGACTGCTTCGTGCAAGAGTCCGGCTGCCCGTCGTCTCGGTCAAAGGATTAGGCTTTGACAGAGCGTGTGGTTGTTTGTTGGCTGTTGTCGGTGCTGTTGTGTTATCTGTGGCTCTTGAACTGCCGACGACAACACGGAGACCGGTTGACTGAGACCATTCTCATAATAAGCTTTGTCTCCCACTTAGGTGGAGCCAGGTTCGTGAACGATGTCGAATTATCGATTTATTTACAAAATTACACGCGATCTGGTTAAGTAATAACAGCGGTTATCGTATCAAAGAATATTAAGAAGCGATCGAAGAAAAACTGTTGCTGACACTTTTATTGAACAGTGGACAACTTTGGATTTGGGAAGCTTGGAATATTTTATAAGGAGCTGCAGAGACGGACTGTGCGCGGAGGAGTAAGTCAGTTCAGTATTTCAGTTATTTAGCCTAATGTTTAATAAGTTTAATCCGCTAATCAGTTATCACTTTTCATTTATGTAAAGTGTGAGTGAATTTGAATTGAACCTGGGTTGAATTGACCACTGTAGTCTACTCCAGTCATTCATTCATTAGGATAATTTATATGGCACCTCTTCTAGACCATCTACTCAGAGGTGCTCCAGACCCAATCCAATCCCGGCTAGATAGTACAAACTGATGGTAGTGGATGTATCACAAGCACTGAGTAATATCTAGCAATAATTAATAGCCACATCAATGAGATAAATGTATGCTAAATCTGTGGCTTAGTGGCCATCACTTGTATTATTTGCTTCAATAACTGCTTAGGTCCTATTTAGATGTGTTTAGAGTTAAGTTACGAATATGTATACAATACATCATGCCATTATCAAACTGGCACCTTTCAAGATCATCTCAGAAGTGTTGTCTATCATCATTATAAGTTCTTTGGTAAACGAAAACTGCTCATGTAATCGTTTTTCTCTAGCAATTGTATGGCCTCGACCCTGCTCATTTTCCGCAAATGCTTATAGCATTTCGGTCACCAGAAAAAAGTGACCAGATTATGATCCTTCATCTGAATCTTTGATCATGGTAGCATGCACTAGTTTTATTGCTGAGACAGACTGTCAAGTTAGTTTTTATTGAGTTAGTTAGTGGGTTATCTAGACGAATTATACAGCGCCTTTTAGATATCACACACACGTGATCATTCTACGTGTGCATTATGTTCATGTCAGTTTACACAAAAGAGAAAGTTTGACCACTTGTTAGATTAGTTTTAATTTCTGTGCTTTAGTTCAACCAACATGGGGGGGGGTGTGCCTTTGAGGACTAGTATGACATGCCTGATGCTTGCTAGTGTGCATTACCATGTTCCATTACCATGTGTAGTATTAATAATATGGTAGAACAGAAATGTCTGTGTATCTTGTGTATCTGTATGTGTGTCGTGTGTGACGCTGTGACGCTGTTGTCGGCTGTGCATCGCGTAACGCTGTTTTGCTAGAGCCTTCATTGCCAGAGACAATCTGGCTTACGTCACTCAACGTCATCGCAATTACCAATAACAAACGTTGTCATAGCAACGCGATCATGGACGGAGGGTTGGAGGCAGGGATGGATGGCCGGAAGAGGGAGTGGGAGGTGGATGGAATGGGGAGAGGAGGATGGAAGGGGAGGGACGGAAGATGGAGTGGGAGGTGGAGGGTAATGGGATAGCAGGAGGAAAGGGGAGGGACGGAAGAGGGCGTGGGAGGTGGAGGGAAATGGGGAGAGGAGGATGGAAGGGGAAGGACGGAAGATGGAGTGGGAGGCAGGGCTGCCGATAGAAATTCCGGGCCCCTAGGCAGAGTAGTCACGGGCGGCGACGGGCCCCTAACTATCCTTAGACTTTATGAGAATTTAAAAAAAAAACTGAAATAATAATAGTGCAGGTACAACCCTTCAAAATTATATTTATATATGCAATTATTGTAGTTAAGTGTCCGTAATATTATATTTTAAAAGGCATAAATCATAAACTTTGTATAACTGATTATAATATTTTTCATAAGTTGATTGCTGGTCCCAGCCCGGCCCCTAAAAGTCTCCGGGCCCCTGGGTTTTGCCCCCCTACCCCCTCTCGGCGGGCCTGGTGGGAGGTGGAGGGGAAGGGGATAGGGGAGGGAAGGGGCAGGGCAGGAGAGGGTGAGTGGAGAAGGAAGGGGAGGAGATTAGGAGGGAAGGGGAGTATGAGTGGTAGGGATGGGTGGGGAGGGATGGGTAGGATAGGGTAGGACGGGAGAAGAACATGAATGGGAGGGGAGGGACGGGAAGGGGAGATGGCAGGGGGAAAAGTTTGGATGGGGAAGTGGAAGTGGAGGGAGAAGTGGGGAAATTGGAGGGGAAGTGGGGAAAAGAGGGAGCACTGATTTCAAGTGGCCCGCCCGAGCGGGCTAAACATTAATGTCCTTGGACGGGCAAAATCTAGTGATATGAGATTGGCTGTTGTAGGACGTGACCCCGTTTGTACATATTGCACTCTCTTATGAACTTTTAAGGTTTTGGGCAGAACTGAGTCATTATCTAACAATAAGTAATTATCATACCTCACCTTACTTTAACCTAACTTAACCTAAGTTACACATCACCATATCTAGCTGAAACTTGCATTACCTTATATTACATAGTCCTACCTATCTTTATTTCTGCCGTGCGCTTGTTTATTAAGAAGCTAATGGGTGTTGTAAATATTAAAATTGCGTTGAATTACAGTTTTATTACAGTCCCTACATTCAGGAGTTGGGATTGATCCAGACATGACCAGTCATGATCTTTGATGATCTTAATGAATTCTCCAGATAAAAATGTCTGTGAAAGCAAATGATAATTGTGATCAGCATCTGAATCCTTGCCAGTTATTTTGAATGCCAATGTGAAGGCCGACTGCGGGGGAAGTAGTCAAAACTCTTTGCTCATTATGCACTTTGGGGGTGGCCTTAATTATCCTTTTTTCGTCCGTCATGAAGTTGATATTATTCAGTGGCTGGTGTCCAGTTGGCTGCAAAGTCTCGTTTCTCCTCTTATCAGTCTTGGTCTTGCTAGTCCAGTGTGTGTGTGTATTCGTGTGTGTGTGTGTATTCGTGTGTGTGTGTGTGTGTGTATTCGTGTGAGTGTATTCGTGTGAGTGAGTGTGTGTTTTATGTGTGTGTGTGTGTGTGTGTGTATGTTTGTGTTGGTGTGTGGGTGTGTGTGTGAAAGCCCTGAGCAAATGGCGATGCAAATCGAAGTGTGTAGTCTTATACAACAGTGCCAAATAGTTAACACGTTATTTACTAAAGTTCTGCATATCTATGCGCAGGTGAGGCTTTCCTTTATACCTTCGACCAATGCCTTTGGCGGCCTATAGCTACTAAGGTGTGGTATGAGTCGATAGATGTGTCTCTTATGGTTGTTATCTTTTTTTCTTGTTCGGCTGGTTATTTATGGGACCTGCTAGTTTTGCTTTCTGCTTTTCCTCTTGGCAGTATTTTAATAATATATGGATTCTTGTGACGAAGTATTTGCATGTGTCTTTGTAGTATGATGATCTTTGTAAGGCACCCTTTGACCTCTTTATACATGAATTTCTGTTCTTTTCCAGTTTTATTGCAAAGCCTCATGTACCGGTATTTTAAAAACGACTGTCAACACTTTCAAAAGGTCCGTATTTAAATGTATACAGTGTTGATCAGAGTAATAGCTTGCAATTGTGTGACTGTATTGTAGTTGTGATCACAAATTTATATATTGCCCTTTCATCATTGGGACTCTAGTCAATGTTGTAAAGCTGATGAAGGCTCTGCTTATTTGTGTTAGTTTTGAAAGACATTACACAGTACGCAAGTTCAATTCAAAATGACTTTGCCAAGTACTGAAGACTTATTTCTTGAGATTTATTAGCAGCAATGACATTCAACCGTTTGCCTTTAAAAGTATACAACAGTGGATTGGTTTTATTTCTCAAAGCTGTGAACGATGTTAATAATATTCGTGTCTATTGACAAGCACACTGACAAACCGCAGTAAGTAACAATGAAACATTGAAACATAATGGCACAAATTTCATGATCTTATTGAACGTATTTTACAGCTGCCCCTAGTGAGTGGAAGGCTGAGTTGACCTAGAGGGGCCACGGTATAGAACCACACTTCAAGATCTAATTGTTCTTTAAGCAAGAGTGTTACCATTTGACTATACCCCTCCTCAATGACCATTTGAAAACAGAAAGACAGCACTCATGAATGAGCTGATGCCCTTCACTTAGCTGTAAAGTAGCGATTTCGAAATTTTGAGTTTATGATTACGATTATGAAGGCAATCTTCTAGCTGTCCTTTGGAGGATGCCTTCCTCCTCTGAGTTAAATGAGACGCCTGCTTCATTACTGGTATGCCATCTGTTACAGCATGGGTAAGTTAGTAAATAAATAAAAAGTAAATACTTAAGTAGCATACAATTGCAGCTGACCACATGTCCATTGCAGAATAGAGACACAAACTATGACACATACACAAGTTTCTTTACTTTGTAACAATCACTTGAATTCTGTTAATAAGGTTAGAAAATTTGACATATCAATCAATGCATGGTTTGACAATCAATCAATCAGTCAATCAATCAATCAATCAATATTCGTTCATTATAATTATCAATACAGAATGGCATTACAAATTAAATTGATTTGATGTCAGGTTATAAAGCTGCAATTGTATGCTGCTTACGTACTTACTTTTTATTTACGAAACTGATCGTAAAATTTACAAATTATAGCATAAAAGAAGTCGGCCAAAGCTTGAGAGAGAATGTTATAAGTTCAGAGATGTCTGAGCAGAGTGCGAATGAAGAGGCCTCGTTGTTATGCCCTGTGGTATGTTCTGCTGTGGTGAAACAAGTTTATGAATGAACGTTGCAAAGAATTAAGCCAGCGTGTCCATGGTCTTCAGACGGATGGACTGCATGTGTCTGGTATACTGTGTGGTCTGAGTGGGCGTAGAGTCGTAGACGTATTCAGAAAAGAGTGTAGAGATGGAGGTCGGGAGAGAGAGAGACAGAGTCACAGAGAGAAACAGGGAGACAGAGACAGAGACCGAGAGAGAGACCGAGACAGACAGACAGACAGAGGCAGACAAAGAGACAGAGGCAGACAGAGAGTGACAGAGACCAGGTTTTGCTCCACTTGCTGCTGGGTATGTCAACAAGGGCATGAAGCGAAAAGACACGTGATCATATCTTGGACGTTCAGTTGTGGTTTTTTTATTGTCCATTTGTATAGTGGGTCGTGACACCAAAGAGGTCACACCAGCAGTTGTTTGGTGTGGAATGTTTGCAATATTTGCTGGTTGGAGATTTCAAAAGATGTCATATTAAAATGACCGATTACAATAGATAGCAAATTTCAGTTATGTCAATTAATGCAAGGATATAGTCAGTAGTCTACATGTAGGCTATAATATGTGTGTATGTATCTAGGGTTTTGTGTAGCACATTTTAAGAAAATCTCAGAAGTGTTGTGAACATGTACATCTAAGGGATCTGATAGGTGGGCCTTGATATGAGAAGAGAATGCACTTGAGCTGAGGTAGAATGAATACCGGTAGTATGTATGTTCACAGGTAAACTAAGAGGTTCAACCAACACAAGAGAGTGTCTGGTTTGCTCGACATCATCATAGGATATATGAAGGCAAAGGATCAGAAGCTGTTCATGAGCAGCTGAGCAAAATGATTGACTTCCTGACTGAGTAGAAACAGGTAACAACAGCTCCCTTATGTATGCATGTGAGGAGCTGACCAACAAGGTTCGATCAAGGAGAAGGATCTCTTAACAGGAAGCCAGTGGAGAACCTCTGCCATTCATGTCTCTCATGAAGATCGGTACGAGCGGCGCAGTTGAAGGATGGATTCAGAACTTCACCAGGGCTGCAGGAATGGAATTGCAGCAGTCCAGACATGTCAGGACGAAGGGAGGAAGAGGGCAGGGTCATTGATCTACAGGTTATGCGGTTTTACTGACTTATTTTGATACAACTGGTTGAGACATGACTACGCAGCAAGTTCGCGTGTTTAGCCATGGATGGTTCTCTGTTTTTTTAGCACTTCATAACAGGCATTGTGAAGTTTAGCCCGGGCATGACGAGAATAGATAGGCTACTCTTGGTTGATTTTAGCCTGAGTTCCAAGCCATAGATACTATGCTGTTGCAATGTTGATAAAAAACCGACTTTTTTGTGAACAATGAATATCACGCCTTGTACGTCGCAGTGGCCCAAGACACCAAAGAGAGCAGGCATGAAATAAAAGTCGTCGGATTTCACGGTTAGCAACATTGCCTGCGAATACAGAGATGATTATAGCCTTGTACATACGTGCATAGCCATGGCATGTAAAAGTACTTATACGTGCTTGCTTGCATGCATGCCTACATGCACACATACATACATACATAGGCCTACATACATTACATACCATACATACATACATACATACATGCATACAGACATACATACATACATACATACATACATACATACATACATACATACATACATACATACATACATACATACATACATACATACATACATACATACATACATACATACATACATACATACATACATACATACATACATACATACATACATACATACATACATACATACATACATACATACATACATACATACATACATACATACATACATACATACATACATACGTACATACATACATACATACTAGCCCTCTCTCCTTCCCAGTTCCGTAGACGTCTTAAGACTTTTTTGTTCTCTGATGCAGGCACTGACGCAGGTTGAGAGCGCTGCTGATTTTTGAGCGGCGCTATATAAATGTTCGATTACAATTACAATTACAATTACATACATTCATACATATACATGCATGCATACATACATACGTATATGTCCCTTGGCAGGAATCATTTTAATTACAATAGTTGATTGCAGATCTTACTATAGAGTGTGTGATGTTGTTACGGTACTGCTTATATGACTGCTGCTCTTTGAGTAACTTGGTGGCTGATTATATCATTAATATTAATTCTCTAGCACTTTTGAAGGGTGAAATTGCAGTCTGAACTGTAGGGGGAGAGGGTTCCCATCATATGAATCGTTCTCTGACTGCTGGGAAATAGTGGCTTTTGGCCTGACTGCTCATTCTAAGAGAGAGACTGAAACTTATTCTTACTGGCTATTGATTAAAACAGTCACATGTAGGACTCTGATGATTTAACAGTTTACAAGATAGCAGTTGTTCATAGGCTTGGCATTGCGGTTGGCTTTCCTGCAAACCTTCCAGGAAGTAACACTGACGTTATCTTGTGCAAACATTAGTTTTAATGAATTCTATATTAGATGATCAGGATATTCATATGGCACGTATAACCCAATTCTCAAAGACACCAAGATGTTGGTATAAAAATTATGTATTATAGCAGACAATGCCACTGAGTTCCAATACAACTCATCTTACAAAATGGAAAAAAAAATCATGAAATGTTTTCGCAACTGGAAAGCATTCCCATATGATTAACATCATTTGCTCATATTTTAAGTTCCAGTGCAGGTGATCTTTGTTACTGGATCCGGTTTCTTCATTTGAGATGGTGAAAGGTACGTCATAAATCAATGAAGTGTTTTAGTGATCATAGGCATTACGTAAGCCAACTTTTTATCAGAGGTTCGGCGGTGTTACTCAATACAACAATGGAATAAACGTCAGGTCTTGCCAGGCTACGCTTGGTTTTGGTTCTGGGTGTAGATGAGGTCTGAATTCGCACGTTGCACCACCATTAGGCCTATTACAAAGAACTGGGAGTGGTCGGCTGGTCAGAACGAACTATGACTGTAGACGCCTCACAATAGATCTGCAAATACACAGACCCGTCTATAATAGAGGCCTGTAAATTTATACCTCTTAACAGCCCAGATCGGTGAATATAAAGCCCGGCTTACAGATCTAAAGGAACTTCACATATAATGGAGTGGTGACGTCTTAGTGCCGTAAGCTCTGAGAAATTATATTTACTTTGCACCAGATCAAACAAGCGTCTGTTTGATTTCTGTGATTTCACGGATGACTATCTGTAGTTAAGTTTCCTCCGATCATTGGTGTTATGTAGGCCATTTTCATAGTACGCCTACACCACTACTAGTTAAAACAGTAATGTAATCGTAATCTCTAAACTTCTAAAGCGCCACTCGAAAGTCAAGCGCAGGGCACCAGCTTATTGAGGAGTGCTGCACCGAGTCAGAGGGTTTGTTAAAAGGGTAGACAGAAGGAGGCCTGAGTCCGGTTGCCAGAGGGTCGGAGGGGGCACTTGTAGTAAAGAGAAGTTTTAGAGGGTTTCTGTGAATTTGGGTTTATAGGTAGAGATGGGAAAGACCCTGTATACTTTGAGGCATTGGTTGCTTTCGATTTGTGGATTTATGGGGTGAATTGGATTAGGGTCCATATTTGTAACAATAGTTCAGATTGAACTTGAACACACACTGTGCCTTTTGTGTGTAATGCAGCTAATGCTGCTCTTTGTAAATGTACAGTAACTGTAGCCACAAATTTATAGAGTGCCTCAAACACAGAGAATCATCAGAGGTGCTTCTGAGCTGACAATGCAAAAATATGATATAAAAAAATTTCAAGCACTTATACTTAACTATGGGTAAAGACAGATCAGGGAAATCTTTCATTCTGTTATTTGCCTCAGAGGAATTTCCTTTAAGGATAGATGCTAAATAAATACTGGATAAAAAGTGCAAGTTGGAAGGTGTAGCGAGGTGTATACCCTGTTAGTCATTGATGTGTAGGCCTATGCCTACAACAGCCAAAGGAGCCTATGACATCAGAGCAACGCTTCTTCTGAGCTGTTTCTGTATAGTTATGTAACAATAAGTTACAATCTTTTGTCTCTTTTCTTTGCATTACGTTTCTGTCTGCCTGAGGCCAACAAACTAATTACATGAAGCTCCAAGTTTGAGCACATGCTTCCTTTTGGACATGTTGGTTTAAGGGGCCGTGGCATCACCAGGGTGTGGCACGGTGGCCGTATGATTAGAGCACTTGGCCTGTAACGTTGAGAGTGGGTTTGAGCCTCGCCCGAGGCAGTTACTGCATAGGAACCTTCAGCAAGTCCTTAACTCACAATTACTCAGTGACATCCATGATCTGTGGTATGGTCGTGTGCACGTCTGAACTTTGGAAGGAGGGAAATATCAAATACAGTTGTGTTGAATAGATATATATATTGCCATCTAGTGAATGCTTCTAACACAGTTAGGTTCCTGTTAACAGCAGGCAGGCAAGGCAGGCAGGCACATGTAGAGAGAAAGAGAGAGACAGAGGCAGAAAAAAAACCAAAGACAGTGCAAGAACAGGATAACTACACTGGACTGCTTTCCAAATAGTCAGAGTACTAAATTTATGACTGATTTTGCACAATTGGAGCAGACCTTGGTCGGGATATGAACCCTCTGACCTCTGCTTTGACAGTCAGCCAAGCACTGTACATCCCATTGAAAGCCATCTTTTGTTGTGGCATGCTGTTCTAGATTAGAATGATTCTTTCCTAATCCTTTGTGAGCTAGAACTTTCTTCGTAGTGAAAATTAGTCAATTCTGAACATAACACGGTCAGTGCTTTGGACTGTCAACCGAGAGGTCGGGGTTCAACCAGTGGATGCTCCAGGATTTCAGGTTTGGGGGGGACTAAAGCTCCAAGCCCTACCCTTTTGTCCCTTCCTCCCTGTGATTTGCAGTGATTTCCCACTTTTTGGGGGGCTGAGCCGCAGTTAGGGGGGGCTAAGCCCTCTATCCCTCTGGCGCTGCCACTGGGTTCAATACCTTCTCCCATGGCGGAAAGATCTTCTTAACATTTCTGCCCCACTTGCCCCCCCCACCTATGAACTGGGCTATAACCGAGTACATTGACTGTCTGTAGGAAGCTCAGGCACTGATAGAGAAGACTTGCCGCCTGCCCCAATATGCCGTTATTTAGAAAAGCTAAGTTGTTAACACTGCAATGCACTTCATGTCATTGGATGCCTCTCAGGATGTTGCTGAAGGTTCTGCTCTTATCCTCTTCATCAGAACCAAACGTAGCTCTCGTATTTTTTTATTTATTTCTGCTGTGTTTTAATAACGATATTAAAATAATCTATGGCCAAAACTAATCAAAATTAGCTGTCATTTTTATTGTTTTTGTTGTTTATTGACCGCAGTTAAGTTTATTCAGAGTCTAAAATAACCGAATGATGACTTCTTAACATCTTAATATTTTAAGCTTACTGGCCAAGAGAACACGTGCTAGGCCTATTTGTAAGGGGTTGAGGCGTTTCCATAAATTGGCCAGTGTGTCACGTTTAGTTACAATTCATAAAACTCGATAAGGTTCTAACATTGGTGTTTCAAAGCAATATCACGACAAAGTTGGGGAGTGCCATATAAGCCTGCCAGTCGAACCGTCACTGTTACACCCACCGCCTCTGTCTAACGTGACTGAATTTACTCGTGCAGAACGCTCTCTTCTTATGGACGCCATGTATAATACCTGAAACATGTGTTTCATGGCATATGATATTTGCATACACTACGGCAATGAGTCGACTGTGAATGGATTATATAGGCATTTAGAAATTTGAGCAACATAGGAATAAATAGTTTAAGTTAATATCAGTGCAAGTTTTGTTCTGTTTCGATTAAGGATTTTTGAAACTTTAAGGTAACTTTCTTATTCTTAATAGATTCTTGATACTAGTTTTTGGCAGAGAAGCACTTTTATATTAAAACAAGTGACGTCATTTCAGCAATATACGCATTGAGTGACACGGGGTGCTGTGGATAGAACACTGGCATGCACAGAAGGAGGAGCAATCCGTGTTAGATAAATAATCTGTGTGTAGTGATTCTTTAATGCATTCTTAGCAAATCCCTCCAGATTCGAGTAGGCCCAATTATTAGTCAGAACTGTAAATGCATAAGAACATCTTTTATTATGTGATATGGTGTGTGGGTTGTCATTAAGGAAGTATGGGAGTGGAAGTATGGTGTGTGGGTTGTCATTAAGGAAGTATGGGAGTGGAAGTATGGTGTGTGGGTTGTCATTAAGGAAGTATGGGAGTGGCACTTGTGGTTGATTGAATAGTAACCTATTGTACCTTCACAAAGTTCTAAAACACACTCCATACATATCACGAGACGTGGGTCTTAAAACAACAGAGTTTAAAATTATATTTTGGGTAAATAAAGGTGCTGCACTGACTGATCTTAAACATAGATGAATGCATGTACTTCCGTATTACAAGTGCATATTCTTTTGTGTACAGACCTTGTTGACGATGCAAAGTGCGGGTGAAACAGATGCCAACATGATGGTCATCCTTTGCCTTCTCGCTGTCATCACAACAGTTTCTGCTCAAGGTAGATAGAGATCTCCAATTCTCTATTATTTAATTCTTATCTAACGACTTCTATATCGCTGTTATCATTTTATTGATGGTTGTTTCAAGTGATACATAAGTCAAGCAGTCCACTGGAGAAGTCTAGTTGAAACTTCATAGATCGGGAAACCAGAAATCAGACAGCACTTGGCAGTTAAGCAAAGTGTAATGATGCCTTATAAAATTTTTAAGGTGGCTGCTTTTATGGCACCATTATAACAATGCACAAAGCACCAGTCGATGGCATACCCTAGCAAAATCTATTTGCAGTTTAATCAATTCCAAAAGATTGGTCAACAGGATAACTATTAACCACAATGAAAAATAGGTCAGTCAATGTGACACTGAGGTGACATTGGGACAGAAACATCAGACCCAGCTGAGTGGACAGACCAAAAACTGTCATATAAGACAATCAGAAGCCCCTCTACCATAACGTGCAGTTAGATCAGTAGTAGGCCTTTTCTCCAATTGCTTCAATAGCTGGATGTTCTTCGGCATGTTGTGGTTACTAGGCTTAAATCCTGTGTCCAAATAATGATCGAAAAGTGACTTCTAGAGTCTGAGCATAAATTTTACAAGTGTGTTTGATCATTACCAACACCAACATCACCAGCAAAGGAGTTCTTATGGTGAAGTTTAAATCCTGTGTAAATCCTGAATCATATGAAATGCCTCCATTCGATTATTGAGTTATCTGACAGTCTCTCTGATCATGCGAACACTGTCCAAGTTGGGATTAAATCTAAACTGTTGGTTTATCTTTGTGTTTGCAATTAAATTATGATAATTTGCACTTTTAAATATTGTGGTTACCCTGGAATGTAACAAGGGGGCTATCAGTAAATTATTGTTGTTTTGTATATTTTATGTACTATAATAGCCTGTGTCCCAAATAGGGGAGGAGCTTCCTGTGCATGAAATTGGTCCATTTGACAGGACAGGAAGTCAGTGTTTCACAGGATATGTTGTGTACATCCCCGCAAACACAGGTTGTCTATTATACTAACACTGCCCCAAGTCATTAAACAGGGCCTGCTAAGCAGGGTCCACTCTGCAGTTGTTGCATCCCAGGACAAACTGCTGACATGATGACCTCTGCATTACACTAGCATGCTATTACGACTACCGTGTAAGATATATGTAAATTTAAATGTAAATTTTTAAAAATTCTCAGTTTCACACAAAGCTGCATCAGGAGCATCGGCTTATTCACCCCAGTGGCCAGACCAGCTTATTAACCCAAACAGCAATAGACCAGCTTATACACCAGTCCTACAACTTTAGCTCACTACACCAACCACTTTTTCAATTCAGCATCTTTAGGAGAGTTTTTTAATGATGACTTCAATTTATGGAAATTATTACGTAGTCGTCGACTACCATTTTTCACCACTATCATCGACCATCATTAAAGTAAGTAAAGTAAGTAAGTATATCCGTTATTGTACCAATTGCAAACCGCACTTTGGCTTACATAGGTTCATCAACGTTAATCACTGCTGGTCCTCCACAGTCATCAGTTACAACGTTCCCTACATCTGGTCTTCAGCCCTCCTCAACAACATCTGGTAAGATGGTTATGTTGCATAACCGTACAGCCTGTAAGTTTTTGTGTGGCTTGTAGAACTTTGGCTTCAGATGTAGTCTTCAGACGCTGTTTCTTTTTCAGGTTTTTTCATGGTGCCATTTAGTCATCATCGGTTGAGTTGCAGACGTTGTCCCTGCAAATCATGCTCTGATTTCATTTGCCACTCTGCACTTTACACAAAAATTAACCAGGTTTACCCAAAGACAGATGTTTATTCTTAATATCTCCTTCCTACAGGTACAACAAAAACAACAACAACAACAATTGTATCAACGACAAGAACTACATTAACAAAAGCAGAAACATAATAGTACTATAACCTTCAATTCTGTGCTACATCAAGCTTGTTCATAGCTTGAACCCTTTGAATTGATATATAATCTCCATACTCTTGAACATCTCACACTGCTTTGGCATACTAAAGAGATGCCACATACATAAATATATATATATATATATATATATATATATATATATATATATATATATATATATGTATATATATATACTGCAGAATCGGCCAAACTGAACAGCTGGAAGCTTTTCTCTGCTTACTGGAATGTAATGAAAAGCAGAATTTATATAGCACCCTCGATATATCCAGTACTTAAATATATAAGAGTAAACGTTATAAAAATGAGTAACTGCACAAAGGGAATTTCTTACGTCTGCACCATCTGTATGGGTTGGATTCTGTTATTTTATACACCAGCTTACTACTGTGTTATGTAGGTAGCATGCTTTGAAATTTTTTATTAAGGTGCATTATGTGTGTAGTTGTGCCGCTTGTAGTTTGCTTCAGGTCCAGTCTTCAAAGACCGTTTCTTTTTCAGGTTTCACGGTGTCAGTATAGTCATGGCTTGATTTGAAGTTGTAACCTCTGCAAATACAATTACCCATACAAAGTTTTATATCCAGTGAATATGTGGCAGCGATGTTTCCGAAACAACAGCTGCACCATCCACTCTATCACCTACTATCTACAAGAACTCCAAAACATTTTCTACTGCAAGAACTACAAAAACAAGTTGTCATATCAATACACTTCCTAAAAGCAGAACATGAAAGAAACAATAATAATAACTATATCAATAATATTACTTGCAATCGTAATCATAAGTGCAGATTCATATAAGAACTTTTGGCAAAACCTCTTGGCCTGACAACCACAACAACCAAACAACAACAACAATAATAGCCTAATATAAAGTAGTGCAGGTGGTAGTATGGTTTCACCAGGGCTTTTACTTGTTCTACTTACCTTTTTGACTTGCTATGTGTAGCCGGTCATATGATCTAACCTGGCTTGAGGATTTTGTACCTAATTTAGACAATAAAATTTTTAGTGTGCACAGCATTTTCCTTTGAAGTAATAATTAATTCTTGTCTTGTGTTTATTATAAAGGTTCCATATTTTCTTTTCATTGGATAAATATTGGTTAATAAAATTACAGAGTAATAAACTTAAATTTTATTTTAACATTTAGATAAATCGTGGTTAATTAATTGCAGTCTACTTACGTTTGATATTCTTTGCAACTGTCCATCTCCTAAACCATTGACTTGATGTGTAACATGCCAAAATATCAATAACTAGAAAGATTATGATGTTTATGATGAAGAGATGATATTCAAAATATTATTAATAATAATAATAATAATAATAATAATAATTATAATAATAATAATAATTGTAGCATCAATAAACTCCTACCTCCTTTCTTCAATCTCTAGCATTCACACGCCCTACATTTACACAGAGTCAAATTATATATTTATTGTGTGATTTTATAATAATTAACACAAGAAACTTAGCTCTATTGTTTATGCTACCTATATCTTGCAAACATATGGGTTATTTTCAGGTACAAACTGCCCCATTACTTTTTCCAATAAAACTCCTGGCCGCCGATCATTTGGGGCTACTCCAATCACTGGAGTGAATGACCAGGCCTCCTGTGAAGTTAGGTGTAGAGATGATACAAATTGCTTCGCATACCAGCTCGACAGGAATCCTGGTGATGCTTTTTGCTGGCACCAGAAAACACAGAGTGCCCTTAACGACTTGTATGACGACGACTTGATAACCGAATATGTCAAAGAACTCAACTGTAGTGCATCATCATCATCAGGTTTATATTAGTAATTGTTTCAAATCCAAATTGAAATATAGTTCAAGCAATTTAAAGCAGACCGTTGCACAGATATAATCGTATAATTCGTCTGGTTGTGGGGAATAACTTTATGAATATGTTAAGTAGTAAAAGCACATCTTTGTAACTTTTGTTTTGTTATAATTTTGCCATTTGCCAAAGGAAACGTCTAACAATGAAAATAATTAAAATTGCTGATTATGACGATGATATTGATAAACTGATGAAGAAAATGATCATCAGTTTATCATCAGATGATATAAATAATGATGCTGATTATGGTAATGGTTATGATGACGATGATGGTGATAAGATAATAAAATAAAATAATTCTCATTGAATTTTTTTACTCTCATTTTAATTTAGCTATCTCAAGGTTGGGGTTCATTGCCAATTGCGATTCCCTTTTATTTCTGAGAAGCTCTCTAAGTTCATGAAGAATGTTAGACCTTTTGATGCTGGTTTTGACCGTCTTCATTCCTGGAGAATATGATTCTGTTTTTAAATAAATAATTGCCGTTCTTTCATTCACCCTTAACTATGTAGTCACACTATGTAGTCACACATATTCATACTTGAAATTTGATTGTTAACACAAGGGAACAAATAAAATTTTCACACTTTATGTGTATCTTGCAAATATATGTGGGTTATTTTCAGGTCCAAACTGCCCCACTGTTTTTTCCAATGTAAGTCCAGGCCGCCGATCACTTGGGGCCACTGCAATCACAGGAGTAAATGATCGGACGGTATGCGAAACTATGTGCAGAAATGATCCAGCTTGCTATGCATATCAGCTGGACAGATATACTACTGAACCTTATTGCTGGCACCAGAGAACACAGAGTGCCCTTAACGACTTATATGACGAATCCTTGGTAGATGAATATGTCAAACAACTCAACTGTGGTGGGGCATCATCATCATCATCAGGTTTATATCAGTAATTCGTACAAATCTAAGTTGACATATATTTCAAGTACTTTAATGGAGACCATTGAACAAATATGATCACATAATTCGTCTGGTAGTTGGGAATAAATATATGAATATTCTAAAGATATTTAAAGCACATAACTGATAGATTTGTTAGAAGTTTTACTAAGTATCAGAGGAAACAGATTATGCTGGCATGTTTAATATTTTATATCTAAACATTCTGCTTTTGGGACAGTCTGATTTATTTACTCTCCCTGTATGCATAAGAAGTACTTAAAATAGGAACAGTTATCTATGGCTTCTTAAAGTCTGTGTAATGTATATATGTAATGCGTATGTAGTATCCAAAATTAATCATTGTCGCTAGTTATTCACCGATTGTAAGGCTACCTTATTCATCCCAGTGATTATACCAACTCATCACGGCTACCAGAGCTTTAGCTAGCTGTACCAACCATTCTTCTGATTCAGCCTTTGTTGAAGAGTTTCAATGATGATTTAAAAACTTTTGGGAATTTATTACAGTTCCGTCAAGTGGTATTCAGTCCTCCACTGCAACATCTGTTACTGGTAAGGTGGTTATGTTGCATAACCATTCATCCCGTGAGTTATTGCGCCGCTTGTAGTTTGCTGCAGATGTAGTCTTTATCAGGTTTCATGGTGTCATTTAGTCATGGGTTGATTTGCAAAATGTAGCCCTGGCAAATCAGGCTTTATACGGTAATCACATTTCATTGTCACTCTGTGCAATTGTTCAGAAACACAGCTTTATTCTTATTGCCTTTGTGCCATCCATTCGGGGGCTACAGGTACAACAACAACAACAGTGACAATAACAAAACATAAGCAATAATAATCTGACCTCAGATTCTATTGTACTTGGTCATAGCTTGACGTTTTATGCTAGGATAAAATCAGTAACATAGACCTACTGCCAAACAGCTCACACTGCTTCAGCATCCTTACACACATATATGCATACAAACATAAATAAATATATATATACATACATATATACATACATACATACATACATACATACATACATACATACATACATACATACATACATACAGGGACGTAGCGAGGCTTAAATTCAAGAGGAGGCAACTTCTCAGACCATTGGCAAAATCCTTGTCATTGGGGTCATTGGTCAATCGAAGTTCCAGTATATAAAAAAACAAGAGGAGGCAACTGCCTCCTCATGCCTCCATGTAGCTATGCCTATGCATGCATACATACATACATACATAGCATACATACATAGCATACATACATAACGTACATACATAACATACATAATATTATAGAAATACATGTCAACAAAGAATCTGCCAAATGAAAGAATTGAATGCAATTTCTAAGCTTACTGAAATGTATGATAAAACATCTTTTATACGACACCCTTTAAAGATATCCAACATAACACTGAGGGATCAATGCTCCCAACGTACATGTAGACTATTTAACCTCTGTTGCGTCAGACTGGGCTGGATTTCGGAATTTTTATGCCGTATTCATACTGTTCTATGTAGTTGGCATGCTTTGATCATTTTTATGAACGTTTATTCTTGTGTATGGAGTATTGTCGCTTCTAGTTTGCTTCAGGTTTAGTCTTCAGGGAATGTTTTTTTCGGATTCCATGGCCCCAGTAGTCAAGAGGTTGATTTGAAGCTGTAGTCTTTATAAATCAGAGTCTGATATTCGATAAATCGACATAATTACCCATATGCATTTTCATACATCGCAAATATGTGGCAGCAATGCGTGCAAAGACATTTGCAACTGCTACTGCAGCAACTCGTACAAATTCAACTACAAAAACTGCAGCAAGTCAACAACCACAACGGCCAATATTATCATCAGATATTATCATCCTCTGATGAGTTTCTCTTGATGAGGCGCTATATAAATATGTGATTACATTTCATTACGTTATCATGTAGTGATATATACAGTGATATATAAGGTCTGATCAAGATTGGCTGACTTTCTTAGATATATATACGGGAAATATAATGATTTGCACCAAGGTGCGGTTGGCAGTTGGTTTTTTAAGGTATATTTTCACTTACTTACTAACTTACTTGATGCCAAAAACGTTTATTGTCAGGATGCTATATACTTTTTAACTGTGCTTATAAGTTGTCTGAACACCAAAGTGCGATAAGCAATTGGTTGATAAAGAATTACTTACTATGTGAATATGCTTGTACTTCTTCATCGATTGCAACAAATTTGATTTAATTTGATATGAAATTTGCGTGTAATGTAAGTTGGGTTGCGCGATAGCCAACAAGCGACCCGCGGGCATTCGGCCCGCAGGCACGACGTCTGCGAGCTGATTTTAAGTGGCCTGCCCGAGTTCGTTAAATTTTTCACCGTCGTAGGATGGGCAAACGTCTAAGTAACAGCAGAGCTATGTCGGTAATATATAGCTCTGAGTAACAGTAATGATAATGATACAGCAGTGCAGTTGGCAGTAGATTTCACAAGGGCTTCAGCTGTTCTGCTAATCTTTACTGACTATGTATCTGTAGCCGGTCATTTGTGGCTTAACATGGATTAAGGGTCTTACCTATCCAATAAAATTGTATTGTGGACAGCAATAATTATTTTGCTTTGGAGCAATTATATTCAGTTGTTGCCTTGTGTCTACAAGAATGGTTATTTGCTGTTTTTAAATCAGATAGATTTTACTTGGCTAATAAATTAGAAACTAATATACTGAAGTTTAATATTTGCTTCCAATTGTCCATCGCCTAAACAGTGGCGGCGCCAGAGGGGGGGCTAGGAGGTGCTTAGCCCCCTAACTGCGGTTCAGCCCCCCAAAGGAAAGGTTTTAAGCAAAAAAAGTCGTCGCATTCCAATGGGAATAACTGACCATGGCTTTTTGAGCTTTAGTCCCCCCCAAACCTGAAATCCTGGCGCCGCCACTGCGCCTAAACCATTGATATGATATCATTTGCAACGTGACAAAAACAAAAACTGAAAAGGTATTAGCCTAATGATGATAATGATGATGATGTTCATGATTACAAGGAAGATGATGGTGATGACGATTATATGATATACCATACGTACTTAATTACTTGCATACTTTATAACAGTAATAATGATATAACATTATAATAATAATAATGAAATTAATAATTGTAATTGTAATTACCGGATTTCTAAAGCGCCTCTCCCAGTACGACCCAATCAGAGGCGTTCCCAGTGCGAAGAAACAACGAGAAAAGAAAAGTCTTAAGAGTACCGACAGAGACAGAAGTACCCCCAGTTAAGATCATAGAGCGAGTCGTAGAGGGAAGATCGTTCCAGAGCAAAGGGCCAACAGACGCTTAATAAGCGCAGTATTGGGCAGTAGCAGTCCGAGTCCGAGGCACAAGGAGGTCATGTCGGTCTAATGAATGGAGAGGGCGGCTAGAGGAAGCCGAAAGAGGACGACGGATAAGATCACAAAGATAACGTGGAACCTGGCCCAAAAATGCTCTGGAAATAAGGAAAAGAACTGTAAACTGAATACGGGCAATGAGCGGAAGTCAGTGTTTAAATGCTATAATAACATAGTCTTACCTTTCACGTATCTCTAACATTCAGCCACTCCACATAGTTACACTGTAAGAAATGTCTTATTAATATTTTTAATATGATTATTAACACAATCAGTTTTTTTACACGATCTATATTTTGGAGATATACCGGTATGGGTTATTTTTAGGTCCAAACTGCCCCACTGTTTTTTCCAATGTAAGTCCAGGCCGCCGGTCACTTGGGGCCACTGCAATCACTGGAGTAAATGATCGGACGGTATGCGAAACTATGTGCAGAAATGATCCAGCTTGCTATGCATATCAGCTGGACAGATATACTACTGAACCTTATTGCTGGCACCAGAAAACACAGAGTGCCCTTAACGACTTATATGACGAATCCTTGGTAGATGAATATGTCAAACAACTCAACTGTGGTGGTGCATCATCATCATCATCAGGTTTATATCAGTAGCATAATTCGTAGAAATCTAAGTTGATTTATATATTTCAAGTACTTTAATGGAGACCATTGCACAAATATAGGGGAAAGGCTTGTAATATGGGCCACTGTGTAATATGGGCCTCGACTGTATTTCCCACCTATCATGTCTGCGGAGAGCTCTTACATTGGGAAACCATCCGTATACTGATTTCAACTTACTGTTCTGGATGTGTCCCTTTACTAATAACTTCTGCCCGATAAACATCAACGTTTATGTTTTGGTACATGTTGCTTATAAGACTTGCTGAACTTCAACAAGTGTATATAGTTTAGCTGCAATCTATGGTATGCCCTGATGTTTCAGAAGATAGACAATGCTTTATTATATAAAACACAACTTTGTTGATCTAAATACATTCGTCGATGGCTATAACAGATTTCCCCGAGGCACACCATTTTTGTAATACGGTCCTGTGATCGTGTGTAATATGTCCATATCTTTATGGATTGAGACAGTAGAAATGGCTATTTTTTCCATGTAACCGGTTCTCAGTGTTGTTTACATTAGGCATAGGTCAAATTGTTTCTTAATGGTTATCCTAGTAAGTTTAATCTCAGAAAATCGTTTTTACTGTTTTAATATTAGTCTGCGGCACGGAAACATTGCAATTCCATCTTTAAAATGGTGGCTCATATTACACACCCGGTCGTGTAATATGAGCCATTTTCCGTATTTTGATGAAAATTCGTTAAAAATTTATTTGCACAGATTAAAGAATAATTCCTTCATATTTGGCAACAACTCATGCCAAGTAATGCATGGAATAAATAAACTACACGTTTAATTTGCTTCTGTGCTATGAAATGTTTCTTAGGTGGCCCATATTAGAAGCCCTTCCCCTAATCATATTAATCCGTCTGGATGTTGGCTATAGATTTATGAATATGATAAAGATTATAAAAGATAGCTTAAGTATAGGCCTATACCCTGTAACTGCTACGTTTGTTATAAATTTGACTAAGTTTCACAGGAAACAGGTTATGTGGAAAGATCAGCTTGTTCACTTCGGTGGTACTTAGGACGAACTTATTCAACGGCATCACAACTTTAGCTTTCTGCACCAACCACTCTTCTGATTCACCTCGTTTGAAGAGTTTTAATGATAACTTCAAAGTTTTTTTTAATTTATTACAGCGCCGTCAACTATATCCTCTGGCATTCAGTCCTCCTCTACGACTTCTGTTACTGGTAAGGTGGTTATGTTGCATAACCAAACATCCCCTAAGCTTTTGCGCCGCCTGTAGTTTGCTGCAGGTGTTCCGGTAAACTTTATCAGGTGTCATTTTGCCTGGGTTGACATGTAGTCCTCTGCACTCTCTGTATGGGTTGGTTGGATTCCGTTATTTTTGTATACCGGGTTAATGTTGTGTTATGTAGGTAGCATGCTTTGCAGATATCGAAAACGGTGTATCATGTAAGTAGTTATGTCGCTTGTAGTTTTCTTCAGGTGAAATCTTCAAGCATAATTTGTTTTTCAGGTATCAGGGTGCCATTTAGTCGTGGGTTGATCTGTAAAATTTAGTCATGGCAAATAGTCACATTGCACTGTCACACTGCACACTTTCCTAGAAACGCATCGTTATTCTTAATGCCTGTGTGTTAGCCATATATTGCTACACTTGCAACCAGCACAACACCACCACCAACTATAACAAGGACAGCAACATTGACAACAATTATGGAAGGAGGACCTTAGATTCTGCTCATATATATGTTGAACCCTCCGAGGTTTAGGTTCTAGGAGAAATTGAGGTCGAATCAGCACACTGCCAAACAGCTCACTTAATTTGTGGCCTTGTGAGGTTCTTAAGGGGCACTTTTCATGAACGTGGATAAATACATAGGTGTAGTTACATATTTATTAGGAGAAAATCTGCCAAATAAAACATGAATTATAAGCATTTTCCGTGCATGCTGGAATGTAATGTAAAACGAAATTTAGATATATAAAACCCCTCAATATATCCATTGCTGTTAGACCAATGCTCTCAACATTAACTGTCTAACCTCTGTATTGGCTGGATTCTTCTATTTTGTATGTCAGGTTAATTCTGTGTAATGTTCGTAGCATGCTTTGAAGATTTTTATGAACGTATGTAATGTGTGTAGTTCTGTCGCTTGTAGTTTGCTTTAGGTGAAGTTGTTGTAGAGACTGCTTTTCAGGTTTCATGGAGCCATTGGGTCATGTATTTGCAAATCTAGCATCTGCAAAGCGGAGAATTCTTTGTGATCTATCTAAACAATTACCTGTACACCGTTTTATTCGTAGTCAATATGTGGCAGCAAGTTAAAAAACAATAACTATATAAATGCAACAACTACTCCAACACCTAACTATATCTTACCATCAACTTCAACTACAACGACTTCAACTACAATAATCAAGACTATCATGACACCTAATTTCCTATGGATTAATTTATAGATTAGTTGCAGGATGTGGTAATAGTAAATAGTAATGATAAATAATAATAATAATAATAAAAATAATAATAATAATTAATAATAATAATAATAACAATAACAATAATAAAAATAATAATAACAATAACAATAATAATAATAATAAATAATAATAATAATAATAAGAAGAATAAGAAGAATAATAATAACAATAATGTACTCCAAGCTTAACGACAAATGTGTTATTTAGTTTCTTAGAGCCTGAGGGATTTTCCTTACATCGGGCGAAAAACAAAAATTAATATTAATAATAATAATAATAATTTCATTTTTACCTCTTATTAAAAAATAGAAGCAAGTTGACAAAGTAAACATCGCTGTATTCAAATGACTCTGGGGTTCAATAAGTCAGAAATGCCTGCCTTCGCTAGCACCATCTTCATACAACAAACAACCTTTTTGAGTGAAACATCATACTTGTTCCATTCCTTTCTGTATCATCCAGCATATGAATAGAATTACCTTACTCAGCAATTATAATTATTATTTTTGCTGTCAGGTCAAGAGTTTTTGTGAATTTGTTAAGTAATATAAATGTGAACTTCCTATTACAATTATTAATAGAATAATATAACTGTGAACTTACTATTACAATTGTTATTATTAATATGGATATTATTGCAGTTACTCAACAGTTGTACCTGATGAAATGCCATATTGACTCTTTTATTTCGATTATTAACAGTAGAAATTGATACTAGGAACTAAACATAATATTATCACACTTTATCTATATCTTGCAGATAATTATGTGGGTTATTTTCAGGTCCAAACTGCCCCACTGTTTTTTCCAATGTAAGTCCAGGCCGCCGATCACTTGGGGCCACTGCAATCACTGGAGTAAATGATCGGACGGTATGCGAAACTATGTGCAGAAATGATCCAGCTTGCTATGCATATCAGCTGGACAGATATACAAATGAACCTTATTGCTGGCACCAGAGAACACAGAGTGCCCTTAACGACTTATACGACGAGTCCTTGGTAGATGAATATGTCAAACAACTCAACTGTGGTGGGGCATCATCATCATCATCAGGTTTTTATCAGTAATTCGTACAAATCTAAGTTGACTTATATATTTCAAGTAGGCTACTGCAATGGAGACCATTGCACACATATAATCCATCTCGTCGTTGGGTGTATATTTTTGAAGATGCTAAAGATATCTAAAGTGCATAACTGCTACGTTTGTTAGAATTTTTACTAAGTATCAGGGGATCAAGATATGTAGGGATGTTTAAAGTTTTGCGAATAAGCATTCTAATTTCGCTGCAATCTGGTTTATTTACTGACGCTGCATGCGTGAAAAGTACTCAAAATAAGTAAATGAATCTATGGCTTTAAAATTCTGTGTCATATAAATGTAATCTCCAAAAGTTCTCATTGTCACTAATTATGCATTAGTTGGAAGACCACCTCATTAACCCCGGTGGAAAGATCAGCTTATTCACTTCGGTGGTACTTAGGACGAACTTATTCAACGGCATCACAACTTTAGCTTTCTGCACCAACCACTCTTCTGATTCAGCCTCTTTTGAAGAGTTTTATTGATAATTTAGAAAGTGTTGGGATTTATTACAGCTCCGTCAAGTGGCATTCAGTCCTCCTCTGCAATATCTGTTACTGGTAAGGTGGTTATGTTGCATAACCATACATCCCGTGAGTTATTGCACCGCTTGTAGTTTGCTGCAGGTATAATCTTTATAAGGTTTCATGGTGCCATTTAGCCCGGGGTTTAAATGTTGTTCTCTTCATTGTCTGTATGGTTTGTGTTCAATTATTTTTGTATACCAGATTAATGTTGTGTTATGTAGGTAGCGTTCTTGTGATGCTTTGAAAATATTTCGAACGGTGTATGCCTATTACATCTATGTAAGCCTATGTAGTTATGTCGCTTGTAGTTTTCTTCAGGTGAAGTCTTAAGGATAACTTGTTTTTCAGGTTTCGTGGTGCCATTTAGTCGTGGGTTGATCTGCAAAATTTTTTCATGGCAAATAGTCACATTGCATTGTCACAATGCACACTTTCCTAGAAACGCATGTTTATTCTTAATGCCTACAGTTGTGTTAGCCATATATTGCTACACGTGCAACAAGCACAACACCACCACCAACATTAACAAGGACAGCAACATTGACAACAACAAATTAAGCCAAAACGTAATGATGCAACGACCTCAGATTCTCTAGGAGAAATTGATGTTGAATCAGCACACTGCCAAACAGCTCACTTAATTTGTGGCCTTGTGAGGTTCTTAAGAGCCACTTTACCTGAGGCTGGATAAATACATACGGGTACTAACATATTTGTTAGCCAAATAAAACGTGAATTAGATGCATTTTCCGTGCATACTGGAATGTAATGTTAAACGAAATTTAGATATTATAGGCCTATAAAACCCTTCAATATTATACAATTCTGTAAGATCAATGCTCTCAACATAAACTGTCTAACCTCCGTATTGGCTGGATTCCTTTATTTTATATATTATCAGTTTAATTAATATGTGTGATGTTCATAGCATGCTTTTAAGAGTTTTTGAACGTATAGTATGTGTAGTTGTGCCGCTTATAGTTTGCTTCATGTGAAGTTCTTGTAGAGACTGCTTTTCAGGTTTCATGGAGCCATTGCGTCATGTATTTGCAAATGTAGTATCTACAATATCAGAGTTTTCTTTGTCATCAATCTAAACAATTTCCTGTACACAGTTTAATTAATAATAATACTAGAAGGTAATGTTAATAATAATGATAAATAATAATATTAAGAAGGTATTACCTTCTTAATATTATTATTTATCATTATTATTACCATTACCTTCTTAATATTATTATTTATCATTATTATTACCATTAAATGGTAATAATAATTATAAATAATAATATTAAGAAGGTAGTGGTAATAATAATTATAAATAATTATATTAATAATGAGAGTAACAATGATTATAATAATTATTTCATTTCTATATCTGATTATAAAAATAGAAGCAATTCAACATTGTAAACATCATCACTGTATTGAAATGACTCTGGGTTCCATAAATCAGGAATGCCTGCCCTTCATTAGCACCATCTTCATGCAACAAACAACCTTTTTGTGCAAAACATACTTGTTCCATTCCTTTCTGTATCATCCAGCATATGAATACAAGTACCTTACTTGGCATTTATACCTCCTTCAATTTCATGTGCCCTCAAGGAACATGTGATTTTCCGAAACCGAACCCTATAGTCTTGCACCGCTGCCGCACTACAGCTGCATCAAGATCCTTCACCTCAGCAGCCGCTCGAATACGGAACAATCTTCCTACCGACATTAGAAATTCTACATCCCTCTCTGTCTTCCAGAAGCACCTAAAAACTGAACTTTTGACACAGGTCCATCTCTCTCTCCTCTCTCTCTCTCTCTCTCTCTCTCTCTCTCTCTCTCTCTGTCTCTGTAAAAAATAGAAGTCTCTCTGTCTGTCTCTCTGTCTGTCTGTCTGTCTGTCTGTCTGTCTGTCTGTCTGTCTGTCTGTCTGTCTGTCTGTCTGTCTGTCTGTCTCTCTCTCTCTCTCTCTCTCTCTCTCTCTCTCTCTCTCTCTCTCTCTCTCTCTCTCTCTCTCTCTGTCTCTCATTCCTGCTTCTGAATCGTTGCTTCGAGTCATAGACTACTTACGAACTACGGCAGTCACATCTCTCTATTATTATAATTATTATTTTTGCTTTCAGATCAAGGTTTTTTTGTGAATTTCCTAAGTGATATAACTGTGAATTTACTATTACAATTATTATTATTAATATAGATATTATTGCAGTTACTCAACAGTTGTACCTGATGAAATGCCATACTGACTCATCTGTTCTGATTATTAACAGTAGATATTAAAAGTAGGAACTAAACATTATTTTCACACTTTATCTATATCTTGCAGATATGTGGGTTATTTTCAGGTCCAAACTGCCCCACTGTTTTTACCAATGTAAGTCCAGGCCGCCGATCACTTGGGGCCACAGCAATCACTGGAGTAAATGATCGGACGGTATGCGAAACTATGTGCAGAAATGATCCTGCTTGCTATGCATATCAGCTGGACAGATATACAAATGAACCTTATTGCTGGCACCAGAGAACACAGAGTGCCCTTAACGACTTGTATGACGAGTCCTTGGTAGATGAATATGTCAAACAACTCAACTGTGGTGGGGCATCATCATCATTATCAGGTTTATATCAGTAGCCTAATTCGTAGAAATCTAAGTTGACTCGTCATTAAAAGCAGTTTTAATACAGACCATGAGTGTCATATAATCCGTCTGGTTGTTGGGTATATAAGTACACAAAATATGCAGTACAACAAAAGCACTTCTGTCTTACATTTGTGTTGTTTGTATTTGTACAAATTCTCAAAGCAAACACAGATTACGTGGGCATGTTTAATGTTCTGCATTTAAGCAGTCTAATTTTTAGGCCATCTGATTTATTTACTGATGTGTATGTGTAATAAGTGTATAAATAAATATATAAATAAATGTATGGCTTTAAAATAAAATCATATAAGCTCAAGTTTAATGTACCAGTGTATTATATATTATAATATTTGTCGAATGTGCTGAATAAAATGGCAATTGTCAGAAATTGATGAATTTATATTCTTCAGGTGGAAAATCATAATTCAGTGATGTTACTTTATTTCCATTGGGCCAGTTAACAGTTGCTTCAGCTGTTAATTGTTCTTATTTTTCTTTTCAGGTAGTACTACTCTGCCAACAACTGTCCCAACAGGTAAGCTGTACTGAAATGTATCTTAAATATCATAAGCTTAGTATGTGCAACGTTTTTCTTCAGCCTTAAGAAACTTTTTGTGTTTTCTTTTTTTCTTGGCTTAAAAATGCGCAACCCAGTAGATATATGTATTGCATTGCTTTTCGTGTTTGCGCATTAAAGGTGTCTGGTGACTCTTCTAGTTACCTGAGCAATGTTTGCTAACCGATAATAAATTATGTGTTCTGAATTACATTTAAAATCATCATCATGAGACTAACACAGAGTGCACCTCTGGGCTTTGTATAGGCGCATTATCAACATTCAGTTGTATTGTATTGTATTGTATTGCATTGTATTGTATTGTATTGTATTAAAGACACACCTTTTCAATCTGACTGATTGCTCTGTAGTCCGTACATAGCGCCTCTAAGATGCTCTTATGATGCGCTATACAAGTGTTACATTACATTTCATTACATTACATATATTTGCATTGCATCACTGCATTGCATTGCAAATCTTTTATAAGCACTTTTTCTGGTGCTGTAGAGTTGTGCAGCACCGGAAAGGTTGCTTATGATGGATATACTTTCAGTCTAACCACACTAATTTGTGCTCATTTCACCACAATACTTTCTGCTCTTCTTTGTATAATGTGAATTGCGATTTTGGAGGTTTCACGGAAGGCAGTGTCACTGCAAGATGGTTATAAATATGCATTTGAAGACGAAATATGACTATAGTTTACGAAACCGCTTTGGAACATCTTCTTACAGAATTACAAATAACACAGGATATAATAGGTCTATTATATCATTTTCTCCGAAATTGGGGCATAAATGCGGTTCGTAAAGTGTTGTGCCAAGCCTCACACCAACTCCGACTCGCATCTCCTCATCTGAGAGCCGCAGTCCCAGAGCAGTTATAGAGGGAGCTAGCATCGAATTGCCAGAATGAGGTGCTCGGCTAGCAAGCGAGCACAATCGGACGGGCGATATCAGGCGTTTTCAGGCATTGCTTAACCATCGGATATCCAACTCTTTTTGGCGGCGAGATGCTTCTCCCGTTGCCATATACCCACAATTTATATAAAACATATCTTACCGTTGTTTCATCGCTCATCCAACTTCTACTTCTACTATAACATATTTCCATCCCTTATCCAACTTCTGCTATAGGCTACATATTTCGATCCCTTATCCAACTTCTACTATACATATTTTAATCGCTCATCCAACTTCTTGTTTTACTGCAATAATTTAGCATCAATACCATGGATTCATCGCTAATCCTATTTCTACTTCTGCCATAAATATGCTCATCCAACTTCTTTCTAATGTTACTGCAATAACTTAGCATTAATACCATGTTTTCATCGCTCATCCAAATTGCCTGAGACACTCCGTTTTGATAAATTTTGCAGGTCCCAACTGTGTGGCTTTCGTCATTTTATATCCTGGTTTACAATCAATTCTTGCTGATCCGATCCAAGGAGTGACAGATGTAGCCACTTGTGAAGCTAGATGCAGACTGGATCCTGCCTGCTTGTCATATCAAGTTAACACAAATCCAGGACAAACCTACTGCTGGAATCAGAAAAATCTGGCTCAACTTGACCAAAATCAAATGGCTAATCAAGAGAACGTAATTGAATTCATCAAGACCAACTGTGCTTGTAAGTATCAATTTCAAGAATACCAATTGTTATGATTATTGTATCCAGAGATGGGCAGTAGCGGCGCCAGGATTTCAGGTTTGGGGGGCTAAAACCCCAATTCCTTCCCTTTCTCTCCACCTCTCTGGCATTGGCAGTGATTTTTCACTTTTGTTTGGGAGGCTGAGCCACCGATAGGGGGGCTTCAGCCCACCGTAGCCCCATGCTCGCGCCGCCACTGGAGATGGGCACGATTAATTTGCTGATCGATTAGAATTACAATTACTGACTGAAATTTCCTAATCGATTAGAATTAGAATTTACAAAATCTTGTTGCTAATTGATTAGAATTGGAATTATCTGTTTGTCTAATTGACTGACTTATCGATTATTTAAATTGCTAAGCGATTAGAATTAGAATTAGCTACTGAAATTTGCTAATCGATTAGAATTAGCAAAATCATGTAGCTCATTGATTAGGAGCTATTCAATTAGAATATAATTTATTAGTATACCCACCTCTGAATGTAACCATGGTGTTTGAGTTACGTCTGAGCGTGATTTTAAACAACCGATACAGTTTCTGTTAGGAAATTTAACAGCTGTTAAGGAAAGCTTAATTTACGATAATTGAGCAATCAAAAAGTTTCCGGTATTAGACGCTTTTAATTTCTATATTTAACACACATTTAAAAAAGGAGCGTAGGCACAAACGACCTAATTGCTAATTTGCTATGCGACTAATTGGGCCATTTAACTGCATTACTAATTAACATGAAACTGAAAAACACTTCTTCCTGTAATACCACGGAATGGGCATACATATAGCGTCATCGATTATATCAAGATCTAGATTTATATGTTATAGAGTCAAGTTTGGATGCTTTGCATGGGTGAATTGTACATTGTTTCTAGTGAAATTAATAATTACTATATATCAAATTTTATCAACACCGTCAAGTGTTGATGGATTTGAATTAAACTTCATTGTCCATGGTAGTTCTTAGGCAACATTTTGTTGCCTGTTTTATTATTTAAGTCTGATATCTGTACACATGATACCAAAGGTTATGCATAATAAACTTTACTTGCCTTGCATGTGCAAATGTTGAAGTTCATAAATATTTATGAAAACGCTGTCATTTTAATTTTTAGCCACAACTACTTCACTACCAGGATCTTCATCACAAGGTGTGAATTGATCTATTTATTTATATCTGTCTGTAATCGAAATAGCTCTTTTTCGAAAGCAGGGAACCTAAAGTTTTTCTTTAATGTTTTGTTTTACATTTCAGAATATTTTAAGCATTGTTCTTCCTTTGAAGAGGTTCTAATATTGCTCTACATTTGGTTGTTAAATATGGGGTGTTTTGTTTGCTCGATTACTGTTAATTTACTGAGATTATTTATTTTGGTTCAGCTGTGTAATCGTTGGTGAATGTATGATGTATTTTATAGGTCCTGGTGTGGGTTTCTTCAATTTATATCCTGGTCAGCAATCAGTGTTTGCCACTGCGATTCCAGGAGTGACAGATGCAGCGACGTGTGAAGCTAGATGCAGAGTGGATCCTAACTGCTTGTCATATCAAATTAACACAAATCCAGGACAAACCTACTGCTGGCATCAGAAAGATCAGACTCAACTTAACCCAAATCTAATGGCTACCCAACCGAACATAGTTGAATTCATTAAGATTAGCGGCCCTATTTGTAAGTATCAATTTCAACATTGGAAAGTGTTATGATTACTGCAACCATGGTGTTTGACTTACGTTTGACTATGATTTTAAACAACCCATGCAGTTTCTCTTATGAAATTTAACAGTTGTGTAGGAAATCTTTATTTTGCGAAAGTTGGGCAATGAAACACTTCCTGCTATTAGACATTTTTAATTTCTAAATAATTTTTTTAGCATACATTTTGAACATGAGGCGTAAACTCTGTACCTTATTCCCTGAGGCACAAACGACCGTATACCTATGCCACCTATTGGACCACTTAACTGAGTTAGGAATTAAGATATCACTAAAAAAATTTCTTTATTTAATAACAAGTAATAGGGATAGTTCAAGTTATAGCATCATTGATTATATATAGAGCTACATCGATATGTTCAGAGTGAACGTTTGGATGCTTTACATGGGTGGATTGTACACTGTTTTAGTGCAATTAATTATATAATTAATCAACACCATCCCGTGTTGATTAATTTGAATTGAACTTCACTGTGCATGTTAGTTCTTAGACACCATTCTGTTGCCCATTTTATACTTTAATTCGCAGTGTGATATCTGTACACTCTTTAACAAAGTTTGTGCATAATAAACCTTACTTTGTTTGCCTTGCATGTGCAAATGGTAAAGTTCACAAATATTTATTAAAAAGCTGTCATTTTGAATTTTAGCCTCAACTACTTCCTTATCAACGTCTTCTTCGTCACAAGGTGTGAATTCATATATTTATATCTGTTGGGATTTTTATAAAAGTTTTTTGAAACCAGTAGAACTTACAGTTTTTCTTTCATGTTTAGTTCTACATTTCACAGTGTCTTAGACATTGTTTTTCCTTTGAAGTTCATTACTTTTTATGGGTGTACAATGTACATTACATTGTTTAATTTAATATGGGCTATTTTTATTGAGAATATTATATTAGGTGTAACTGTTTATTTGTTAGTGAATGTATTGTGTATTTTATAGATCGCAAGTGTGTAGCTTATATTCTGGTTTGCAATCAGTTCTTGCCAATGAGATCTCAAGACTGATAGATATAGCAACATGTCAAGCTAGACTAGATGCAGAATGAATCCAACCTTCTTGTCTTATCAAATTAGCCCAAAACTAGGACAGCCCGTTTGCTAATATAAGAAAAATCAGGGTCAGGTTGACCTAATTCAAATGCCTAATCAACTGAACGTTGCTGAATATTTATGCTTTCTGTCCTGCCAGATTTTGGTCACTGTTTTCTTCATTTGGAGGTGTAAAGTGTTTTTCATCTGACCAAGAATTAATACAATGGTCTTGGCATATTGAAGCATTGGTAACAGGTTTAACTGCAGCAATATTATATTCCAGTATCAGTTTGCATTGCATTACATTTCACTGCTGATTAATGTAGCCTAAATTGCCAGAGACATTATGTTTTTATAAATGTTACAGGTCCCATCTGCGTGGCTTTCGTCATTTTATATCCTGGTTTACAATCAATTCTTGCCACTGAGATCCAAGGAGTGACAGATGTAGCGACGTGTGAAGCTAGATGCAGACTGGATCCTGCCTGCTTGTCATATCAAATTAACACAAATCCAGGACAAACCTACTGCTGGCATCAGAAAAATCCGGCTCAACTTGACCAAAATCAAATGCATGATCAACAGAACGTAGTTGAATTCATTAAGACCAACTGTGCTTGTAAGTATCAATTTCAAGAATACCAGTTGTTACGATTATTGTAACCATGACGTTTGAGTTTCGTTTGACTTTGATTTAAAAAAACGAAGTGCAGTTTTCTCTTAGGAAATTTAACAGTTGTATTGTATTGTATTGTATTGTATTGTATTTGAACACTTGTTATAGCACCCCAACCAGATTTCCCATTCAGAGGCGCTCAGGAAATCTTTATTTACGAAAATTGAGCAATCAATTTGTTGCTGGTATTAGACGCTTCTAATTTCTAAATTTAACACACATTTAAAACAGGAGCGTAGGCACAAACGACCGGCTATTCGACTAATTGGGCCATTTAACTGCATTACTAATTAACATGAAACTGAAAAAATTTCTTCCTGTAATACCACGGAATGGGCATACATATATAGCGTCATCTATTATATCAAGAGCTAGATTTATATGTTTCAGAGTCAAGTTTGGATGCTTTGCATGGGTGAATTGTACATTGTTTCTAGTGAAATTAATAATTACTATATATCAAATTTTATCAACACCATCAAGTGTTGATGGATTTGAATTAAACTTCATTGTCCATGGTAGTTCTTAGGCAACATTTTGTTGCCTGTTTTCATGTTTTATTATTGAAGTCTGATATCTGTACACATGTTACCAAAGGTTATGCATAATAAACTTTACTTGCTTTGCATGTGCAAATGTTGAAGTTTATAAATATTTATGAAAACGCTGTCATTTTAATTTTTAGCCACAACTACTTCCCTACCAGGATCTTCATCACAAGGTGTGAATTGGTCTATTTATTTATATCTGTCTGTAATCGAAATAGCTCTTTTTCGAAAGCAGGGAACCTAAAGTTTTTCTTTAATGTTTTATTCTACATTTCAGAATATTTTTAGCATTGTTTTTCCTTTGAAGAGGTTCTAATATTGCTCTACATTTGGTTGTTAAATATGGGGTGTTTTGTTTGCTCGATTACTGTTAATTTACTGAGATTATTTATTTTGGTTCAGCTGTGTAATCGTTGGTGAATGTATGATGTATTTTATAGGTCCTGGTGTGGGTTTCTTCAATTTATATCCTGGTCAGCAATCAGTGTTTGCCACTGCGATTCCAGGAGTGACAGATGCAGCGACGTGTGAAGCTAGATGCAGAGTGGATCCTGCCTGCTTGTCATATCAAATTAACACAAATCCAGGACAAACCTACTGCTGGCATCAGAAAGATCAGACTCAACTTAACCCAAATCTAATGGCTACCCAACCGAACATAACTGAATTCATTAAGACCAGCGGCCCTATTTGTAAGTATCAATTTCAACACTGGAAACGGTTATGATTACTGCAACCATGGTGTTTGACTTACGTTTGACTATGATGTTTAAAAGCCCATGCAGTTTCTCTTAGGAAATTTAGCAGTTGTGCAGGAAATCTTTACTTACGGAAATTGAGCAAGCAAGTTCCGGTATTAGACACTTTTAATTTCGAACTTTAACATGTTGAACGTGGAGTGTAGACTCTGTACTTTATTTCCTGAGGCAAAACGGACCATATAGCTCTGCCACTAATTGGACCACATTACTTAATTAGGAAAATATTCCTTCTATAACACCATGGAATGGGCATAGTTCAAGTTTTAATGTCATTGAATATTTCAAGCACTTCATCTAAATCTTTTAGAATAAACGTTTGGATGCTTTGCATTGGTACATTGTACTTGGTTTTTACTGAAATTAATAATGATATAATTAATTAACACCATCAAGTGTTGATGAATTTGAATTGAACTTCACTGTTCTCTGAAAACATTCTGTTGCCCATTTTCTTAGTTTAATTCACGGTCTGATATCTGTACACTGTTTACCAAAGGTTATGCATAATAAAACTTACTTGGTTGTTTTTCATGTTCAAATTGTGTAGTTCACAAATATTTATTAAAATGCTGTTATTTTAATTTTTAGCCTCAACTACATTCTTGACAATTTCTTCTTCATCACAAGGTGTGATTTCATATATTTATATCTGTCTGGAATTGATATAGAATTTCTTTGAAACCAATAAAACCTGAAGTTTTTCTGTTAGGTTTAACGTAGTTTTAGACATTTTAGACAGTCTTTTGGACATTGTTCTGCCTTTGTAGTGGATTTATTTATGTCAGAGTACATAACGTTGCTTCGTATAATATGGGCTATTTCTACTTAGATTATTATTATGATTGTAACTGTTTAATTCTTGATGAATGTATGGTGTGTTTTATAAGTCCCAACTGTGTGGCTTATATTCTCCTTTACAATCAGTTATCGCCAGTGAGATTTTAGAAGTGATAGATATAGCCACTTCTGAAACTAGATGCAAAGTGAATTCTACCTACTTTTCATATGCAGGACAGCCACTTTGCTAATAGTTGAAAAATCAGGAACAGGTTGGCCTTAGTCAAATGGCTGATCAAATCATCATTCTTGAGTTTTCATGTTTTTTGACCCAATTGATTTTCGCCATTGTTTTCTTAATTATCAGGAATAAATGTGTTTTGCATCTGGACCAACAATTAATGGAATGGTCTTGACACTGAAGCAATGTTATATACCATTATCAGTTTGCATTGCAATACATTTCACTCCTGATTAATGTAGCTTCAATTGCCAGAGGCATTATGTTTTTATAAATTTTACAGGTCCCATCTGCGTGGCTTTCGTCATTTTATATCCTGGTTTACAATCAATTCTTGCCACTGAGATCCAAGGAGTGACAGATGTAGCGACGTGTGAAGCTAGATGCAGACTGGATCCTGCCTGCTTGTCATATCAAATTAACACAAATCCAGGACAAACCTATTGCTGGCATCAGAAAAATCCGGCTCAACTTGACCAAAATCAAATGCATGATCAACAGAACGTAGTTGAATACATTAAGACCAACTGTGCTTGTAAGTATCAATTTCAGGAATACCAGTTGTTACGATTATTGTAACCATGACGTTTGAGTTTCGTTTGACTTTGATTTTAAAAAACGAAGTGCAGTTTTCTCTTAGGAAATTAAACAGTTGTGCAGGAAATCTTTATTTACGAAAATTGAGCAATCAAAAAGTTTCTAGTATTAGACGCTTCTAATTTCTAAATTTAACACACATTTAAAACAGGAGCATAGGCACAAACGACCGGCTATTCGACTAATTGGGCCATTTAACAGCATTACTAATTAACATGAAGCTGAAAAATTTCTTCCTGTAATACCACGGAATGGGCATACATATATAGCGTCATCTATTATATCAAGAGCTAGATTTATATGTTTCAGAGTCAAGTTTGGATGCTTTGCATGGGTGAATTGTACATTGTTTCTAGTGAAATTAATAATTACTATATACATCAAATTTTATCAACACCATCAAGTGTTGATGGATTTGAATTAAACTTCATTGTCCATGGTAGTTCTTAGGCAACATTTTGTTGCCTGTTTTCATGTTTTATTATTTAAGTCTGATATCTGTACACATGATACCAAAGGTTATGCATAATAAACTTTACTTGCCTTGCATGTGCAAATGTTGAAGTTCATAAATATTTATGAAAACGCTGTCATTTTAATTTTTAGCCACAACTACTTCCCTACCAGGATCTTCATCACAAGGTGTGAATTGATCTATTTATTTATTTATTTATATGTGTGTAATCGATATAGCTCTTTTTCGAAAGCAGTAAAACCTAAAGTTTTTCTTTAATGTTTTGTTTTACATTTCGGAATATTTTAAACATTGTCCTTCCTTTGAAGAGGTTCTAATATTGCTCTACATTTGGTTGTTAAATATGGGGTGTTTTGTTTGCTCGATTACTGTTAATTTACTGAGATTATTTATTTTGGTTCAGCTGTGTAATCGTTGGTGAATGTATGATGTATTTTATAGGTCCTGGTGTGGGTTTCTTCAATTTATATCCTGGTCTGCAATCAGTGTTTGCCACTGCGATTCCAGGAGTGACAGATGCAGCGACGTGTGAAGCTAGATGCAGAGTGGATCCTGCCTGCTTGTCATATCAAATTAACACAAATCCAGGACAAACCTACTGCTGGCATCAGAAAGATCAGACTCAACTTAACCCAAATCTAATGGCTACCCAACCGAACATAACTGAATTCATTAAGACCAGCGGCCCTATTTGTAAGTATCAATTTCAACACTGGAAACGGTTATGATTACTGCAACCATGGTGTTTGACTTACGTTTGACTATGATGTTTAAAAGCCCATGCAGTTTCTCTTAGGAAATTTAGCAGTTGTGCAGGAAATCTTTACTTACGGAAATTGAGCAAGCAAGTTCCGGTATTAGACACTTTTAATTTCGAACTTTAACATGTTGAACGTGGAGTGTAGACTCTGTACTTTATTTCCTGAGGCAAAACGGACCATATAGCTCTGCCACTAATTGGACCACATTACTTAATTAGGAAAATATTCCTTCTATAACACCATGGAATGGGCATAGTTCAAGTTTTAATGTCATTGAATATTTCAAGCACTTCATCTAAATCTTTTAGAATAAACGTTTGGATGCTTTGCATTGGTACATTGTACTTGGTTTTTACTGAAATTAATAATGATATAATTAATTAACACCATCAAGTGTTGATGAATTTGAATTGAACTTCACTGTTCTCTGAAAACATTCTGTTGCCCATTTTCTTAGTTTAATTCACGGTCTGATATCTGTACACTGTTTACCAAAGGTTATGCATAATAAAACTTACTTGGTTGTTTTTCATGTTCAAATTGTGTAGTTCACAAATATTTATTAAAATGCTGTTATTTTAATTTTTAGCCTCAACTACATTCTTGACAATTTCTTCTTCATCACAAGGTGTGATTTCATATATTTATATCTGTCTGGAATTGATATAGAATTTCTTTGAAACCAATAAAACCTGAAGTTTTTCTGTTAGGTTTAACGTAGTTTTAGACATTTTAGACAGTCTTTTGGACATTGTTCTGCCTTTGTAGTGGATTTATTTATGTCAGAGTACATAACGTTGCTTCGTATAATATGGGCTATTTCTACTTAGATTATTATTATGATTGTAACTGTTTAATTCTTGATGAATGTATGGTGTGTTTTATAAGTCCCAACTGTGTGGCTTATATTCTCCTTTACAATCAGTTATCGCCAGTGAGATTTTAGAAGTGATAGATATAGCCACTTCTGAAACTAGATGCAAAGTGAATTCTACCTACTTTTCATATGCAGGACAGCCACTTTGCTAATAGTTGAAAAATCAGGAACAGGTTGGCCTTAGTCAAATGGCTGATCAAATCATCATTCTTGAGTTTTCATGTTTTTTGACCCAATTGATTTTCGCCATTGTTTTCTTAATTATCAGGAATAAATGTGTTTTGCATCTGGACCAACAATTAATGGAATGGTCTTGACACTGAAGCAATGTTATATACCATTATCAGTTTGCATTGCAATACATTTCACTCCCGATTAATGTAGCTTCAATTGCCAGAGGCATTATGTTTTTATAAATTTTACAGGTCCCATCTGCGTGGCTTTCGTCATTTTATATCCTGGTTTACAATCAATTCTTGCCACTGAGATCCAAGGAGTGACAGATGTAGCGACGTGTGAAGCTAGATGCAGACTGGATCCTGCCTGCTTGTCATATCAAATTAACACAAATCCAGGACAAACCTACTGCTGGCATCAGAAAAATCCGGCTCAACTTGACCAAAATCAAATGCATGATCAACAGAACGTAGTTGAATTCATTAAGACCAACTGTGCTTGTAAGTATCAATTTCAAGAATACCAGTTGTTACGATTATTGTAACCATGACGTTTGAGTTTCGTTTGACTTTGATTTAAAAAAACGAAGTGCAGTTTTCTCTTAGGAAATTTAACAGTTGTATTGTATTGTATTGTATTGTATTTGAACACTTGTTATAGCACCCCAACCAGATTTCCCATTCAGAGGCGCTCAGGAAATCTTTATTTACGAAAATTGAGCAATCAATTTGTTGCTGGTATTAGACGCTTCTAATTTCTAAATTTAACACACATTTAAAACAGGAGCGTAGGCACAAACGACCGGCTATTCGACTAATTGGGCCATTTAACTGCATTACTAATTAACATGAAACTGAAAAAATTTCTTCCTGTAATACCACGGAATGGGCATACATATATAGCGTCATCTATTATATCAAGAGCTAGATTTATATGTTTCAGAGTCAAGTTTGGATGCTTTGCATGGGTGAATTGTACATTGTTTCTAGTGAAATTAATAATTACTATATATCAAATTTTATCAACACCATCAAGTGTTGATGGATTTGAATTAAACTTCATTGTCCATGGTAGTTCTTAGGCAACATTTTGTTGCCTGTTTTCATGTTTTATTATTGAAGTCTGATATCTGTACACATGTTACCAAAGGTTATGCATAATAAACTTTACTTGCTTTGCATGTGCAAATGTTGAAGTTTATAAATATTTATGAAAACGCTGTCATTTTAATTTTTAGCCACAACTACTTCCCTACCAGGATCTTCATCACAAGGTGTGAATTGGTCTATTTATTTATATCTGTCTGTAATCGAAATAGCTCTTTTTCGAAAGCAGGGAACCTAAAGTTTTTCTTTAATGTTTTATTCTACATTTCAGAATATTTTTAGCATTGTTTTTCCTTTGAAGAGGTTCTAATATTGCTCTACATTTGGTTGTTAAATATGGGGTGTTTTGTTTGCTCGATTACTGTTAATTTACTGAGATTATTTATTTTGGTTCAGCTGTGTAATCGTTGGTGAATGTATGATGTATTTTATAGGTCCTGGTGTGGGTTTCTTCAATTTATATCCTGGTCAGCAATCAGTGTTTGCCACTGCGATTCCAGGAGTGACAGATGCAGCGACGTGTGAAGCTAGATGCAGAGTGGATCCTGCCTGCTTGTCATATCAAATTAACACAAATCCAGGACAAACCTACTGCTGGCATCAGAAAGATCAGACTCAACTTAACCCAAATCTAATGGCTACCCAACCGAACATAACTGAATTCATTAAGACCAGCGGCCCTATTTGTAAGTATCAATTTCAACACTGGAAACGGTTATGATTACTGCAACCATGGTGTTTGACTTACGTTTGACTATGATGTTTAAAAGCCCATGCAGTTTCTCTTAGGAAATTTAGCAGTTGTGCAGGAAATCTTTACTTACGGAAATTGAGCAAGCAAGTTCCGGTATTAGACACTTTTAATTTCGAACTTTAACATGTTGAACGTGGAGTGTAGACTCTGTACTTTATTTCCTGAGGCAAAACGGACCATATAGCTCTGCCACTAATTGGACCACATTACTTAATTAGGAAAATATTCCTTCTATAACACCATGGAATGGGCATAGTTCAAGTTTTAATGTCATTGAATATTTCAAGCACTTCATCTAAATCTTTTAGAATAAACGTTTGGATGCTTTGCATTGGTACATTGTACTTGGTTTTTACTGAAATTAATAATGATATAATTAATTAACACCATCAAGTGTTGATGAATTTGAATTGAACTTCACTGTTCTCTGAAAACATTCTGTTGCCCATTTTCTTAGTTTAATTCACGGTCTGATATCTGTACACTGTTTACCAAAGGTTATGCATAATAAAACTTACTTGGTTGTTTTTCATGTTCAAATTGTGTAGTTCACAAATATTTATTAAAATGCTGTTATTTTAATTTTTAGCCTCAACTACATCCTTGACAATTTCTTCTTCATCACAAGGTGTGATTTCATATATTTATATCTGTCTGGAATTGATATAGAATTTCTTCAAAACCAATAAAACCTGAAGTTTTTCTGTTAGGTTTAACGTAGTTTTAGACATTTTAGACAGTCTTTTGGACATTGTTCTGCCTTTGTAGTGGATTTATTTATGTCAGAGTACATAACGTTGCTTCGTATAATATGGGCTATTTCTACTTAGATTATTATTATGATTGTAACTGTTTAATTCTTGATGAATGTATGGTGTGTTTTATAAGTCCCAACTGTGTGGCTTATATTCTCCTTTACAATCAGTTATCGCCAGTGAGATTTTAGAAGTGATAGATATAGCCACTTCTGAAACTAGATGCAAAGTGAATTCTACCTACTTTTCATATGCAGGACAGCCACTTTGCTAATAGTTGAAAAATCAGGAACAGGTTGGCCTTAGTCAAATGGCTGATCAAATCATCATTCTTGAGTTTTCATGTTTTTTGACCCAATTGATTTTCGCCATTGTTTTCTTAATTATCAGGAATAAATGTGTTTTGCATCTGGACCAACAATTAATGGAATGGTCTTGACACTGAAGCAATGTTATATACCATTATCAGTTTGCATTGCAATACATTTCACTCCCGATTAATGTAGCTTCAATTGCCAGAGGCATTATGTTTTTATAAATTTTACAGGTCCCATCTGCGTGGCTTTCGTCATTTTATATCCTGGTTTACAATCAATTCTTGCCACTGAGATCCAAGGAGTGACAGATGTAGCGACGTGTGAAGCTAGATGCAGACTGGATCCTGCCTGCTTGTCATATCAAATTAACACAAATCCAGGACAAACCTACTGCTGGCATCAGAAAAATCAGGCTCAACTTGACCAAAATCAAATGCATGATCAACAGAACGTAATTGAATACATTAAGACCAACTGTGCTTGTAAGTATCAATTTCAGGAATACCAGTTGTTATGATTATTGTAACCATGACGTAACATTGTAACCAGTTTCGTTTCACTATGATTTTTTTTAAACGAAGTGAGTTTTCTCTTAGGAAATTTAACAGCTGTTGAGGAAGGCTTAATTTACGGAAATTGAGCAATCTAAAAGTTTCCGGTATTAGACGCTTTTAATTTCTAAATTTAACACACATTTAAAACAGGAGCATAGGCACAAACGACCTAATTGCTATGCGACTAAGGTCACTGTGCCGAATAAGGCCCACCGAAGGAACTTTGCCAAAAAACGGCTACTGGTATGGAACTGTAACTATGCAAAATAGTCATATGATGAGTGTATGGAAGTAGTTACATAGTGGATTAATTATTTTCATGAAATAAAATTCCACATAGTAAGAAATAATTTTTTTGTAGAAGGCATCATGTGGGCCTTATTACCGAGCACCGCATGTAATAAGGCCCAACTTAAAAGGTGTCTTTTTGTCGTCGTTTAAATGTCCGCTTTATAGTGTCAAACATGAAATTGACACTGTTTCTTATGAGATGGACAGCTATTGATTGATTATAGCCGTCCGGAATAAAATAAATATGATGAAAATGTGGTCATTATATTAGAAGGCATCATGTGGGCCTTATTACCGAGCACCGCATGCAATAAGGCCCAACTTATTATTTTATTATTTGTCACAATATGGGCAAACGAATGTTTCTGCTTCTACTAAGCTTATACTGAATCTAAACCAATACATTCATCATGTAACCACTGTCCGCACTGTCCATATTTCGTCATGCTCAACTGTGCATACTGTCTGCACACAAAGCATAGGGCCTTATTACCTACAGCAAGGTGGGACTTGTTACCCTCACCAGCACGCCATGTACACTTCGACCAATATCCGGGTAATTCTAAAGTGCATAATTAAGTTTTTCAGTCTACATAGTCTTGCCAATATCCGCTGTTTACATATATTTTCATAGCAACATGCATGCAATACGCAGACTGAGGATTAATTACGATATTAACACAACCGAAAATAAGAAAATTGCAAAATAAATTATCGCAAAAATCTTGCAATATTTTTAATTCAAAGATGTCGCCGAAAAGAAAACCCGTGATCAACTACAGTAGTTCACAGATGAAGGCCCGTCAACAATATAAACTTGTGGCGACATCTGATGAATACATTCGGAGATATTTGAATTTTAAGTGCGTGGGCCTTATTGCCACCCCGGGCCTTATTCGGCACAGTGACCTTAATTGGGCCATTTAACTGCATTACTAATTAGCATGAAACTCAAAAAAACTTCTTCCTGTAATACCACGGAATGGGCATACATATAGCGTCATCGATTTTATCAAGAGCTAGATTTATATGTTTTAGAGTCAAGTTTGGATGATTTGCATGGGTGAATTGTACATTGTTTCTAGTGAAATTAATAATTACCGTATATCATTTATCAACACCATCAAGTGTTGATGAATTTGAATTGAACATTGTCCATGGTAGTTCTTAGACAACATTTTGTTGCCTATTTTTCTGCTTTATTATTGCAGTCTGATATCTGAACACATGTTACCAAAGGTTATGCATAATAAACCTTACTTGCCTTGCATGTGCAAAATGGTGAAGTTCATAAATATTTATGAAAACGCTGTCATTTTAATTTTTAGCCACAACTACTTCACTACCAGGATCTTCATCACAAGGTGTGAATTGATCTATTTATTTATTTATTTATATGTGTGTAATCGATATAGCTCTTTTTCGAAAGCAGTAAAACCTAAAGTTTTTCTTTAATGTTTTGTTTTACATTTCGGAATATTTTAAACATTGTCCTTCCTTTGAAGAGGATCTAATATTGCTTAACATTTGGTTGTTAGATATGGGGTGTTTTATTTGCTGGATTACTGTTATATTTACTGAAATTATTTATTTTGGTTCAGCTGTGTAATTGTTGGTGAATGTATGATGTATTTTATAGGTCCTGGTGTGGGTTTCTTCAATTTATATCCTGGTTTACAATCAGTGTTTGCCACTGAGATTCCAGGAGTGACAGATGCGGCGACGTGTGAAGCTAGATGCAGACAGGATCCTAACTGCTTCTCATATCAAATTAACTCAAATCCAGGACAACCCTTCTGTTGGCATCAGAAAAATCAGACTCAACTTAACCCAAATCTAATGGCTACCCAACCGAACATTGTTGAGTACATTAAGACCAGCGGCCCTATTTGTAAGTATCAATTTCAAGATTGCCAATTGTTGTGATTATTGTAACCATGATGTTTTAGTTATTCTTGATTTTGAAGAAACCATGCCGTTTCTCTTTTATGAAAGTTAACAGTTGTGCAGGAAATCTATATTTACACAAATTGAGCAAGGAAAAAGTATCGGACTTATTAATTTCGAAATTTAACATACATTTGAACATGGGACGTAGACTTTGCACCTTATTTCCTGAGGCACAAAGACCTTATATTTATGCCACTAATTGGACCAAGTAACCAAATAGGTAATTAACATTCCAGTGGAAAACATATGGTTTTGCTATAAGACCACGGAATGGGAATAGTCAAGTTATATTGTCATTGACTACAAGAGCTACGTTTATAAATGTTTCAGAGTCAACATTTGGATTATTTGCTTTTGTCAATTGTACATTGTTTTTAGTGGCGGCGTTTAACAGCAGAACAAGCCAGGGCAAATGCCCCGGTAAAAAGCACTTTGCCCTTGTCGTTTCTCTGCCGCAAGGCTGCCAGAATGTTTGCTATTGTTGATGCGCATTGGCCGAATATGCTTTTCCTAACATTGACTAAAAGTGCAAACGTTAGATTTCAGTTAGACACATGATCTTTAAAAGGCTGTTATTTTAATTTTTAGCATCAACTACTTCCCAACCATCGTCTACTTCTTCACAAGGTGTGAATTCACATATTAATATCTATCTGGAATTGATGTAACACTTTGAAACCAGCAAATGTTACAGTTGTTCTCTTATATTTAGTTCTACATTTCAGAATGTTTTAAACAATGTAAATGTAAAGCTTCGAAATTTCTCAGTATCCACAAAAGCCGAGTCACCTCACCAAGACTAGCTTAAGCCTTAATCACCGGCGCTGTTTCAAGTCCAGTTCGCTAGGCTGCTTTGTCCGAGTTTGTCCGTTCCGGTGCCAGGTCAAAATTCGGGGAGGTGGTGCTACAGTGGCAATCGGTGATGATGGTGGTCGTGTGGTGGCGCAGGAGTAGAATAATCTACTCAGAGGTTATATATCAATTGTTAGATACAATACAGAGGCGCAACCTGATATCAGCCTGGATGACCGGCCACCAGGTTAATTACAGTGGTTCTAACACAGACTAAACGTCTTCTGAACCACTTAAAACCCTTGTTATGTTATGTTATGTTATGTTATTGTGCCTAAACCCTTGAAAAACGAATTCTTCATTATTGGCCACGTGACAAATTAAGCAAACTGACCTGCTATCCTTTATTCATCTTCCTATCTCGCCTTTCAATTTCTCTGTTTGCACTCACCTCAGCTGCCCTGTCCTGAATCTATCTGGGAAGGGCGCTATATAAGAACCCTGAATGAATCTGGATGATGGTGATACGTAGGTGTTTTAGTGCATCGATATGAACAGTTGAGTGTCTTCAGCATAGAGGTTATGATGAATAAGAGAATGAGGAAATGAGTTTGCTGAAAGGGAGATGTAAAGAATGAACAGCAGAGGACCGAAAACAGAACCTTGAGGGTCACCTCTAGTTTGCGAATTAGATGAGTGATGGGCGGCATTGACAGTGAGAAAAGGTCTACGTCTTGATCCACGATAGGACAATACCAGAGATTCCAATTACAGAGGAAAGGCGTTTGATAAGGATAGCATGGTCTATTGCATCGGCGGCGGTGGAGATGTCCAAAAGACACAAACAAGAGACTTGTTGACGGCCTATGGCCATGACAAGTTTGCTGTTTAGCGAGGTGAGGACTGTTTCGGTAGAGTGATGTTTAGTGTAGGCAGATTGACTTGGGTTTAGGCGTTTTGTTTGCGGTGTTCAAGATAGCCGTTGAGATGAGAGAGTTCCGAGAGTTTGGATAAAAAGGAGGGATTTGAAATTGAACGGTAGTTGGACAGGACTTCTTTGTCTAGGGATGTTTTTTAGAATTGGCTTAACGACCGAGTTTTTGAAAAGCATATATAGGAAACGTACCGGTCGATACAGACAGGTTGATGATCTTGGTTATAGTAGGACTGTAGGAATGAGAAGGGTTGCACAGTCTTTGAGTTAGGAGGTTGGGATTGGGTCCAGGTCGCATTGTTTGCTTTGAGGGGTTTGTTGAATGAGAGTACTGATTTCTGCTTCAGTAGCTGGCTCAAATAGGTTAAAAGTTGCAGTAGGTGGAGGCAAAGTTGTGTCATTCTGGTCACCTGTGGGGGAAGAGTCGGTTTGCATAGAAGTTGATTTTGGTAAGAGAGTCTATAATAATGAGAGATGGTGGGAGGAAACTTTGTCAGTGAAGAAGGATGCATAGGAATCGGCAATGGATGCATGTGGGTTAGAGTTTGGGAGGGGTTGAGAGGAGCCACGGTGAAGCAGCTAGTTCACCGTTTCCCAAAGATTCGAGTAGGCCCTATTGTATGAATTTTTGTGAACAAGAAATGATGGGTAACGTTTTTTGACTGACAGACATGTTCTTCTTTTGAAGTGGAGCTAATTTATGTTGGTTTACATTACATTGTTTAATTTAATATAGGGTTTTGTTTGCCAGATTACTGTTATTTTTACTGAGATTATTATTTTTTCGGCGCAACTGTGTAATTGTTGGTGAATGTGTGATGTATTTTATAGGTCCCGGTGTAGGTTTTGCCAATATATATCCTGGTTTGCAATCAGTTTTTGCCACTGAGATCCCAGGAGTGACAGATCAAGCCACGTGTGAAGATAGGTGCAGACAGGATCCCGCCTGCTTGTCATATCAAATTAACACAAATCCAGGACAACCCTTATGCTGGCATCAGAAAAATCAGACTCAACTTAACCCAAATCTAATGGCTACCCAACCAAACGTAACTGAATTCATTAAGATTTGTAAGTATCAATTTCAAGATTGTCAATTGTTATAATTTTTGTAACTATAGGCTATAGTGTTTGAGTTATGTTTCAGTATGATTTTAAACAATCCTTGCAGGTTCTTTTAAGAAATTTACCAGTTATGCAGGAAATCTTTATTTTGTGAAAATTGAGCAAGCAATAAGTTTCTGCTATTATACCCTTTTAATTTCGAAACTTAACATATAATTATCTTGAAGATTGAGCATAGACTTTGTACCTTATTCCTTGAGGGACAAAAGACCTCATAGCTATGCCACTATTTGGACCTCTTGACGGTAAGTGAATTAGTACGGAACATTCCATGGAAAAATTGTCTTCCAATAAAACAACAGAATGGACCTTGTCAAGATGTACTGTTATTGAACACAGCAAGAGTTATATTTATATGTTTCAGCATCAGCGTTGGGATGATTTGTTTGGGCGGATTGTACATTGTTTTTTTTGCAGTTATTACACCAGTAATAAACAGCATCAAGTGGTAATGAATTTGAATTGAGCTTTACGGTCCATAGTAATTACTAGACAATATTCTGTTACCCATTTTCCTATTTTTAATTCACAGTATGATATCTGTAGACATTTATAAGTGAGAGTAAGTTACCCATTAATATTTGGTATTTAATTAAATATACATCCTGATCACTGATGTCATGAATTATGAAGTTATGCAAATTGTAGATGGTATTCTGCTTGTTTTATAAGAGAATTGTGTCAGTTGTGAGAGGAACTTTATGATTTAAGAATAAGTTTGGATTACTTGTATGTTTTCAGCTGGATCTTCAACTTCTGCAACTACAACATTACGTGAGTGCCAAATTTTTTTTCAGTTTCATTTTGTATAGTGGTAATAATTAAATGAAATGGCAAAAATTAATGGCTGAATATTTTAGTGGTGTTCCAAATGTAATGTAAATCTATAAATCAATCGAAATTTGTATAGCGCCCCTTCAAGATCCCTACTCAGAGGCACTTCCGACCCAGGCCATGCGTAAAAAGCAGTCTTCAACAGTTGGTGAAACTGAGGAACAGTCGGGAGGTCACGGTGTCTTGAAGCTAAGGGAAACCCGTTCCAAGTTGTTGGACCAACCACAGCGTAGCAGAGCGGGCGTATGGGACCGCCAGGTCACCGTGGACAGTGCTCGACAACCTGTGCTGCACTGCGCTTCATCTCAGTGCCACACAAACCCACGTTAGAGCTTACACACAGAGCTTATGCAGCTTATGCACTGACGCTGTATCAAATCATGATTTCTGCATTGGCTTTAATTACCTTACTTTGCTTTGTCTTATATGAACAAACGTAGTGGAGTTGATAAATACATTTATAAAAACCTATCATTTATATTTTTAGCCTCATCAAGTACCACTCTACCCACATCTACTTCTTCACTAGGTTTGTATTTATATATCAGCATCTGGAATTCATGTAACCGCTGCTATTCAATATCTATATAGAAATGCTTGTTAGAGAAGCAGTGAAGGATTTGGAGGAGGGATAAAGGTCGGAGACAGATGGATCAAGGAAGGCATTGAGGTTCCCAGATGACCAGGCAATGATGGTGGGAAGCCAGAGAGGTCTACAGGTAATGATGGATAGACTGAATACGTAATGAAAATAAACACCAAAAAGACAAAGACATTGAAGATAAGTAAACTACAGTCAGAATACACTTAGGAGGAAATGAAATGGAACAGGAGAAAGAATTGTGCTACCTAGGGAGTATGATTTCGACATATATGCCAAATGCTACAGAGAAATTAAAAAAAGGATAGCACTAGGAAAAGAAGCGTTCCCAAAAACAGAGACTACTGTGAGGATAAATAAACAGCAATTTGAAGAAACGGCTTATAAAAACACTGATATAGAGTGTGGTGCTGTACGGATCAGAGACATGGACCATGATAAAAGAGGACCTAAGAAAACTGGAGGCTTTCGAAAATGTGGACCTTTGAGAAGAATGGAGAAAATCAGCTGGATGGAACATAAAACAAATAAGGAAGTGATTAGATGGATTGGGGAAGAAAGAACCCTGATACACACAATAAGAGAGAGACAAAGCAATTGATCGGACGCACACTGAGAGGAGACTCACTTCTAACAATGGTCATCGAAGGAACAATAGAGGGGAGACGGACAAAAGGACCAAGACAGCTGATGTTGGATTGGATGATGACAGATGGATATGGAAAGCTCAAAAATGAGGCTCAACAGTGAGAGGAGTGGGGACGTCGGACATTTGAACCTGCCTCAAGAGGTAGAGAGCTAGAACAGAACGTAACATCCTTGAGAACTACCACAGACTGCAGACTTTTTATTCTTAATAATGTAATAAGTTAAAAATCAGTACTTTCTTGTGGAGGTGTAGCAACTTAAAAAGAAGAAGGCTTTTTCATTTTAAAAAAATGAACCAATTTTATTGACAATCTATTTTGGTAAATTTTACAGGTCCCAACTGTGTGGCGTTCGTCAATTTATATCCTGGTTCTCAATCAATTCTTGCTAATCTGGTCCAAGGAGTGTCAGATGTAGCCACGTGTGAAGCTACATGCAGAATGGATTCTACCTGCTTGTCATATCAGATTAACACAAATCCAGGACAAACCCTTTGCTGGATTCAGAGGAATCAAATACAACTTGACCCAAATCAAATGGCTAACCAACCGAACGTAGTTGAATACATTAAGACCAACTGTACTTGTAAGTATCAATTTCAATATTGCAAATTGTTATGATTATTATAACCACTGGGCTTGACCTACCGGTATGCTTGACCATGATTTTTAAGAACCCATGCAGTGTGTGGCTAAAAGCAGTTTACCATATGAAAGTAACCAGTTGTGTAGGATATTTCTATTCACGCAGTGCTTCTTACTGGCCTTACATTTTGCTCATAGAGCTAGTTTATGTCATTACTTATAAGTACAATTTTACTGTAATTCTGCGATTATTGCAGATGGCGGATATTTGTCCCTGAGTGCAAGGCTGAGATGCGCAAATTGAGTGCAGAAAAATATATTTATAAGACGCTTTGATTTCGAAATTTAGTGAAGAATTGTATCTTGTCCCCAAACACAGAAAATCCTACTTGTGCCACTAATTGGACCTGTTAAGGGAACAACTGGTCCTTGGCATTGCAGTCCAAAAGTGTCTTTTTATGTTGTGTGGTGTACATGTACTTCTATGGAATCTGTGTCTTCAAGACAATGTTATTGAATACATCAAGAGCTACATTTATATGTTTCTGAGTGAAGGATAAGATGCACTGGATGGGTGGTTTGTACATTGCTATTAGTGTAATTAAGATTAATATCAATAATCAACAGATTCAAGTGATGGCAAATTTGAGAGGAATTTCACTGGTAATTACATGTACAGTGATTACACATTTTCTTACCCATTTTACCATGTTAACTCACAATAGAATCTCTGTAGACATTTAATTGATGTTCGGGTAAGGCCCAATTAGTAGGCCTATGGTATTGATTAAAACTTACATCCTGTGATAACTAACAGTGAACACTGATGCAACAAATTATGAATTTAGATAGATAACTATAACTATAGATAACTGTACATTCCTCTTGTTTTGTAATACTTCTGGGTGAAACATGAATCAAAAAGTGTAATTGGAGATCTCTTTAGTGGTTGAACGCTAAATCCACTGGAGTGTGGAAGAGACTTCTTTCATGGAATTGTGATAATTATACAATTGGTGGTTGCTTTGAGGTGAAATTGCAATCCATGTTAAGAGTTCACTGGATAACCAAAAAAAACACAATTACCTGACCTGGATGCTTGGGAAATAATTAAAGCAGAGATTTAAAAAAAATATTAAGATTGTCTGGTTTTGGTTTGTTTTAGAAAGACCCTTCAAATCAATCCATTCACTTCTAAAAACTGTTCTTGATATAGACATGCACAATTTCTGGTTTAGCTTGAAATGAATTACCTTACTCTGTTTTGTCTTAGATAATAAACATCTACAGTGGAGTCGATAAATACATTTTAAAAAACTTGACATTTATATTTTTAGCCTTATCAAGTACTACCATACCAACATCTACCGGTACTTCATCACAAGGAGGTATGTCTCTACATATCATGATGTGGAATTCATGTAGCATCCTTTGAGAAATACCAAAGACTGCAGACCTTTTTATTATCAATGCATGCATTAAGTTAAAAATCAGGGCTTCTTGTGGAGGTGTAGAAGAAGGCTATTTCATTTAAAAAGTAAACCAATTTTATTGAAGAAATGGAACAAAAGAAAAAACCTGCTGTAGTTGTGTTTCGGAAGTGTACTGCTGCTATTCCCTGTAAGTTACTAAATGCGGGCATTCACCAGAAAACAATTCTGCTTTCTGTCCTGAATGGTTTGTGGTCATTACTTTCGTTAATTTTTAGACTTCAGTGTGTTTTGCATCTGGACCAACAATTAATACAATGGTCTTAAAACTGAAGCACTGCAGACAGGTTTCACTGAAACAATGCTATATACTAGTATCCGTTTACATTGCATTACGTTTCATTGTTGATGTATGTAAATCGCTTGAGACAATCTGCTTTGGTCAATTTTACAGGTCCCAACTGTGTGGCGTTCGTCAATTTAAATCCTGGTTTTCAATCAATTTTCGCCGATCCGATCTCCGGAGTATTGGATATAGCCACCTGCGATGCTAGATGCAGAATCGATCCTACCTGCTTGTCATATCAGATTAACACAAATCTAGGAGAAACCTTTTGCTGGTTTCAGAAGAATCAAGGACAACTTGACCTCAATCAAATGGCTTCCCAATCAAACGTAGTTGAATACATTAAGACCAACAACTGTACTTGTAAGTATCCATTTCAAGATTGCCAGTTGTTATTATTGTAGCCATGGTGTTTGACTATGATTTTAAACAACCCATGCAGTGTTTGGCTAAAAGCAGTTTATCGTATGAAAATAACCAGTTGTGTAGGATATTTCTATTCACACAATGCTTCTTACTTGCCTTACATTTTGCTCACATAGCTAGTTTTCGTCATAACTCGTAAGTACAATTTTACCATAATTCAGTGACCATTGCAGATGATGGAAATTTGTCCGTGATTGCAGGACTGGGGTGTGCAAATTGAGTGCAAAAACTATATTTATTCACGGTGATGCTTCAATTCGAAATTTAATGTAGTATTGTATCTTGTCCCCAAATGCAGAAAACCCGACTTGTGCCACTGATTGGACCTCTTAAGGAAACTCTTTCTGGCATTGTAGTCCAAAAGTGTCTGTTTATGTAGCACATTGTACCTGTATTTTGACGGAATCTGTATCTTCAAGACAATGTTATTGAATGAATCAAAAGCTACATTTGTATTGTTTCTGAGTCAAAGTTAAGATTCATTGGATTGGTCTTTTACATTGTTATTAGTGTAATTAAGGTTAATATCAATAACCAGGAGCATGAAGTGATGGCGAATTTGAGAGGAATTTCACTGGTAATTACAGTGATTTGACATTTTCTGAATCATTTTACTATTTTAACCCAGAATAGAATCTCTGTTGACATTTTATCTTTGACTAAGTCCCCAATTAATTTCTATTATTGATTAAAACTTACATCCTCTGATAACTAACGGTGATTACCTATGCAGCAAATTATAAATTTAGATAAATAACTATATATGTTTTTAGAAAGACCCTTCAAATCAAGCACCTCACTTCTAAAAATGTTCTTCATGGAGACATGCAGGAATTTGTGGATTGCCTTGAATAACCTGACTGCTTTGCCTTATATAATTATCATCTATAATGTAGTCGATAAATACATTTTAAAAACCTGTCATTTATATTTGCAGCCTCAACAAGTACTGCCCTATCAACATCTACTCGATCACAAGGTGTGTATTTACGTACGATTATCTGGAATTCATGTAGCATCTTTTCAGAACTACCTTAGACTATAATTATAGACTTTCTTATTGGTAATGCTTGTTATAAGTTAAAAGCCAGGGCTTCCTGTGGAGGTGTAGCAACTTAAAAAGAATAAGGCTTTTTGATTTAAAAAATAAACCAATTTTACCAAAGAAATGAACAAAAGAAAAAACTTAGTTGTGGTTCAGAAGCATACTGCTACGATTCCGTATAAGTTACTAAATGAGGGCATTCACCAGAAAGCGATTCTACTTTCTGTCCCGACTGCTTTGTGGTAATTGTTTTCCTTAATTCTGATGTGTCAAAGTGTTTTGCAGCTGGCCATCACTTCATACAATGATCTTCACACTGTAGGCTGCAGACAGTTTCACTGAAACAATGCTATATAATATACCAGTATCCGTTTACAATGCATTACGTTTCGTTGTTGATGAATGTAAATTGCGTGAGACAATCTGTTTTGATGAATTTTACAGGTCCCAACTGTGTGGCGTTCATCAATTTAAATCCTGGTCTTCAATCAATTTTTGCTGATCCGATCCCAGGAGTGACAGATATAGGCACATGTGAAGCTAGATGCAGAATGGATCCTACCTGCTTGTCATATCAGATTAACACAAATCTAGGACAAACCCTTTGCTGGATTCAGAAGAGTCAAGGACAACTTGACCCAAATCAAATGGCTAACCAACCGGACGTAGTTGAATACATTAAGACCAACAACTGTACTTGTAAGTATCCATTTCAATATTGCCAATTGTTATGATTATTGTAACCATGGTGTTTGACTTATGCTTGACTATGATTTTAGACAACCCATGCAGTGTGTGGCTAAAAGCAGTTTATTGCGTGAAAGTAACCAATTGTGTATGATATTTCTATTGATGCAATGTGTCTTACTGGCCTTGGATTTTGCTCACAGAGCTAGTTTTCTTCATGACTCATAAGTACAATTTTAATGTAATTCGGCAACTATTGCAGATCTCTGTAGAATTTTATGTTCAAGTTAGGGCCCAATTAATATCTACTATTGATTAAAGCTTACATCCTCCTATAACTAACAGTAATTACTTATGTAATAAATTATGAATTTAGATAAATAAATATGTAGCGTACTTTCTTCTTATGTTGACGAATGATTCATACTGTAACATTTGATGGGTCTCAAATTATACTTTTTACTTGAAAGAACTGGACATTTTGCAGAAACGTGCCATTGGAACTATTTTCATGTTGCACTTTTCTACCAGTACCAAACCTACTTTTAAAGCCTATAATATACTTCGATTAGCAGATATAAATAAGTTCAAATTGGTTTATTCATGTTTCGCTATCATCACGGAGTTGTTACCCAATACGTCTGATGATTACTTTCGTCATGGAACTGCTGTACGTGATCATTACACTAGAACTTTGTTTAATAAAATTTCTTAGCCTCGGCTTATGCGGGCGGGTGACAGTCCTTTCCATCTCCGTCTCATCTTCCCACCGACAGTGTACAGTCAGTTTACTCATTATAGCTGCGTTAGCTAGAGGTACAGATGAAGCAGAAATCTTGAACCAAATTTCTGCCCTTGCGAGAATTTGAACCTCAATCTCTCGATTGATAATCCAACATGTTAACCACTACAGTATCGAGCATTCCCAAATGTCGAGGAGTCAATAAATGCAATTTAAAACCTGTTGTTGATATTTGTAGCCTCAACAGGTACTACGCTGTCAACATCTACTTCATCGCAAGGTATGTATTTACGTATGATTATCTGGAATTCATGTAACATCCTTTCAGAACTACCAAAGACCAGAGCCGTATATATTTCATATATACGGCTCTGCCAAAGACTATACCAGTGTCTCGCAAACTTTTTTAACTCCCGGCACACTCAGCAGAGCAAATTTTTATCGCGGCACACCAATTAAAATTTATTAAAATTACAGAACCAATAGCAGTAATTTCAGTTTGTCTTATTTCAAGCTTGTCATTTTAGTCCAGTAATAGCGAAACTAAAGCAGATTTTTAATTGACTAATCATCACTAACACGATAAATGAGCTTGTTTATGACAGCATATTAACTCAAGACGCGGTTCGATAGCCGACAAGCAGACACGCATTTCATAATCCACAGTCTGTAGTCGCTTTTCATTTTCGTTTCGATAAACTGGATGGTTTGGTTATCTGTAAATTTTTCTCTCTGCTCAGTCTACTGTTGTCCTTTCCATCATTTTTTCGGTTTTTTCAAAGAATTTAACCAATAAAATTATTTTCGGCTAATACAATAATTCAAAATAATATTTCCACATGATTTTATAGTTCATTATTAGTTCTAAATTTGAGTAGTAATAAATGAAAAAGTAGAAGAAAATACTTTATTCAGCTAGTTATGCTGGTATCTCCGTAATAATGATATCGAGAAGAGGGTGAACACATAAATAACATAGAATAGATTAATGTCACCAGAGTTTAATTTTGACCACATGACATCGAATAACTGTGAATGAGAAACTATTCTTAAAAATGAAAACAATAAAAAACCGAAAATTGTATTTAGGAAATAGTTTCTTGTAAAATCAATTAAAGAGACTAGCGAATTTTAGGTTCCTCTCGCGGCACACCTGAAATCTCGCACGGCACACTAGTGTGCCGCGGCACACAGTTTGCGATACACTGGACTATACAAAGTATATATGTATATGTTACAGGGAATGTGTATAATCAGGGTATGTGTATATAAAGCAATATATGAAGCAATTCTGCTTTCTGTCCCGACTGTTTTGTGGTCATTATTTTCCTTAATTCCGATGTGTCAAAGTGTTTTGCATCTGACCAACACTTGATGCAATGATCTTGACAGTATCCGTTTAGAATGCAATACATTTCATTGTTGATGAATGTAGGTAAATGTAATTTGCCTTACACACTTTGTTTTGATAAATTTTACAGGTCCCAACTGTGTGGCATTTGTCAATTTAAATCCTGGGTCTCAGTCAATTTTTGCTGATCCGATCCCAGGAGCAGATATAGGCACGTGTGAAGCTAGATGCAGAGTGGATCCTACCTGCTTGTCATATCAGATTAATACAAATCCAGGACAAACCGTTTGCTGGGTTCAGAAAAATCAAGTACAACTTGACCCAAGTCAAATGGCTAACCAACCGAACGTAGTTGAATACATTAAGACGAACAACTGTACTTGTAAGTATCAATTTCAGTATTGCTAATTGTTATGATTATTATAACCAAACTGTTTAAGTTATGTGTGACTATGATCTTAAACAACCAATGAAGTGTTATGGCTAAAGCAGTTTATCGAATACATTATATGTTTCAGAGTCAATGTTAGGATGTTTTGCATGGGTGGGTCACCGTTGGATTGTACATTGTTTTAGTTTAAATAATAAATAATTATTATCATTAATCAACCTGATCAAGTGTTGATGAATTTTAAGTGGGAATAAGGTCTTCACTAATATTGCTTAAAATTTACATCCTCTGATATCTGACAACGACCTCTGATGTCATAAAAACAAATATATGAAGTAATTCAAATGATAGATGACATTCTGCTTGTTTTAGAAGAGCATTTGTCAGTTGTGAAGGGAATATAAAGATTAAATTATAAGCTACTTCATACTTTTATATTTTCAGCTGGATCTTCAACTTCTAGAAGTACAACATTACGTTAGTACCAGGATTGTTACTCATTCAGTTTTATATAGGACCTGTGTGTAATGTCGTAATATTAGTTGATGTCAAAATATATTTAAGCAATGAAGGATCCAGGACTATTACAGATTGGCAATGAAATGGTGAGCACTTGGTTGGACTGTGTTATGGATGGTTTCGGGATTATAAATGTGCTCTCGGACGGTGATATTGATTGAACCCACATTGGCGTCCTAGCTAGCCACCACTTGCTGCCATGCAATGGCTCAGTGTAGGTCAACTTCACACAAAATGGATTGGTTGTCAGGGTTGGCATTTCAGTGTCACAAAGTGCTCTCAAGTGCTCACCCTTTCACCCTTTATAATATGTTCATGTTAACTGTGTGTGTGTGTGTGTGTGTGTGTGTGTGTGTGTGTGTGTGTGTGTGTGTGTGTGTGTGTGTGTGTGTGTGTGTGTGTGTGTGTGTGTAGGTGTGTAGGTGTGTGTGTGTAGGTGTGTGTGTGTAGGTGTGTGCGTGCGCGCGTGCGTGTGTGCTTGCGCGATGCGTGCGTGCGTGCGTGCGTGCGTGTGTGTGTGTGTGTGTGTGCATATGCAGTCATGGACTTTATGATGCCTGCTATGTAAAAAAGTTGTATAAACTTACACAATGACATTTTTCTCCAGAGTCTAGACCGTTTTATTGTTCCAGTATTGTAATAATTATGTGAAATAATAGTTGCTCTGAGTGGAATCATGTTCTCTGGTCATAATCCATTGCATAGGCGAGGCCATTGTCTAAGAGGTCACAGAAACCAGAAGCTTCAGACTGACCTGAATAAATACGCAGACATCAGTCTGAAGCATACAAAAGAAAGAAGAGAAATTGAGAATGGGTTTTCAAGTTTGAATCGTTTAGACATAGGTCAGAGAATTCACACCTACCAGATGCATCGCTTAGATTATCCTTTGGTTGTCGTTATTATTACTCGGCTGAAAGAGAATTCTTGAACCCCAGCACCAGACTTCTGAATACAATGTCATAAAAATGTAACAGTGGCTTTAAGTTACTTTACGTCACGTACCCTTGTGTATGCAAGTGTTGGACTCAAGTTTTAAAATGTGCATTTTCATCACATATCAGATAATTTGTATAACTTTCTTTGAGGCTACTTCTTCTGTGGTATTTCTATAAGCCTTGAATGTCAAATTTAGAAGTTCGAATTGCCTAAACGTCTGAGTCATAGAAAGTAGACTATATTTTATATTTGAGGAATGTAAGAACTTGCTTGTTTCCTCCCTTTTTTGTCTTCTTTCCATTGTTTGTATTTAGGTTCTCTGTCTTTGCTGTGTTTCCTGTTTCATTTACCATCACTTAAACTCTGCTGTTGCTGTACATTAGTTATTTTAGCTGGTTCAGTTTTGATTCATATAATCCTGCAAAGATACTTGCCTGGAATTTGTTGTCTCGTTGTTCTTAAAACCTCTTTTTAACACAGTCGCTGTTACTTGTAGCTACAACAAGTACCTCACTACCGTCATCAACAACGTCAGGTAAAGACGTTCAAATCTGTCCATAGCAAATTAACTGTGCTGTTGCTCAGTATGTTGCATGCTCTGTGCTATCTGTACTGTCCACTGCCAAGACAGACACATGGTCATTGGGCCAACATTTGGCTCATACCTGGTCACTTGTTGGGCATTTATGGGGATAACTATGGGTCTAATAAAGGTGGTCATGTGGGTGTTTGTTTTCCAGCACGTGATATATAACGCAAGGATTTCCCTATTAGTGCTATACTTTTAACCCTGTGGCTGCATCTGTTCTAAGCGCTCGTAGATTTCATCAGCTGACATGGTGGATATCACAGTTTGCTTTGATATAGGCTACCAAACTCTATCTTTGGAAAGTCTTTTTTCATGCTGATCTTCTGCTCTTTGTGCCGCAGTGTTCCCATTCACCTAAGCCCCTCTGTCTTGTGTACACCAAAGATGGCCACATGCTGTGTGTAAGCTAGACACAAATTTTCAGTTTGACTGATGTTGTGTGTAGATTGTTTGTGGAAGACACTTGCAAGATGCTACACATGATATTACATACGCTCTGTTACAATTACATATTACAACACTTCTTTCGTGTCTGTTAATTTCACAGGTCCCGGCAACTGTGTCATTGCGTTCTTCAATTTATCACCGGGTCAACGATCTGGTGATGCCACAGCAATCACAGATGCCACAACGAATGCCACTTGTGAAAGTCGGTGCAGAACAGATCCATCTTGCTTGGCCTATCAGCTCAACCTAAATCCGCTTGAAACATTGTGTTGGCATCAGAAATCACAGGATAGCCTTAGACCAGACCTGCTGTACGGTGATAGACCAGACATTATTGAACTTGTGAAGCTCAACAACTGTTCTGTCTCATTTCCAGGTCAGTGTTAAAGTTCATTGCATATTTTCATGACATTAGTTGCCTTGTGCATATACAGAAATACCATTGCTTAATTCTATGTAATTTTACTGATGACAATTTTCATTATGAAAGCTTCACTTTTAATGCATGCCAGCAAAGGTGTAAATTGCTAATCAACAATTACAATTCGATAATTGCACTTTCTTCATAAGGACTCTTTAAGGACATTTTAAAGTTTTGTTTAACAATTTAAAAAAATTATCGGCTATTTTGTTTATAACTTAGCCGTTTGTTTTGCTTTGCTAGGTTCATCGTCCACGGTCACAGCTACAACATTGTGTAAGAATACGGCTTTGCTAATGCTTAAATGGAAAATTTAACCATGACTGGGTGGCACTGGAATGAAATTGGGCATTCACTCCTACTTCTAGTAGTCTGTATACTGGTATAGCGATGACCACCAACAATAGTGTGTCATCGTTTTTATGTTAATCTATCCTTGTTTATTTGCTGCAATGCAGACTGAAAGTTGTACCAATGCCCATGCTCAGACAAGTTCCATTTAGTGGATTAATGTACAATCTGTTCTGTTGCAAAATATTGTGACGGTACATAACCAATTTTATTTTATATTAAATATATTTATCTGAATGTCTTTATAGGGGAACTGCAGTTTATCCTCTACATATTGTCAGATATAACCATTGCATAATAATTTATTCATGTAAGTAAGCTTGCAATATGAGACGTTATTGCTCACTCAAACGTTTAGGTAGTTTTGCCTTTGAAGACTTGTTCAAAGATAAGTGTAACAAATAAGCAAATATTATCATGGTTTCCTCTGATACTTTAACAACGAGCTGTATTGAATTCCCAGTTGCATTTAGTACACTCTCATCGTTAAAGTGTTAAGTTATTACACTACTTTACTCTCAGCAAGTACCTAGCCTTAACTACCTTGTCTTTACCTTCAGTAATTACCTTACCTTTGGTGATTATATTAACATTTACCTTCATCAGTTTCCTTGCATTTACTCTCAGAACCAAATGTAAGAAACCAACAGTTGTCGCCTCCAGATCAGTTTGTGATATTACTGTTGTTATTTTTAGCTTCAACAAGTGCCTCGATATCTACATCTACATCTACATCAACAACGCGTATGATTAGCCTTTAATCTTAAAGTGTTGTATTAAGCAGAGTATCATCTGTGGGCATTAGTATTTAAACAAACGAGCGCTTACGGTAAGTAATCTTTTTGGTATATGACATAATTATACAGATACGATCAGCCTCAAAGTTAAAGAAAAGGAATTTGGTTTAAAGCTTGTGTTTCTGGTGTAAAATTTAAAGGTGTATTAATGGCTTAAGTCTTGAAGACGAGTTAATTGCCAGATGGCCGTGGTAGTGCTTGAAACTATTGTTGGCCTGTTTATCTGCTAACAATGTAAAGCGGGTGCTGGTCTTTACAAGATATAATAAATCCACAAGGTAAAAGTGTCACTATAGGAAAAGGATGACTTTGGTGATGCTGGAAATTAAATGCCTGTTTGTCTACTTGTTGACCACCAAGCCTACTCTCTTATTATTTGCCCAGACAAGTGAATGTGAAAGATGTTGATGAAAGGTGGAACCAGAAAACTCTGGAAGTCCTTGACACTTACCTGTTTAGTAGTGAAGCCAATGCATACTCGCACAGTGTAAGATCTAGCTTCTGTATGGGAATATAAGCAAATGTACCTTCATCTTTACATATTTTGCAAACGTCTGGTAATATCTGGTTGTAAGAAACAGTTGCTTTGTTATTTGTAGTATCAACAAGTTCTGCATCATCAAGCACCTCTGTGCCATCTACATCCGCAACAATAGGTTAAGATTTGTTTATCTTTCCATTTTGAGAATTGAATTTTTGCAGTGTTTCTTCTGTTTGACTGAATGTGAACTCAAGAGACATTACATTACCCTTGACCTCAGCCTGTGTATGATTTTACAGCTATTGATGCCGATATGAATACAGGATCGCTCAAAAGTTCTTAAGTTTCTTGGTAAATGATTCAAAGTGATGGTCCGACCACAGGATAGCATAGTGGAAGTTGTAAATTGAGAAAACAGCAAACCACCCATGGTGACAAACGAGAGAGAGGGCATAGCTATCGAAGATAAACAGCGGCACAGCCAGCCGAAGATTGTAATCCAAATACTACATGGATGTTCCACTAGATATCTTGTAACAAGCTTAACTCTTAACACCCTAACTCTTCCTCCCGTATGTTCCCCTTGATATACAGTAACTTCTCTCATTCAATTCTTGGCTTGTATAAATAAATTTTTGTTTCTTTGTTTGAACGTAGTAGGCTTGCCATGTACAGTGCTGTGTGTTTGATAATGCTTCTCATTAAAGAATATCCTTACTTGCTTACTTACTTACTTACTTATAGGGTAGAATAAGGTCAACGGCCTTGGCAGGTGTATATGATGTCGTTGAACACTGGATACTACTGATGTTCCACTGCACTTCTTCTGCATTGTGATCGGTGTTTATGTTTTGCTCTACAGGACCGAACTGTGTCGTTGCATTTTTCATGCTGTTTCCGGGCACTCCGACACTCAATGCCGACCCGGTTCCGGCTGTCGCAAATGGAAATATCGCTGACTGTGAAAATAGATGTCGTGTCGATCCAACCTGTGTGTCTTATCAACTGGACAGAAGCCCCGGGGCCACCGCTTTCTGCTGGCACCAGAAAGACGCAAATGCCCAACATTGGGAACGATCTTTCGTTGAGGAATATGTTAAACTCAACAATTGCACTGGCACATTTCCAAGTTAGCAATTTATTATTCTTATATTAATAGATAAATACACATCGACTAATAGGTGGAATCTTACCTTCAGAAGTTGTCGCTTAGTGTATATTTATATATATATATGTATATATATATATATCGGTGTGTATATGTATATTTATATGTGCGTACATGTAATGGGTACACCTACTGGGTCGATGGACACCCTGCAGGAAACAGTTTTTCTGACCATATGAAGAATGCTCCTTCTCTGGGGAAACTCAAATCACAGCTCAAGACCTATCGTTTTATACTATCATATGACTGTCACACTGTCACTAACTTTTTATATGCACTTAGTGTATATATGTACATACTGATGTCTACATATGCATACGTATACACTTTTAAATAACTAAATTACCTAAATTACTAATTAAATAACCCTAGAGCGTTGGAGCCGAGTTGCAGCCAGTATTGTATTGGTAATTCCGTATTATTGCATATTGGTAAATTCGTGTAGTGCAGTGGTTCCCAAGCTCTTTTGATGGAGGGCAAAGTCTTACTTTTAAAATATCATGGCGGGCCACAGAGATCTGAGGAGCCGTCCTCAGTTGCAGTGGCGTAACTAGGGGTTCGCGCGCCCGGGGGCAAGAATTTCCTTAAAAAAAATTTCTGATGACCTTTTTTTTTTGCTTTTAAGTCTTTTTCATGAACAAATTCGTCAGAAGCCTCATTTTGCGCCCCCCTTTCCCGCGCCCCATGCAAAACTTATGTATAGTAGTTACTTTTTTACTTTTTTCCACTATTTCTTTTTAAAAAAATTGTCAGAAGCCTAAATCAAGAAAACAAGGTAATTTAATTTTTTTTAAAAAATTTGTGAGTGACTGTCGCGGGCCACATTCAAAGGATTGGCGGGCCACTTTTGGCCCGCGGGCCACGGTTTGGGAACCACTGGTGTAGTGCCTGTACTAATTAAAGTAATTAATTAGTTACTGCCTTGCTTTAGTAAAGACTGAGTAAACTTTTTGTTAAACTGAGTGTTATGAAGAAAGATGTCACAGTAATTGATAATTGCAAATTTATACAGCGCCACAAGAGAGACTCATCAGAGGCACTCCCGACATGACAGAGGGCATCTGACCTAACACAATGAAACTACGATCGAACAAAATGGTCTTCAAGTGCTTGCAGAAAAGAGGCCAAGAGAGGCTGAGATGCTCATGTTGCAGGTTGTCAGACAGCTTATTCCAGGAGGATGGGCCGACCACAGCAATACTTCTATTCTGGACTGTGGAAGTCTGGGCAGTAACTATTTAATTAACAAATTGTTATGATTGGTTCTGTTTATCATAGCTCAAACAAGTACACCTACAGCTACGCCAACTTCACTTACATCAATGTCATCGACAACATCGCTGCCGTCATCCACATCAACAAGATCGTCAATAACTGGACAAACCTCGACCGCAACCATAAGACGTAAGTTGGAATTGCTGCTTTCAATGACAATGTGTCATTAACATCATAAGTATGCAGCCTTCTGCCACACAAACTTTGCCAGAGGGCCTACCTAAGGGTATAGCGGAAGGCCACACTACCAATTACCGAATGGAACCACTACATTGGTTTTAAAGCAAAGTTTGTCTTATTTGAGACAGTTGTGGTCTGCTTCATTGCCAGACAAAACATGGGCCTTTCTTGCTGGCCACATGTTTGCATGTATGCTGGCACGATGCTATGGTGTGTTCTCTGCTCTACTTGCGCTGCCTAGAGAAGTCGGCTATAATGAGTGCACTGACCGTACACTGGCAGTGGCTATATATGGTGGCTATATTCTCGGAATGAATGAATGAATGAATGAATGAATGAATGAATGGTGGCGATGAAACGGCTGGCCACCCGCTCTCAAATGCAGAGGCTAAGAAAAATGAAGTTGTTAGCAATTCAAACCCATGTCTGCCTCTAGGGACTAGCTTTGGAATGGCTCTTCTTCCTCTTTCTTTTGGATGTTTCCTTTTGCACATAATTTCTTTGGGGCATATTTTAGTATATTTTTTCTGTCAAAATTCTCAGTAACATATTGTCTTGAAGGCATATTTTCTTAAGGACATATTATTATCTTTTGGAAGGATTTTCTTTTCAGCATATCTTCTTAGTAAAAATTTGTTCTTCTGTTGCATATTATTTCTTGGTTTCTGCTGAATGTTGCTAGCTTGTTTTCGTGTTTAGCTGTGTGCGATTACGGCTTTGCTCCTATCTTCAACAAGAACATGCCGGGCGGTACGCAGACACGGTGGGCCACTCTGGACGAATGCAAAAATGCTTGTTTTGATAACCTCCAGTGCATTGGAATCGACATAAATCCCAACGCAGGACAAATCTACTGCTACCTCATATTCACTGTTGTGCCGCTGTCGGACTATCCTGGAGTGACCCATTACGACATCACCAGAGGTGCCAACTGCCCCCAACCCAGTGAGTGCTCGCATCTCACCTTGTCTACAGACAGTTTCAACTGTCTTTAATTAATGCATTATTACAGCGTTGCTGCAGAAGAGTTCTCAGATTGTATTGGATTAGTCAGTGATCACTGTGAAGCAAGTGCAGAAGTACTTTTGCTGATTTTCTTTGCATTAAGATGTGCCATGTATGTTAAGTTTTTGTCAGTATTGTGTTAGCAATTGTCCATTTTATTTGTATCTGGTTTGGTCTAGTAGTGCAAGAAAACTTTAACACTTTAACTACGACCTGCATTGGTTTCTCAGTCACTTTTAGTACACTCGCATCGTTAAAATGTTAAATAACAATAGTAATAATAATAATTTCCAAAATTTCTCAGTGTTGTACAAAAGCTGCAACAAGGAGATACAGTTATGAATCACAGCTACTGTAATGATAATAATTAATAGTACGGTAGTATTAGTACAGATCGGAGTGGTAGTGATAATGATCACAGCAAAATAGTAGCTGCAAAAACAACTACATGTTCTACAAGAATACTGGCAATAATGGTAATGACACTTCTGCAAAAACTGTAAACCAGTTGTGGAGTAAATGCACGTAAATAGTAAATGCAAGTTTTGCATACTGGGTACATGATATTTGCATATAAAAACCCACAAGAACATAAAAGCTGTTGACTGTGAATATTACATCTTTATTTAAAAATAGGTTTTAGAATTAATATTCAGCGTTGATGTTTCTACAGGTTCGACTCCTACAGTATCAACAGCCACAACAACTACAACAGGGCCGCCAGGTTTGTAGAAAATCTGATCCTCCGCTAATGTAGCGTTCCTTCGCACAAATCTTTGTAGAACTTTCTGTAAATTGTAATTTGTAACTTCTGCTGCACCGGTGTCTAATGCACAAGGCATCAACCGATGGCGCACCAAAATGAAGCCGTAATCAGGTCAATATCCAGAAGATCAGTCCGTAAGACAGAGAGGCAGCCTACGGCGGATGAGTAGTTTCAAACAGACAAGTTTTAGGTTGAGAACGAAATGACACAAGGGACTGAGCAGAGCGAACAGACACAGGGAGAGAGTTCCAAAACGTAGGTCCAGCAACCGAAAAGCTTATTAACGAAGAACCGTTCTTGATTAGCTATGACCAGACAAAGATACCCGGTAATCAGATGACCTCGATGAATAATGATAAATATAGTTATACTTTGCATCAACATAAAATCATGCTCAAAATAACTTGCTGAGTCGTCTTTCTATTTTTGCGCCAACATAAAGTCATGCTCATAACGCCTGTGCTTGGTGGGTACTTTAGTGCTAAAAATGCTGGTCTGATGTGCTTTGATTCATGCCTGGATTTGTTTTCCTGACTGAGCTAAATTAAGAATAGAAATATTAGACGTTGTGCAAATCTGGGTTTTGAAGCTCCATTTGCTACATCAAAGATTCATCAACACTGTTTAGATGCTGGCAGAGTTGTGGCTCGCATTTTTTTTAGATATATAAATTGACCTCATAATCCAAACATATGGTTATTGTATGTTCATATGTTTTAGTTGTTTAGATAGGTACTAATGTACTTATGAATTCCTCAGCCTCGCTTTGCCTCTTCTCCGCAAACGCTTGAAGACCATTTTGTTTGATCGTGGTTTCATTGTGGTAGGTCGGGAGCGCCTCTGATGAGCCTCTCTTGAAGTGGCGCTATATAAATTTTCAATTACAATAACTTATAATCATTTAAACTTAATTGCAGTTTGTCTGTACAAGAAGCTGGAAGGATCGAATGCCGACGGTGGCAATCCAGTTGCTACCAACGTTAAGGAGGACCAGTGTGTGACATTGTGCAATCTGAACGTCCTTTGTAAATCGTTTGAATACCAAATTGAAGATAAAACCTGCTTCATACACGTTCAAGATGACGCCAGCCAATCTGCGGCCTGCTGCAACAGATATCTTTTGTATTGTTCCTGTAAGATAATCTCTTCAATTAACGTTTATAACATTAGCTGGCACTTAACCGAGCCAATGCGGGCAGGGCTGAAGTCTGAAGTTAGGCACCACCGAGTCCAGTTATTCCTTGAGTGGGTGAACACCCATGGAATGTGAATGCCATCTGACCCCCACACTTAGCTGTCCGTTGTTTCAGGGTTGGTAAGTAAGTACCAGTACCTGGTGGTATGTTAGTTAATGGTATCCTTCGACTGGATTCCTGTGATCATGCTTGCACCTCAGCCTACAGATGCTTTGACCTTTAGGTCATTCTTTTTGAGTGTCTGCATGGGCTTGTAAACAGGAACTACCTTTAATATTACCTGTGTACTATTAAAGGCAACACACTGCCCATATTCTGGTAATGCCAGTCCCAAGCCTGGATAAAGGAGGAGGGCAGTGCTTCTCATCTTGTTATGGCACAGTGTCTCTAAACAGCAACTAACCTGTATCCAGTTTCCCAATGCAACTTGTAAAGTTTTATATCTTTCACAATTACAAAGGCAATGTGTCAGATTATGAAGACAGATCAAGGCCCTAGTGGCTTGTGCCTTATGAAAACAGCACTGTTTCAGTTCCCACAGTTAGAGTAGATCATGAACATTTAAAAGTACACCCGGGACTCATTATAACATGTGTCATTATAACATTTAATCTCATATAATACGGTCGGGGACATGGATCAGAAAATTAATTCACCCACAGAACTTAAACCCATCATGTCATGACTTCATTATAAGTTGGTTCTTGATATAGCTCACAAAGACAGCATTACCATGAGTTTCTGGTGTATCAGTTAAATTTGACTCATCATCCACACTAAGTCAGCAACAACCAACATTGTCTTTAAACCCAATCAGCAGTCAATCAGTCGGAAGACAGCTGAAGTTAATAAATGTCCCTAATCTTTGTAGCGACTCCGTGCACAGATGACTTCCTGGAGCAGAAAAGTACCGGCCCTGCAAGTCTTCAGGGCTACGTTCAGCCTGGCATCACAACTCTGGACGCATGCAAGCAGAGCTGCCTTAACAACGTCAACTGCACGCGCTTCTTCATGGCCCAGAACCCTCGAGACCCGCAGAATCGCTGCTACTTGTACTACAACGCCTATGACCCTGTTGGCCAGGTTTCTGGAGTGGATCTGTACATCAGACAAAGATGTCTTTACAATACACCAGTCACTGTTATAACGACTACAAGTAAGATCTACCAGTCTTCTGTTACACCTCTTGTGAAAAACGTAGGGTATTGTAACGTAGCCACTGAACCATGTATTTATATCTATGGGCGTGTTACTGTCAGCCAGATGTAAACAGGCTACAGTGCAGCTTTGACAAGGTAAGAGCATTGCTAATTGTATGCAAATGTAAAAAAAATGTAGATGTGTAACAGCATAAATGCTCAATTAATGTAGCATAGAGCATTAGTGTGGCTGGGCTGAGAATTTCCAGTAGATGTCTTCACTGAATGATTGATGAAAGCAATAAGACATTTTGTAAGTTGCCACTTTTATAGCCTCTGATCTCTAGGAAAACAGTCTTCAGCTATTGATAAATTGGTGGCAGGTCAAGGTAGAGAAGTTCTTAAAATATGAGCAAACTACTCTGGAATTATCGCAATGCTGAGCAACTGTTGCAAAAAACTACGTCTGCTTCTGAACAGTTTCCATTTTGTATATATATATATATATATTCGTTTAATTGAGAAAAACAATCTGACAAAAACGCAGAAATGCTTACATGAGTGATAATGGATAATTAAAGTTCATTAGAAGATTTTAGAATAAACTAGTAAATATTTTTATATAATGATCTAGGAATAAATTGAGAGTTGTCCTTGGGTGGGAGAATACGGTTGTGTGCTCTAGGTTTTGTGTAAATGTTATTTGTGAACTTTGGATATTCTGAGTTCCATGGCACGTCTTCCAGTCTCATAGACCTCATGATTATGCAGTTTTCTTAGAATTGACTATGAATTGATTCACTGTGATAATGGTTACCAGATTAGATTAGATTATATTCTGTACTTGAATGTTTTATTTACTCTTTAGCAACTCCTGAACCAACTCCATCACCAAGTAAGTTGCTGCTTTCTGCTTTTCAATTGTTTCTATGAGGAAAGTCCTCATCTGCAAAACTAAGAAACATCTCATAATTTGATTATGCAATGTATTTTTTGCATCTTTTAGTTTAAAATCAAGCATTAATGTGGTTGAAAATGATCATTGTTCTCTTAATCATTAGGAGAATGGTCAAAGTGAAAAATCTGCAAATATTGGCAATCATAATTGTTGAGCCTACTCTGATGAACAAAATTAAAGAGAATTGTTTATGTATTTAACAGTTTCTTTTAAAATCATTTCAAAATTCAGTCTCACTTGTTAGTTTTAAAACTTTTAATTTCACAGGTATTTATGACGAGTATATTTGTTGAATGTGTCTCTGCACAGTGATAAATTCACACCTTAGGTCATTTCCTGACTTTTATGCCCAGTGACCCTAATGTTGGTATAATGAATTTTATGAACAATTCAAGTGCCAAAATGTGAAAATATGAAGCTACACAGGCATTAAGGCATGAGCCAAATGGACTTTTAAATGGTGGGAAAATAATAAGGATATAAAGTGAAATCTATGGTATAATTTCACCGTATTCTGACAACGATACTCTAAATCTGTGATGTTTTTCTTGCAGACTCCTGTGTGATCGACCTTGCTTTTGTGGTAGACAGCTCTGGCAGCATTCGTGACAACAGCTATGCTGGAATCGACAACTGGAAACTCGTACAGACGTTCATAAAGGACATAGTTAACGGCAGTGCCATGCGCTACGGGAAATATCTTGATCACGTCGCAATCGTCGAGTTCTCCGACTTTGCTAGCACCTATTTTGATTTTACTAAATCCTCCACAACTTCCCTGAGTGGAATGATGACGCTTATCGACAACATGCCATACATGGGGTCAGAGACAAATACTCCAGCCGGACTGAGTTATGGAAGGGCGCTGTTTGAAAACCCAAATTTTGGATCTCGTCCTAATGCCTTGCACATGATGATCTTACTGACTGATGGTCGAACGACCAGTCGATGGTTGGGAGACTTGATTCCGGAAATTATGGCTCTTAACAATTCAGCTGCAAAAATCATTCGCTACGGTAAGATTACTCTTCTACCAAGTACAATGTCTTCTAGTTGGCATACAATTCAAATTCGTTAAATAATTCTATAAGTGGTGTTTTGAGTCAGAAGTATATGACTACAAAAAATGCCATAAAATATTTTTGAATAAATTCAACAGGAAATTGCAACGGCGACAGAAGATCTGTCTTGAAACTCGTAGGAACTTCTCAAAAGTGCTATAAATTAGAAGTATTTTGAGGAAGTTTAAAGGAAAAAACTTAGTTAAGTTCCCTGCCCTGTAGCTCTGTAAGAAACTGATAATGTATTGCTAGCTAACACAAATTACAGGATACTTCTTGACAATGTTCACTATCGTTCTACAGCAAAAAATAATTTACAGTACAAAGTTTCTCGTTCCATGTCCCATCATGCGCTGAATTAGCATCAAAGATATAAAGTTTAAAAAACTATCAGGAATTAGACAAATTGATTGATGATATAGTAATGCCACATTAGACACTATCACAGCTTTCAAGAGGATGTTAGAACGATTATCTAAACTGAGTGTTCCTAACCATTTGCATTGGTTTATAACAGATCGCGGTTTGTCAACCGGATTGTTTCAATAAACGAGAAAAAAAAATTATTATTAGATGAAATGTCTTTGAACCACTTGAACCTGCGTTGTTTATGTTATGTACAGCTATTGGAGTGACAAGAATGCCAGCATGGATGAACTGCGATCCATAGCCTTGTATCAAAGTGCTATTCAAGTCGTTAACACGTACGACAGTTTGAGAGACATTGTGAAAAACACCGAACTGTTCATAAACAGCTTCCCATGTCAGTCAAGCGCTAAGCCAAGTACGTCCCAAGAGATTCCTCTGTATTTCATATAAAATCTTTGCTCGTAAAGGTAAGGTAACTAAATTGCTCATTGCATCTCTTTCAAGACGATGGCGTAAAGGAGGTGCTGCTGTGTGCTGAATGATCCCAGGTTATGATGATGTAAAGATAAAAAAAGGTCCAACAACTGCACAGATTATGTGGCTGTGAAGTCTAAGCTTCTGTGAACTGCCGTCAGTCCTTCAATGTGGAGAACATTTCTGTGCTGTACTTTAGCCAGTACATGGCAAATTCCTTTTTCATCTTCGCTGGCTTGTTTGACAATCTCTCGGTCAGTATCTGTTATTGAATAATTATGCCAATCTCACTTTACAGGTCTTTGATCGCTCTTTGTGGCATGTGCGACACGTTGGTCTATTGGTAGCATGCTTGGTCTGTTACCTTATGGTTGCAGGATTGAGCCTGCTTAGTGGACTCCATGCAACGACACTGCGCAAGTTGTCTGAACACGTGTGCCTTGGCCACCAATCAGCTGAATTTAGTAACAGCTTATGCAGGGATGTAAGCAGTAATTCTGCTGATGCAATGACCCTGTGTCCAGCGCCTTCGCTTAAGGGCCAAAAGGTGGTAAAATAGCATTTCCCGTGGTTCACTTAGGGTCATGGCAGCTTTATTTTTACACTAATGAACTTGCTTTTCTTTTCTTCATCTACAGTGTACTTACTCTTTCAAGGGATACTAAAGATGCACTAATCCTGCACTGCCTCAGAATATTACCTCAGGGACTGACCGTTTCTCTATTTCTTTTGACCAGTTCTGCCAGCCTTGAAAACCTCTCTCTTTACCAGTGAAGACACTGGCCTGGGTCGGGAGCGCCTCTGGTTTTGAGCGGCACCATATAAATACTCGATTACGATTACAATTTGTTACGGCAAGTTTAGACCAGAAAAATTAATAATCAAGACAGGTTTGAAATGTTTAAATAATGTTAAACGTGTTTTGTAGCTGCTTTGACAACAGCACAAAGAACATCGGCATCAACGGCTACCACAACCACCACTACTACTACTACTACACAAAGTACTCCAAGATCTTCACCATCATCCACATCAACAACAACCAGTACTAGTACATCGACTTCTACATCGACTTCCACAACGACTACACCGACTACGACTACTACGACTTTAGCTCCCTCTACTCCTGTTCCGTTTGGTATGCTGAAGCCACGATTTTACTTATTCTTTGGAATGCTTAGTTTAAAACTGAGTGGAATTATATCTCTCCTTTCAACCAGAAAAATTTTGCAGACTGCAATATATGTTGCTTCTAAACTGTAACATTTCTAGTTAATAAGGCATTACAACATGCTCAGTAATTTGGGACATTAGCATGTCTGCAACCCGTATCAGTTGATTGATTTGACTGGCTTGCTGGCCAGCTGTCTGACTGGCTTACTCAGTCTGTCTATGGTGTTCATTCATGCATGCATTAATTCAACTTAGTTTACTCTGCTTTTCATTTGCTCTTTATCTTAGTTCCAATTGAGTGTCCAGCCTGTTTTGCCTGCTGAACATTTAGGAGGCCTGATGAACAACTTAAATGCAGGCTTGTAGGTGTCAGTGACATAAATTAATGTGAGGTTTTATGAAAACTGATTTTTTTTTGACAATTTCATTTTGGTTATAGGTTTAGAAGGTGTATTCGGTGCTTACAAGGACTCCAGTACATCAGGATATGCGAATACAACTGATTTTACTGGTGTACTCGCCAATCGCTATAACCGCTACAGCATCGATACAGATCGCTTCAATCCATTCGTCAAATCCAATGCATTTTTCTACACGGAGATTTGTGCAGGAATTCCAACATCTACAGTTTCCCAGCTGAGGACGACTGGAGCTTATCCAGTGCTCAGCTTCGACTGGAATTCCAATGCACAAAATGGTATTGATAGTGGTTGCCGTGGTGGGATTCTGTCAATGGCTTTGGGAGTGACGACTGGCTTGTCCCAGACCTACCAGAACGGTGGTATCTACAGCGACAGTCAGCGCCTGACAACTTGGTCGATGTTCAGCGTCACTGACACCATGAGATACAATACGAGTCTCCTCAGTGCCTATGCCACCAGTTCCTCGTCCAGCTATGGCCCGCTTCCGTTTACGAGCCCTTACGTGAATCCCCAGGTTCCAGATTCTCTGTACAATGCTGCAACGAAAGAGTACACCTGTAAGCCACCCGCACAGGCTTATTTCTTCAGCATGTCTGTGGGAGTTGCAGCTCAGGCAACAGCCTCCGTTCAGCTGAGAGTTGGTGACCGTACTTTTGAAATGCTTCGAACGAGCACAACCACGACTGGAACGACAACGCTGGCCAGGTCGGTCCTTGCTCCGTGTGATTACGTAACGGCACTGATGACGCTAACAAGTGGATCTGTAGTTGCTGGAACCAACCTCATTTCTTTCACTGCATTTCCATATGCAAGGAACACCAGTGTAACGTCAGTGGCATGGGCAGGCTATCGCTCGACAAATATTACTATACAAGACACCGTCACCTACGACATGTGGATAGTACAGGTGGGAGTCACCCAAAGCAGCAACACTATTCGAATACCCAACAGTGGCTATTACTACGTCTACATCAGCACAGGTATTCAGGTACGAAGCAGAGTGAACCTGAGCCTGTTCAGAAACAGTGAACTTCTGTTTGGGCTGCGTCGCGAAGCAACCGACCACAATGGTGAAGACACAATCGGCCATGGCGTTGTTGTCGTGCTGTACCGTGATGACGTTCTGAAAGTACAGAGCTTTTCAGGAGGATACAGCAGCCCGACTGGTCTACATGCCTCGTTCTTCGGCATGTTACTTTACGATCTATAGACAGTGATATGCAAACTTGAATTCTATGCCCAGCAAACACTACTAGATACGGCTGCAGTTCACATGAAGAACTGTCTGCCCAAAATTACTCATTTGATAAAGGCTACAGATCGGCACACTAACCATATTTGCAGTCATAATGTTGCGCATTTGTATGAGAAGTCTAAAGAGAGGTTGAGAAACATGTTAGGAAACGCAAGATAACTTTATAATTTTATGGACTTATGTGACAATAACTTCTTTAGATTTTTAACCTTAGCACCAGAGAATGTCAATCTTGTGTTGTGTGGCTTGTGTTTTAATAGGGCTGCTAATACACTGCATTGACAAAATCTTTTGTATCCAGACACTATGGTGTTTGTTTTTGACTTACCTGATTTAGTTAAACTGATACGCTGTAACGTGGAGAATATGAAAGTGTAAAACTACACTGTCATACTGATTTTAGGAGATGGAGAGTTGGCAGAACTTTGTGAATCAGGATTTTCTATATTTATTCCATGCAACAAATTTAAGAAGCTGCTGACAGATTCAATTATGAGATGGAACTCATTTAATGGTACAGACCCACCAAAATATATTATTTTGTTGAACTACCGATTTATTCCACAACTTATTTGTCTTTCATCATTGTTTTAGAGGATCAGCAACTAATATCTTTTTGTAATGTGCTTCTGTTTGCTTTCTGTTAAACAGAAGCTTTTCAATACTCTAGAGTTTCTGTCCTACCTACAACTACAAAATAAGGTTCTAACTATACAGATAAAACGACCTAATGATGCTTTATTTGCTTTCATTTGGAAAGACACTCAACCTGAAGTAATACTTTTTGCAACATGCATTTATTGTCGATACTGCATAAACGAGACTAGTGTTTAACGTGCACACTTATAAATCAATATTTTTTGTATTCCTGTGCAATTATTGATTTAAGCACAAGGACTTATGTAGGCCAATTGTTAGGCACTTTCAAAACACTATATGCCTACTAAACTGAACTAATCAGGCATTTATATGGTGCCATTTGGGGAAGTAGTTTGTCTGACCAGTGGTCAGGAGAAAAGGCATGTTTCCATTTAAATAATCTGTGATGCAGAACTTATGAAATGTCCAAATTATTATATTGTTCTCCAGGGCATTTTTTAGTGTGCAGTTCTACACAAAAAGTGCAGTTCTAACAGAATTTGTGCAGCTGTAAAAGCATTTTTGTGCAGTTAAAAATAGCTAAAAAAGTCAGTCATCCCATTGGGAATAATTTACCATGCTTTTTGAAAAAGAGAGAAGGGGTTGTGCAGTTCTAAAAATTCCTTATAAAAAGCCCTGTTGTTCTCTCAAGACATGTCAGTGGTGCAATGGCTTTGGAAACCTTGAAACCATGAGACAGAATTTGACAATTTGTTTAACTGGGCACATTCTAATTGCTTTTCACCTGGTAAATTCTAAGATATGGTGGTAATTTAATAGTTTTTTGTAACATTCTGTTACTTGCGATTATGCTATTTTTCTATCAGAAATTTAACAATGCACAAAAGCTGCAGGTTAGTTGACAGAGTAGTTCGTCTGGTCCGTATTATATGTACAGTTGTACACACTACAGCAAATGCTCAAATGCATTTTGGTATGTTTATCATTCAGTAGGACCTGTAATGTTATATTAAATTCTCTTTAAAGTTGCATTCTCTTTATTACAAAGTAGTTTTATAAAGTGTTACCTGCATGGGAGTGATAGCATCCTTTTTGTTTTATTGTTAGGCCCACAAGGTCCTGAAATGTAATAACCCGTTATTTCTTTGTAGCATTATTTAATATTATATAATTAAGTTATTAATAGTCTAATAATTAGTGTGTATAATACTTTTGGAGTTTTGTTTCTAGTGATGTGTTTATATATATCACAATATCTTTTGCAACGCAATCTGGTTATTTGAGATTTATCGGATCACAAAACATGGCGAATTTGCCAGACTTTTAACTTGTTTTATTCCATTTTTAATCCTCAGGGTGAAGACATTCCAAAACAATTAGAATAATGTTCAAGAAATTTAACTATGATGATGTTACATATTTTTGCAATTCTGAGCATAGTGAATGTCCTGTTAAAGGCCTGCCGCTACATTATTTTACCACAGGATTACACCTAAGGAAAACACTAAGCTAAACTTGATGCAGTTTTAATACGATTACATTCCCTTGCTCTGTTGTATTTAGTTGGCTTTGTATCTACTTGTCAACTAACTGATTTATTTTAACAGGAAATTTGGATCTGTTGTGTTGTATATTAAATGAACTAATCAAAAGAACGTGTGTTCAGTAACTTCATTGCCATCGAAAGTAAAGAAAATATCTGACTGTTACTTTCAATCAATCAAATCAAAATCATTTTTATTGAACCATCATGTCAAGAAACAAAATACAAATTATAAGAAAAAATACATGTAAGCAGAAAATCATCCAAGGATAATTAGGTTGAAAACAGTTGAGAATGAAGTGACAAGTCATTAAGAAAAGAGTCAAAAGAACAGGATAATATGGTCAATAAGGGAGACCTAAAGGGACCTAGGTCCTGCTAAGAAGGTCCCCACTTTCAATATTAAAAGAAAATGGCCAGTTCCCAAAAAATTACAAGGCAGTGGTTAGTACCATAGCAGATCAGTTCACAACAGGTCAACAAAAGACAGTAAAATAGATCTTCACTATTCAGTTAAGCAGTACTTTTTTAAATAACATATTAAAATAATAATTGCAGTAATAGTAAAGACAGAGAATAAGGATTACATATAAAGGGTAATATAAAGAAAGGAAAGGAGGAAAGGAAAAAGAAGAGAAGTAACTCAGGAGAAAGAAACGAAAGTAAAGAGTATAAACAAAAAATAAGAGCTAGAAACACATAATGGAGTAGGATAAAAGTGTAAGATCTGTCGTGTCTTGCTGGACATTCTCAGCGGAATCAAACGAAAACCATGACCCTCTGTGTGACCCTAGACTCGTCTGTGCTTTGGCTGTATTACTGACCTTAACTGCAATGGCTACAGTGATTCCACTGAATATGGAGATTGGATAATCATATTGTCCATCTTTCTACAGAACACATAATATTTCAAATTGTCAGGCTCAGTTACATGAAACTATTATAAAATGGGAATAAGTCAATTAAAGCCATATAAATAATAAAAGAATTCTCAGTTACGTGAAACTATTACAAAACTGGAATAAGTCAATTAAAGTCATTTAAATTATAAAAGAATTCTCAGTTACATGAAACTATAACAAAATGTGAATAAGTCAATTAAAGCAATATAAATAATAAAAGAATTCCTTCGACGAGGATTTCATATAGCGTAATGACGAACAAAAGAAAGCACTCAAATGGCGATCGAAAGTAAATTAAACTTAAGCGTATCATCACACACACAGACACACACACAGGCCGAGTCAGCTAGGCCTATACCCGATGTAAGAGTAATCCCAAAGAGGCAAAAATAAATGTTCGAGATAGTTTCATGTAATAGCACCTGGAACGGCTATGTATCATTACCAATTGGTAAGAGGCCAAGAGCGTAGCCTGCGCGTCTCATGCACCTCTGTGAAAAAGCATGCGGATCGTCCCCCGTATGGAGTCGACGTATGAAGAATGATGTCATAATATTATTTTATTCATAATATAGGTTAAGTGTGTAAGTAAAGTAAAGTAGCAAACGACCAGCAGCCGTAGACACATGGCCAACGATCAAGTCACTCAACGGCAACAAGTAATTATCCATGTTTATAACTGTAGAGTGCAGACTTCAGACTTCATAAAAAATCCCAAGATTGCTATGCAAAATCCAAAGATCCCAAGTCCACCCGAGAAATCCCAAGATCTTGGGAAAAATCCCGAGGAGTGGCCACACTGCACACGCTACGAGTTTCGTGTGAAGTGGCATGAGGTCGACTGTGGTCACGTGATTTCGACTACGGTCACGTGACCACGATCGAAGTCACGTGACCGTAGTCGAAATCACGTGACCGAGAGCGAGGTCACGTGATCTCAACTGAGACACGTGACTTCGCCTTGGTCACGTGACTTTGATTTCGGTCACGTGACTTCGCCTTGGTCACGTGATTTCGATTTCGGTCACGTGACTCCGCCTTTGGTCACGTGACTCCGATTTCGGTCACGTGACTTCGGCCGTGGTCACGTGACTTCGTTTTTAGTCACGTGACTTTGGCTGTGGTCACGTGACCTCGGCCGTGATCACGTGACTTCGATTTCAGTCACGTGACTTCGTTGTGATCACGTGACTTCGATTTTAGTCACGTGACCTCGGCCGAGATCACGTGACTTCGATTTCAGTCACGTGACTTCGGCCGTGGTCACGTGACTTTGGCTGTGGTCACGTGACCTCGGCCGTGATCACGTGACTTCGATTTCAATCACGTGACCTCGGCCGTGATCACGTGACTTCGATTTTAGTCACGTGACTTTGGTCGTGGTCACGTGACCTCGGCCGTGATCACGTGACTTCGCCTTGGTCACGTGACTTTGATTTCGGTCACGTGACTTCGCCTTGGTCACGTGATTTCGATTTCGGTCACGTGACTCCGCCTTTGGTCACGTGACTCCGATTTCGGTCACGTGACTTCGGCCGTGGTCACGTGACTTCGTTTTTAGTCACGTGACTTTGGCTGTGGTCACGTGACCTCGGCCGTGATCACGTGACTTCGATTTCAGTCACGTGACTTCGTTGTGATCACGTGACTTCGATTTTAGTCACGTGACCTCGGCCGAGATCACGTGACTTCGATTTCAGTCACGTGACTTCGGCCGTGGTCACGTGACTTTGGCTGTGGTCACGTGACCTCGGCCGTGATCACGTGACTTCGATTTCAATCACGTGACCTCGGCCGTGATCACGTGACTTCGATTTTAGTCACGTGACTTTGGTCGTGGTCACGTGACCTCGGCCGTGATCACGTGACTTCGATTTTAGTCACGTGACCTCGACCGTGATCACGTGACTTCGATTTTAGCCACGTGACTTTGGTCGTGGTCACGTGACCTCGGCCGTGATCACGTGACTTCGATTTTAGTCACGTGACTTTGGTCGTGGTCACGTGACCTCGGCCGTGATCACGTGACTTCGATTTCGGTCACGTGACTTCGGCCGTGGTCACGTGACTTCGATTTTAGTCACGTGACTTCGCTTTCGGTCACGTGATTTTGGCTGTGGTCACGTGACTTCGCGTGTAGTCGCGTGATTTTGGCTGTGGTCACGTTACTTCGATGATGGTCAAGAGTGGCCCACTGGTTAGAGTGATTGACATGTAACGCGTATGGGTGCGAACCTCGTCCGGGGCGGTTACTGTGTAGGGACCGTGAGCAAGTCCTTCGCGCACAATTATTGCTCTGCAATATAATTGCTTCTGCGCCGCCGATGCGTTAGCACTGGAGCTTTGGGCCACCTTTGGAGGAAGGGCGATATCAAATGCAGTTGTATTATATTGTATATACGTGACTTCGGCTTTGGTCACGTGATGTCGATGATGACAATAATTCTTAAAAATAATATAACTGGCCGTTCCAGGGGCTATTAACTGTCTCGAACATTTATTTTTGCCTCTTAGGGATTACTCTTACACCGGGTATAATAATAATAATAATAATAATAATAATAATAAAAGCAGTCTTTTATTCACCAAGGGGGCAATATAATACAACGGCCCCCGGACGCAGCACAAGGGGTGCAAAATTAGCTTTCAGTGGTACACAATACTATGACAAGAACGATTAAAAGTCAATAAGAAAATTAAAAGGGGACGTAGTCATCAACGCTTATCCCTGGGCGCTGAAATCCATTACGCCACCGAGTACAGTAACAAGAGAAAAAACAGGGATACATGATAACAGTTTCCTTAATACAAATTATACTAGGTCCATAGGAGATCACACACAAAGTTTACAACCATGTTCAATAAAACCGAGCTTCTTCAAAAGTCTTATTCTGCAATCCATGATAGGTTCCTGTGTAAAATGCAGAATCAGAATGTCTTCAACACTGCAGTGGCTGACCTTGAAGATCTTACTTCAGTCTCCATTCCGTACAGCAAGAATGGTTTGCAGTACACACTAACAAGATGCAGTTAATACTGGCTCAGTGAATTTGCAACATTTGCTATACAAAAGTTCTAAAAATTTGTAGTTAATTTGAACACTATTTACGCTAATCATTTTACATGCAGTATGAATAGAAGGGCCAACTTACTGACATTTAATTTTATGTCAATACTCTCTAATTCTTCAACACAAATGGGCTCGTAGGTCACAGAGAGATGCCGAGATAATAATGAATAATAATAAATAATAATAACAATAAATAATAATAAATATATAATAATATCAACTTGTAACAACTGAATGGAGCTCCTTCGTTTCTCAGATTGATGTCTTCCCCCGTTCGACAGTAGTTCTTCTTTTATCACAGGCAGCTGTCAGACCCAAAGATGGCGGCGGAACGAAGAACACTGTCGCCATTCTACAAGTAAAACAAACTCAGCATCAGCATCTACATTACCAAATTACCAATGTATTCATAGTCATCGTTATAGCAATCATTGTCATCAACAGCAACAACATGTTGGTCATGATCATGTTCATCGTCGTCGTCGTCGTGTATATATATATATTTATATAGGCCATGTACATAGAAAGCCAACTTAGCCAAGCAGTGCTGTCTTAACAGCATTGTAGGCCCTGGGCAAAGCAATGCACTGGGGCCTCTGCCCACCCACAGGCAAAAGAAATTAAGCGTTGAATGAAATCAAGCCTGTATAGATGTATTGGTTCGTTCAACATAAACTTTCCAACGAAATGAGTGTTTAAACATAAAGAAACATATTGTAAAGCGAAGATTAATCAACACATGGTATGAACAATACAATACAATACAACTGTAATTTGATAATGCCCTCCTTACAAAGTTCAGAAGTGCACATTGAAGCTGGGCAACTATTAAGAGCCATAAATAGACTGAATGAGGTCAGTTTTAAGTTTAGAGCGAAAGACAGTCTCGCTAAGAGAGTTGCGAACATGAGGAGGTAGAGATATGTCAATATAGGCCTAACGTCAGCTAGTGTTGTGAGGTGGAAAAATTGTCCGGAAAATTTCATATTTTTCCGGAAAATTTCGGAAAATTTCCAGCGTATTTTTCCGGAAAATTTTCCGATATTTTTCCATCAATATAATATTACTAAATAACAATTTAATTTATGCATAATAATGTTTAAACATCATTCACTCTATACTATCTTATGTACCAGGTAGTTATTCCTGATGCTTTTTCAATAGATGGCACTGTAGCAGTGTTAGTGCTTACTGTTCAATGTGTTCACAAGGCCCAACAACCAATCAATCATCATTTATTGTTAACCTTTCGAACAGTGCATTTACAATAAAACAGTTTTCATCGTCAGGGTAACAAGGGGCCCTGAAGGGATAAGTATCCCGCTAAATTAGGGTCACCCATTACCAGATAGTAAAATCTAGAGGCAGTTGTGATTGCTATCTAGTTCAAGATATCTCGATTATCACTAACAACATATCAAACATATCTCGATTATCAAACTGAACCTCTAATGAACAGTCCTTAATCTTAATTTTAATTCTTTCAAGGTGAACATTGTCTGCATTGACAGAAATACTGTAAATTAAAGGAACTTTACAAAAAAACAGAAATTTTCTAGTGTCGTCTCATACTGAAATCTGACATTATGAGTTAAATGTATTTTTCCGGTTCTGTGGAAAATTTCCGGAAAATTTCTGGAAAATTTCCGGAAAATTTTCCGCAAAATATTTTTCCGGAAAAGCTACATCACTAACGTCAGCCTTGAAAAGCACAAATATTTCGACATAAAAAATGGTAATATTACAGAGTCTCACAGAGATAGTTAAGTATGAATTACTTATTATTAATTAACACAAACAATTGCAAAATTTCTTTGCAAAGAATAGATTTATAATTGGCTTGAAGTCAGTGGTCTTCAGGGTGCCATTTCAATGCACCAGAGATGGGTACAATTGATAGAATTGCTAATTGATTAGAATTAGCTACTGAAATTTGCTAATTGATTAGAATTAGAATTAGCAAAACCTTCTAGCTAGTTGATTATAGTTAGCAGCAGCTAATCAATTAGCAATTAGAATTAGATTTTGCATTAGTTCAATACATTAATAGTTGCTTCATAAATTTGTCAAATTTTAATCAAAGCACAGTTAGTCATTACAGCAAGTTGCTGTACAGCCTACTACAATACCAACAAGTGTAGCCTATTACAATACCTAAAGCTGTATCCTATTACCTAAAGCTGCACAACTGCTATAAGTGAAACAGTCCACAAACCAGCAAGCAACACCACATCGGTCAATACATGCTGCAGTTATTGACACTGCAGTGGTAAAACTACATTTAAGCGTATTTAATTATTTCATTGAACATATCTTGGAGTTTAGCGTATTTAATTACTTAAATGATTTTCATGATAACTGTCATCAATACAACTTCCATTTCAATGCAAAGATTCTTTTCATCAGTTCAACTTCTATTTACGCACAGAATTATTTTTATCAATCCAACTTCAATTTTACGCAGCCAGATAAGTGAATAAAATACGCTAAAACACAGGTTTACCGACATATGCTACTGCATAAGCTCACTATTGCACTTGAACATTGCAAAATGTTACAAGTCGAGACCACTAGTGGTGAAACTTAATCCTAATTAGTAATTGGTCCTATGCAGTTTATCTGCATGAAGCTCAATTTGTTTCTCAAGTTAAACTCTTTAACATGACTCACGAAGTTTGACAATACGTAAGTTGGCTTCCAATTAGCGTTGATCATAATTTTACTGCATATTTACACTTACCTACTAATTTAACTAGGGCTGCAGAAGTTAACGATTAATTAATCGATAATTAATTTTAATGATAACATTTTTTTAACGATTAATCAAAGACTGCTGACTGCTTGTTATATTGTCAAGAAAACAAGTTGCTCACTAGAACCTAGCAGTGTTAACATGCTGGTTTGTTTATGTAATTGGTTGAAGGAAGACATTTGAACTGAAAAACATAAAGAAGACTACTAATATAAACAAATAACCAGGCTACTAAGTAAGTAGTAACTACTAATTAGCAATAAATAATTAAATATTAATAATACTGTTGAAAGATAAACAATAAATAATGTTAATTTTGTATTTGTCATACTTAATTAATGGAATGCATTTAATTAAAAGTTAACTATTAATTAATCGTTAGTTTTTAAATAGTTAACTATTAAAAACAATTAATTGTTAACAGCCCTAAATTTAATATCACTTTTATCGCAATACTTTTAAAGAACGTTTTAACAAATTCTGGATAATTTTTATCATCACGTCGATAGCCTTTGTGAGAATCATCGAGAACTAAGCACAGAAATAAGAACTTGTATTAGTTCCCTTGTTTTATAATCATGAACAGATAATTGCAAGTTTGAGTATATCCTTTAAGGTCAATATTAGTACACTCATTCTTAATGAACAGCTTAATTTTCAAACATCTAATCGATCAGCTTATCGACTTTCGATTAGAAATAGCTGAAAATGCTAATCAATTAGAACTAGAATTAGCATCAGTGGAAAGCTAATCGATTAGAATTAGAATTGGTTGTTTGTCTAATCGATTAGCATCTAATTATTTACCCACCCATCTTTGCAATTGATGCACATGAGTGAAAGTCAGTTCAAACGCCCGACGTGAATGTCACGCATGCAGTAATTTTTCTGGTCTTTATAATTTAGGTCCCCTAGAATCATGGGCCCCAGGCGACTGCTCAGCGTGCCCATGTCTTAAGACGGCACTGCTTTTAAGTACTTCAAAAAACACGGCTTTAAACTTTCCACCTAGAAACTTTAGTAGAAAGCGACATAATTCAGCAGAGAAGTTAATCGGTGCTTGTAAAGAGGTTTTACTTACTGACTGGTAAGATTCCAAGTTCCTGTGAGTGACCGAGGAGACATCGAACGACCTCTACGTGACCTTCCTGTGCCGCCTTCAACAGAGGACTTGACCCATCCTCTACAAAGCAATTACAAACACGAGATTAACGCTTCTATTTACACAAATAATGAATTTCATCAAACCAACTTTCGTTTAAGCAAAGAACTAGGCCTAGTTTCATCAGTCCAGCTTCTTTCTAAGCAAATTATTTTAAGCAATCCAACTTCCATTTAACCAATTAGTTTCATCAATTAATCAATCAATGAAACTTGATATAGCGCCCCTTCAAGATATCTACTCAAGAGGCGCTCATCAATCCAAGTTCCATTGCCACTTATTATAGGCTAATAAAATACGCTAAAATGGAGTTGACCATCCATAATAATAAAATACGCTATTACCTTTTACTGAAAAAACAAGAATAAAATACGCTAAAATGGAGGTTTAGGCCAACCCATTTTACCATAACCCCCTATAGGAAGTGAAAGGCTGAGTCAACTTTGTGGCTCGCTGGCCCTAGGTAGGCCTACTGCCACTGGAACATACTGCCGACCGTGATCCGCTTAGCCCATTCAATCGAGTCCTGTAAAGATTAAACTTAGACCTATTTGTTACCAAGGCTTATCATGGTGTTTGTGCAGGCGACTTGCAACGGCATGGTTGTTTATGGCGCCACAGAAATTGTCGTTATTAATTATAATAATTATTATTATTAATAATTATTATTACTCTTTTCTCCACTCAAGTGGAGAAAAGAGTAATAATAAGAATCTTCACTAAGTTATTTCCTTTTAACTTAACTTTCGTTTTATTAAGAAAGCAGCAATTTATTCCAACCTGGGACTATTCATACGGAATTCAGTAGCCTAATAATAGTCCGAGTTCCAATTGACCTTTACACCGCAACAATTTTAACTCAACTGATTTCAAATTTAAATCCGTTCTTGTTTTCCTCTCCTTCCTTCCCCCCTCAACTAGGCAGCCAATCAGGAGCCTTCGTCACGGGTAAGTGATTTCCGTCACGTGCAAAATTATATAGCGCATGATTTTTATTTATATAGCCCCGAGTGTTTTAGAGAGTTATTTCATCTCTAGGGTTCTATATCGGACAATTCGGGATGTTAAGATTTAACTCTCAATCATGTGTATAGGCATAAACTTATTGTTTTTAATTTCCTTACTTTCATTATCACATGTAAACGAGTTGCGGTATGTCAACTTTGTATCTTAATAAACGAAATCTATCTATCTAGAGTGTAGCCCTTTCCTGCGAGAGTTTAATTAAAGACGCTATTTAAATGCTCCACTGATTATGCTGTTACTAGGTATTATAAGTTTGGATATGCACTTCCCGGCCTGGACTGGTTGACTAAAGCATCTGATTCCAGTAAACGCGCGCTTCACAACCGCGGACCGCCAGATGCCCCATTTGGCAAGCGATATGCAGTACCATCCAAAGTGAGTACCATCCTGTATAGCCTTACGTAAAGTCGTAAATAAATAATTGCAATCAGCGTTTTATGAACACAATCTGACTTTGAATCTGTGCCGTGATTTCGCCGTGAATTTGACAATTTTTAAAAGGTATGCCTGGGATTATGCTTTGATTTTTTTCCACTTTTTGACCGTGATTTTCGTCTATCATAATCTATGATCGACTGCCGCCTTAACGGCTAATTGGATTATTAGAGACTCCTAGTAATCGAGAGATACCATTCTGTGATTCCTTGACTGGAATGGGATTTATCACAAGGATACTGCATAGATGGCTTGTTTGGCACTAATATTTCATTCACTTCGCTCAACTTCTCATTTAATTTACATCTTTAGTTACTAATTATTACTTTGGTGTATTATAAGTCATAACAATGTTTTCTGTTGTATGTCCCATTGAGCGTTTGCAAGTGGAATAATAAGGAATATACTTACTTACTTACTTACATGTAACCTAATCTTCTATTTATAATCCGTGCTCTTATTGGCTGAAATATCTGGGGATCGAGTGCTCTTGTAGCGCTTTGTTTGCGCCTTCGTTTCACGGCTCCTAGCAACAACCGTCGTTGCGGCAAATCAGCCGCTGCTGAAATAAAAATAATTTATTGAGTTCAATTAAACTTTCGTTTATTGATGCTTTTCTTTTTCTTTTGGAGTGAACTTTTCTTCCGCTAATACTACGTTCTTATGTCGACGTTTAGATTTCTCCATCTGAGGATTGTTTACATCTTTCTGCAATTGGATTGGACGCCGTAATAATTATAGGTCAAGATAAGGTTAAGTTGGTATTTAATTAATGCAGTGTAGATAATTAATTAGCCCTGTTGCATAACTTTAGATATTGCACAGGTCTAGGTTATGTTATGCCATGGCATGTTATAAGTTGCTTGCTTCAGTACGGGTAATGTGTATTGAGTCTGGAGATTAAGATACGATGAATATGAACTTCTAACGGTTCAGATGCTTGCATTGTTTTGAAATACTGCGAACTGGTACTCGTTAACAGCCTAGTTCTTTTAGTTTCTGGTCAGTATTACTATTATCAGTTATCTAGCAACTGACAAAGCAGACAACAGGTTGATGACAATGAATGATTATAGAGCAGCTTCTGCATTTTTTGACTTATTTGTGGCAGTTACAGCGAACCTTGATGGTTTCAGGGAGTTTGCAATAAGCCTAAATGTATTTTTTTGTAGTGAAAACTGACATGTGATGCGAAATAAAGACACAAATACCTCTTAATATGGCTCAACATACACGCAACCTAAAAGTGTTCTGCCTCGTTCTTCTGTCAGCCGCAGTCGATGCATGCGTGTCAACGATTTTGTTTAGCCACGTCAGTGAGTTCACTGACAGTTTAATAGCTGAAGCCAAGTTCTACGAATTCTCCTCATCAGTATTTGAGTTCTGGCTATTTTCTCTGATTCGTACCTGCATTCTTTTGGGATTTCTCATCGGTGTTTACAAAAATGGTGCCACAGAAGGCATGGATCGCTTGCAGTGTGTTCACCTGCCTGTCCTCTTTATCGTCATCTTCTTCTGGGTGTTCGGAATAGTTAAGATGCTTGTTTACACGGAAAAGCTTAAAAGCTTTTCCAGCGAATCGAGCATCTGGTTTTGGTCCCAGTTCGCTTGGTTTGAGTTTGCTTCGTTGTGGTTTTACGTGTGCTATTTGGTGCTTAAGACTTCGAGCATTCTGGAAGTTACCGACATGGAAACCTCAAGGGAAGACGCTATAAACTCAACGGATGAGGAGAGGCAAAAGCTTCTGGATAGCTCAGAAGAGGACACAGGAAGCAATGCTAAACCAGAGGAAAAGAAGTCGGCAAAGCAAAAGGCTTCAAGTGTGATGAGACTGATGTTCTACTCTAGACCAGACATCCCTTATTTGATAATTGCATTCATTTTCATGATATTGTCATCACTCGGTAAGTGCATTTTTATCTTATTATCGAAAGTTATTTAATATTTGTGTGTTTTCTGAGGTAATGTAAAAGTTGTGCTTTCGAAGGTAAGGTAATATCAGAGGCCTGGGAACCATGGGACCAATGCTTGCACGAGTTTTGGCTCTGTCATGTGGAGACAGTAGCATGTTCACACAACATTTTGGCTGGTGCTTTGTAGTTGATGCTGGCTAAAGTAGTTATTGGCTTATAGTACTATGGATGCTTTTCATTTCATCAATGTCTAGTTTCATAATAAAGTTTTCTAGTGGTTGTAAAAATGAGACAAAAATATTCTTACAGATTATATTGGATATATTGTATGATTTTATCCACCTTAGGTCTGTATACATGGCTGAGGTTGGCTCACACAACTTTTATTTTCTTCCTGGGCCACTGGGTAATATAGAACTCTTATGAAAGGCCTCAGCCGCCTCAAGGTGCATATTCGACGGCATGGTAGCCATTTGGTTAAAGCGCTCAGCTTGTGACGCTAAGAGAATGGGTTTGAGCCTCCCACGTGGCGGTCACTGTGTAGGTACCTTGAGCAAGTCCTTTATTCACACTTGCCGTCAATGTTATGTCGTATGATTGTGCACGGCTGAACTTTGGAAGGAGTGTGATATCAATTATTATTATTATTATTATTATTGTATGAAGATTTTTAAAGTGCAAGTTGATATTATAACTAAATTCACCGCAATTGCTCTTGTATTGTATTGTATTGGCTATAAGGTTTTAACGGCTTCCACGGTAGACTTTCTGCAGTTTGCAATGGGAATAATTGCTGGCTTGAGCACTACTTTGGCAGCCACGTTCATTGGGTCCAGTGATGGCTTAGCGCAAGCCATCAGTTGCCACCCGTGGCACAGTGTGGTCTCTCTTCAACTTTGATTGAAGAATGTGTTTAAATTAATGTTCTCCTGAAGATGATGAATACTGGTCGGTTTGGTTTTAGCTGAGATATTTACGCCATGGTATACTGGACAGGTGATACAAGGAATTGCTATAGAAAAATCCAAAACCAATTTCACGAGGGCTATCATCTTCATGGGATTATTCTCAGCTGGAAGGTTAGTGTGCCTGCTGTATATAGGAATTGTTTCGCTTCCTTTCTTCTCACTGTGCCGAGGTCACTGCTTATTTAACACGTGCCCTATTTGCTGGGTAAACTAACTGCATCTCCATGTAATGACACTTGCTATAAATCCTCCCAAAGTAGAAAGTTCGGTATTATTAAACTTGTGCTGATATATAGGTTTCTTCTTTGACCACATCATATGTCTATGCTCACTCTATCTGCTAATTGATTTTGTTATGTTGAGTAAGTAAGTAAGTAAGTGCCAGGGGTGGTTCTTTTATGTTGTGCTTTTGTCTGCAGAAAGCCAGGTGTTTGGGGTTATATTTATTTATGGCCCTTGTAATAATAATTACCATAAATAATCTTGGTTATCTTGGAGGGGCGCTATATAATAAATAATAATAATAATATCTTTTCTTTAATAAGCGCCTGACAAACGCACTGCGCTGTACATTTACATGTTATGCAATTTAAATCTTAACTACTAACAGAACAGACAGCCTGCAATACACGGCGCTAATAGCAGCCTACAAAGCATATCCGCCCAACGGGGGCTCGAACTCGGTACCTCTCGCTCTATGTGCCAGATGTTATCCAATGCGCTATCGGGCCCCCCCAGATAAGTCCTCTGAATGAATCAGTTCTCTGTCCAGGAACACACTGATCTTGTGACAAGTTGTTTACTCAATTAGGGGAGTGGAAGGATTTGTTTAATATGATCTTCTAGAATTTTGCATCATTTGGAATAAAATTTGGCTTGCAGTGCAGTTTGTGCCGGTCTTCGAGGAGGGATCTTTAAAATCGCCATGGCTAGACTCAACATTCGAATTCGCAACCTCTTATTCTCTTCCATTGTTAAACAAGAAGTGGGATTCTTCGATACAACCAAAACAGGTGTGTACATACGTGTATTTACGCAATTTGACAAGGCTGTGTAACAGGGCTAAGTGACTGAAAGCAAATGAATGCTCTGCACAGCCAACAGACTGTGCTGACTTAGCACAGTCTGTTGCATAATTAGGGAACAACCGGGTAGACATTTTCTACCGGGTAGCAAATCCGAGTATTTGGATGTACTATTTGCCGGATCCGGGTACGAACCGAGTACCGTTTTTTACATGTAATATAGTACGAAGGGCTAGAACAATGACAACCAATCTCAGCGCTAAATAGCGATTTTCGGTTAAATACTTAAATTGTTGCAGAAATTTAGTTCAGTTGTATAATTTATTTGTAAATTGTAACTATAATCTTGAGATTGATCGAATTCCAAAAATTGTAGGTATTTGCGTGGGTATTATTTGCCGAGGCGAATAGTTCCGAAAAACCCGATATACCCGGCCGGGGCAAATGGCCGAAGCGATTTCCGGTTGTTCCCTATGCATAATTGTCAATTATGTCAATTGCATAATTGTACACTGTAACCGGTTGCGGTTTGTCAACCGGATTGTTTGAATAAACGAAAATATTATTATTGTTGTCTCAATTAAAGACTCATATTTTCCTTGGACTCTTTCCTCCATAGGCTGTAGCTGTATCTTCTTTGATATTAACTCTCAGAATCATTGTTTCAGAGTATATTTGACATGCAGACTGCTATGCTTGGTGTGACCGTTGACTGATGCCTTCAACTCAAGTTTATTACAATGGTGTTATATAAGTTTTAGAATTATTTTTATTGTTTAGCAAAATCAGATTTAATTAATTGTCATATCAAGTGAAATGGATCTTCATCTGGTCGTTGTGATTGAGCTAACAAGTGTTTGGCTGTAGGCCACAGTGACTGATTTCTGTGTCTATGTCTGTCTTTGATGTAATTGTAATCGTAAACTCGATATTTCTAGAGCGCCCACAAAAGCGAAGTTGCGGGAACCAGCTTATTCACAGGTGATTAATTAAAACAGAATCGATTGGCAGGGGCAGATTGCTTCCTGTTGGGGAAGATTACTTCCTGTTGCTATGGTTAAAGGTTTTTCCTGTCTTCATTTATTCAGGAGACATGACTTCGCGGCTAACGTCAGACACAACGACCATGTCGGATGCACTGTCGTTGAACTTCAACATATTTGTGAGAAGCATTATCAAAGCCAGTATGTTGGTTCGTTCAAGCTTTAGAGTTTTAGGGGAAATAGTCCTTGCAGTATCTCCAATCACATCTGCCTTTCGTCATTTTTTTTACATTCCATTTGCCAACGTTAGTTACCAGGTTATCTTAAGGAGCTCTCTTATCTGCACCCCGACTTTGGGTAATGACTTTCAGCAGGGATTTTTATGCTGGAGTTTGGAGGCCCACCTGCTATCATAAAAGTGTGCATGCCTATATACAACCCTTTTAGGAATCAAATGGGGCCCATGAAATGTTTATAGGCATACTATACTGGCATACGGCGGCCCGGGTTCGATTCCCGGTCGGTCGGTTTATCAGAGATTAATTTCTCGGATCTTTACTGCGGGTGGCTCGGTCGCAATATAAACGTGGAGTACAATACAGTACAATACAATACAACACAATACAACTGGGGCACGGTGGTGTAGGGGTATGTTCGGTGCCTTGCAGCTGGAGGGTTGCGGGTTCGAATCCACCTCAAAAGCTGCCGCGTAGGGACCCTGGTCAAGTCCTTCACTTGCAATTGGTCATGCGCTTCGGCGTGAAACTCCGATTCAGCGTCCGCGCAGTAGTCGGGAGCGCCTCTGAATAGGCAATCTGGTAGGGGCACTATAACAAGTGTTCAAATACAATACAATACAATAGAAGCCAAATCAAGCCATGCAACATTTCAGTGAGTTTTGGTTTTATCTCATTAGTAGTTTTAGTTACATGTATATTAGCTTTAACTAAAACCTTTAGATTTTTTCCTAGGGGAAACTTCATTATATCTAAGTATATCTAAGTTACAAATTGACTCGCTGATCTTGCTCCATTGTACCGTGTGCACTCATTAACACAAGTCTTCTAGTACATGCCTTATGATACAGTGTGTAAACATGACAGAACGTAGTAAGGGATAGTGCTGAAAAGTCATTTATTTAGCAGTGCACTGTCGTTCATGTATGACACTTTAACCAATACAGCTAGTTAAGTTAACAGCTTTGTGGGACATAACACCAATTTGTGTTTAGCAGAATCTCTTGTGAACAAATCCGTGTGGTAAAATACTGGACTTTTACTGGTGTTACAATTTTAGCATAGACTAATGAATGTGAATGACTAATTAGCTATAGAACTGTTTTTAAGAGAGTTAATAAAGCACTTTAAAAGGAATTTATTGTACCACATGCTGTAAATGTGTGGATTTGAGACAAGTGCCTGTTTATTGCACAGTGTGAATATTAACATTTTCTGAACATCTGTGTCACATCTATTGAGAACGTGTCATGCGCACCAAAGGTCAAGAATTTAACAAAGGTCATATACATGGTCTGTGTCATTATTGGTTTTGAAAATAATCGTTATGCTAAATGAATGGAGTTCGCGTATTGCCACTAAGGTATAGTATTTAAAATCTAATAGTATTTTAAAATCTTATTATATTTGCTGTAGTTATTTTCTTGTGGTTTGACTGTAGTTGGCGTGTGCGTATTCATGTTCAAGTTGTCATGGCGACTCAGCATGGTGACGATTGTTGGTCTGCCAATCATAATGACCATATCAAAACTGTATGGAGAATACTACGAGGTAAACACCACTATGCTAAACTGCACTGTGCTTATAATATACTACTACCGTATGGTTTAGCATGTGCTCTGTCTTCTGTCTTCCATCAGGTGTTTGCCAATTATGTGGTTTGAATGAAACGCCTCCATTTCATTCTGTTTCTGATTGTGTCAACGGCAGTTCTCATGTTAAGATGTTGGTGAGTTCTCTGCCTGAAGGCAGGTCCATTGGCTTTTATGCCACCCGGGGATGAAAATAAGTTAGATGGTTTCCCATTGCCTTCCTCACAGATAATTGTGGGTGAGCAACTTGTCAAGGGTCACTAAACAGTGGCTTGAGGTAGATTTGAACCTGCAACCCTTTGGTTACAAGGCACAGAACATTACTGCTACACCACTGCGTCCCCATACTAATATTACCTTGTTACCTTGTGCTGTCAGTTCCTGGAACTCTAGCGACCTTCATGATCAAGCCTCTCCATTTCCTTCTGTCCGCCGTCGCATCTCTCAGTTCTGCCAAATTCATTCCAGTTGTTTCATGTATCTCGTCCATCCACTTTTTCCTTGGTCGTCCTTGTTTTCTCCTTCCCTCTCCATATGCTAACATCATTTCCTTTTCCAATCCATCTGAACTAATATCATACATCATACTAATATAGCATATACTAATCAAATTGGGCTCACGATTGACAAAGCATTAAATTCTGGCTAGCCAAAGTATTGATTCCCCAGACTTGTCATTCTACAACTAGGTCAACTGCTGGTGAGTATCAGGTTTATTAAGATGCACTGAAGAAGAAATTCTTTACTGTCAAGCAGTTGCAAAAAATTGAGCACTCTACTGGTAACATGCTTGCACGAAGATCAGAAGGATACAGGTTCGGTACCCGCTAGCCCCATTAGGTCGACTCAGCCTTCAACTCCCTAGGGGCGACTAGAATGAGCAGCAGGACAGATGGGTGCCTTGCAGGCGGCCATACAGTTAAAATTCGACTCCTTTTAAGTTTTAAACTTGTTATCATCTGTTGCTACTATATCATGTAATCTTACTGTGTACTTGTAAGTTTGAATTAACGAATATTATTATTATTATCATCATCACCAATACACTGGCAATATGTATTCAGCATTGTTCGTATATTTGACCAACTATGTTCTTTAGCAGCATTTAGGTTAGCTGAGAGAGTGCTTTTTTGAGGTACTGGTAAGGCTTTACATAAGTGTTTACACACACACATACACATACATAGTTCCCATACAGACATATAGTATGTCACTGTGTCTATGATCGGATGTTACATTTTTGCAGGCCTTGTCCAAGAAAGTGCAGGATTCACTTGCCTCGGCAAATGAGGTTGCAGAAGAGGTTTGTTCATCAATGCGTACAGTTCACAGCTTTGCCAACGAAGAAGAGGAAGCATCGAGATATGCGAAACGCCTTGACATCACCTACAACCTCAAGCTCAAAGAATCATTTGCCTTTGCTGGATATGTCTGGTCTAATCAGGTACTAAAGACTCACATTATCTTTGAATGACCGTTGGAACTTTGATAAAGTTTAACGTATAAATGTGATAAGGTTATCTGCTAAGATCTTTCGTTAGCAGTTTAATTAGTAAAACAAAAGCACCCTTGTTTGCCCAGCAGGCAATGTTGCACAATTGTGCATGTCATCAAAAGACATAGCGTACAACATTTTTTTTGCATACAGAAGATAAATGCTGTTTAAAAAATGTGCTATAAAATCTGTAAATGTTTGTGTTAGGCAACAATGTTTATATTTCCAATTGCTTCAATAATTTCCAGTCTTGTAATTATGTACAAGTGCTTAGTATGTTTGCTGCTTGTGCTTGTTGAGAATTTTATGTTTTGGTGTCCTTGTAATATATTTAAAGTTTAAGCTTATTCGTTTATACTCTTCTTATAAATTCATAACTAAAACGTCAGAGCGTAAAGCAGACAATATTGAAAGTAATTTTGTGTTCGAGAATGGGTCTTGTTTGTTCACAAAAAGAATGGATCGAAGGGTTATGTGGCGTCCAGACCACAAATACAGTACAATAGGTTCAAGTCAAATCTTATACTAGGGAGCCTCGTCATGAAGTCTGTGTTGTACTTTGATTGCAGCTGTTCTCATTGTCTCTCGTTGTGTCCATACTTTACTACGGAGGTCATCTCGTTGTTAATGAGATGATGTCTGGTGGAGATCTCGTCTCTTTCATCCTCTACCAAATGGAACTTGGTTATGCCCTGGAGGTAAATGTAATCACTACTTTAACAGAACATTTTGTGTTGCACCTCTTAAGGTAAAATACTATGCTGTGCACTGGTGATGTAAGGCAATGTCTAGTGGAGGCAGCTCATTATGTAATGCACTATCGGTCATTTAGAGGTTGTAGCTGTCGATGCATTAATAATGCAGTGTTAGAGCTTGGTTATGTCCTAGTTGGGCATTTGGAACTCACAACATGTCTGGACACTTGTAACTGTAGCCATACTGCTAAATGTTTAGACTTAGCTAATTAAGGATAGTCTGGGGCTCAAAAGCCTTCATCCATTAAATTTGTACATATCAAATAAGTTTTAGTTGTTCTTTATTTATGACGATCGAATCAAATGCTTAGCTTGGTGGCGTAGTAAATGTTTAGAACAGAATTTTAATGTTATCTGGATCATAGCAAATACTAACAGATGTATGGAAACTTTGTTTCTGACTTTGTTGTAGGCTATATCCAACGTCTACACGGGTCTTATGCAGGCAATTGGAGCCTCAGAAAAGGTGTTTGAGTACATTGACAGGCAGCCGAAATTTCAGAATTCGGGTAATCATGCCCCAGATCAGCTGGAGGGAAGACTCGAATTCAAGAACGTCACATTCTCCTATCCAAGTCGACCCAAATGTAAAGTGCTGGAGGTAAACAAAGACCTGTTACAGTAGAAGGGTAGATTTTTTTTAAGCTGTGATTGAATTGGAGCACTGGTTGTTTCCACCGTTAAGGTGTTGCTACATTTTGAGATGAGTGTTTTCTATGATAAAGTTAGTAAGCTGTGTAGCATTGCTCTGCACTACATTTAAGTGCCAGTTGAGACTTTACATTTACAGATACTTTGGCATTCGTCATTCCTATGTGACTTTCAGGTGTACTGATTGTGTAGGCCAGTTGTAATCGGTTTCTCATAGTGATAACCTGTCTATTGCTGACTGAATAATAATGATTTAATGCCTATGAATATATTAAAACTGGTCTCTCTGACATGGTGTTTGTGTGGTGCTAAGAAGTTTTGAAGATTTACAGTATATTACAGTTCATACAGATGGTCCGCTGAAGAATGAGGAGGAAGAATATCGGGCAACAGAGTTTACAACTGTGATTTCAAGCATACATTCACAGGCATATATATATATATAAATCTAAGCATGTCATTTGAACTAGGCCTACTGTACCCATTCATTTAATTGTTTACCATACAACATGTTGATCAAATTTCGTAATTTGTTATTCGTTTGTCAGAATGTTTCATTCGGCGTTGCGCCGGGTGAGATAGTGGCACTGGTTGGACCAAGTGGTGGTGGTAAGAGTTCTTGCGTCAACCTACTGGAGCATTTCTACGAGGCCGAGCAGGGTCATGTTCTCTTGGATGGCATACCGATTGATCAGTATGACCACAGATACCTGCACACCAAGGTATGCAGGGCAGCAGTGGATTTGCACTCATAAACTACTTTACATTAGAAACCATGTTCAAGTGCTGTATAAAAATATCCAGATACATGCATATGTACCTGGATCATATGTATCTACAATTTCTACATATGTATCTACATATTCGTGTGTACATATATATCTAATGTTATCTCAGTGGATTGGGTTCAGAACACCTCTGTCAAACTGCATGCAACCTTGGTGGCCATCTTCTTAAATTCTATACATGCTCCAATCTCACCTGTAAATAAACTGGTTCCTGCGGCTTCGTTTTCGGATGCTGCAAAACTTTCGAGATTATGATTGCAAGTGGCATGATGGTAGCACTTGAACTAATGCATCGGCTGAACAAGGAATCAGATGCATAGTCGGTATGGAGATAACAAGTGTTGCTAACCGAGACCTGAACTACAATCGGTCTGAACTGTTTTACAGATCGCTCTGGTTGGTCAGGAACCAGTGTTGTATGGTCGCTCGATAAAAGACAACATAGCTTATGGAATGGACGTGTGGGATATGGACCAAGTGACTCGTGCTGCCATCCAAGCCAACGCTCACAACTTCATTATCGATATGAAAGATCAATACGACACGGAAGCAGGAGAAAAAGGAACTCATCTGTCTGGTAAGGATTGGCTTTCAACAATTCTTAAAACAAAAATAATGAGTACAGCTGTGCGTGTATTAGCTCTGGCAGGATGAGCTGAAAGAACTGTTAAGCTATGTTCATCAAATCTAATCTGCTGGCTTTCATACCGCCATCTATCATGTTGCACAGCACATCAACTGAAGGCTGTTACAGGGAAGACTGTAATCAGAACCACAGTTCATTGAAGAAGTCTAGTAAAATCCAGTAGGTAATAGAAACGTCTTAAGGGCACCTGTTCTGTGCCATAGATGCTGCTAAAGTGGAGGCACGTTTGTAAGTTTATGGCTTTTTGGACACGCACTTAATTTTATTTTGTAGAAAAATATGCTCTTGGTCTGCTATTCAAATGCTGAAGTCGAGTACTTGGTCTGCTATTCAAATGCTGAAGTCGAGTACTTGGTCTGTTATTCAAATGCAGAATTCGAGTAGGTAGCCATCTGACATCCCAAGTGGATCTGGACTTTACCTGCCTCTTAATTTTCTTTTGACTAACCACCTGTGAATAAGCTGGTTCCCACAACGTGGCATGTATGGGAACAGAAAAAACCTTGATATTACAATTAGGTAATCTGTGACAAGATTCACAGAGCGTTGCACTTCATTTTCTGTGTACTGTATAAGCAGCTTTGTATTTTGCCGAACAGGTGGTCAGAAGCAGCGTATAGCAATTGCCAGGGCCATCATCCGTAACCCCAGCATTCTGCTTTTAGACGAGGCAACAAGTGCACTTGACTCAGAATCTGAACATGTTGTGAGTATTTTCTACCTATTGTATTCATCCTACAGCACAAATAATATTGGACTGGTTACCAGCGTACAATTTGATAGCATTTCTTCTATACACAACAGCACAATGCGTGACCTGGTGAATGTCGCTTATTATTAACATTAATCATTTTTGGTTGACTTGTCAGCCTATCTTAAACAGGTACACTGCAATTTTTAATTAATGAATATAATTAAAAAGCCCTGCATGCACTACACCACATGTTTCTGCATTGGATGGTGGATGTCTTAATAAACCTATGGCACAACAAATTAACTGGATATTTCTTAAACACCTATTACACTGTAGAACTGTATAAGATGGGATTGGGTTGTCATCCAACATTTACAACAGCTTTGTGGTATTTTTTAGGCACCAAGCTATTGTGTAGTTGATCTACAAATAGGTATTAAGAAAATGTGGGTTTTTATATTACAGAAGTATTTGAATTGAACTTTGCAACTCATGCTAGTTATTATGTATTGTGTAGGTACAACAAGCAATCTATTCCAACTTGAAAGGCCGAACTGTAATTGTCATCGCTCATCGATTAAGCACCATTGAACGTGCAGATCGTATAATAGTTATCAACAAAGGTAAAGTCATGGAACAAGGAACACATCAAGAACTGCTACGGAGAACTAGTGGACTGTATCACAGGCTGGTGCAGCGTCAAATGCTTGGATTTGAAATCGGCAACATCGATCATTTTACAAAGCCTGCAGCAAGGAGCAAGTCGTTATCACAAAGTCCAGATACGCCCAGTAGAATGTCTTTAGTTGATGCAATTGATTTTCGTAGAACTTCGTCCGAAGATCTAGATAACCCGAAGTATGGTTCACCCAAGCATGGTGGCTTCATAGCATGACATTTACCCCAATGAACTTTTGTAACAAATTTGAAGACGATTTCAGTAGTAACTTATTTGCTTTGCAATTAGAACATGAAGAATTATTCATAATCGAATTATATTTATTTCCACGCCATTATAATTTCACGCCATTATAATTTCAATATTGTTTGTTTCTAGTTGTTTCGTTAGGTTAAATTTGATTTGGTTGTAAACTTCTGTGATACTTCGTTTATAATGCTGTTCAACAACAAAGAAAACTGTTCTGCTCCAACTTTGTAAAATTGGTGAAAGGTAGTTACATCCCGGGTCAGTGGGTCATGGTAGTCAAAGCAGACAAAAGCCAACTCTTAAAATGCAAAAACAAAAACATAATGTCAAGAAAATGGTTTAATGATGTTCTTGCTGTTTGAGAACAGAATTTTTACCAAACTGTTACTGAACAGATAGAAATTTTTATTGAAAGTCCTGAAGTTGTTTATTCGCTTTCAACGTTAACTGTCTGGGATCCTGCAAAATAAAAGAAACAGATTTTCAGTCTAAAGCTAAGTTTAAGGCTGCATACAAAATAAATGCTTAACCAGGAGACTAGAAGCCAATGCAATGTAAGTATTTTCTAACGAGTATAAATACAACGAAAATAAAATGAAAATAAGCACATGGAATGTCCGTAGTATGCAGAGTGGAAAGATGGATATCATTCAGAGAGAGATGGAACGACTTGATATATCAATCATGGGGTTAAGTGAAACAAGATGGAAAGGACAGGGCCATTTCAATTGGAATGGTTATAGGATTATAATGTCAGGTAAAAAAGAAAAAGGAAGAAGTGGGGTAGCAATTATGTGTGATAGAACAAGTGCAAATGCAATAATGGGTTATGATACAGTGAGTGACAGAATCTTGAGCGTAAGATTTCGAGGAAAGAAAGTTAATATAACAATTATACAAATATATGCACCAACGTCAATGGCGATTGAGGAAGAGCACGAAAGCTTTTACAATGAATTACAAAGTGTAATTGATAAAACTCCTAAAGGAGATGTAGTAATGGTCATTGGTGACTTTAATGCGAAGGTGGGAAAATATAATGGAGGAGGGGGAGACACGTTAGGAGGTCATGGGTTGGGAGAGCAAAATGATGCAGGAGAGAGATTAGTGGATTTTTGCGAAGGAAACAGCCTGAGAATAATGAATACATGGTTTGAACAGCCAAAAAGAAGGTTGTATACGTGGACGTCACCAGATGGAAAACACAGGAACCAGATTGATTACATACTGATAAATAAAAGATGGAATAGCACGATAAGAGATGTTAGAACAAAACCAGGCGCTGACTGTGGAACCGATCATGAACTACTAGTAGCAACAGTGCAAACGAAACTAAAAAAATTAAAAAAAGGAGAAAGATTGATCACATACGACTGCAAGGAAATATCACAGGAATACAGAGTAGAAATAAGGAATAGATTTGAAATATTGGAGAGGGACGATGCAGAAACAGAGGAGGTTGAGAACAATTTATGGGAAAAGACAAAGGAAGTGATCTTAGAAACTGCGGAGAAATATATTCCGAAGAAAAGAAAAACTAAAACAACTCCTTGGCTATCGAAAGAAGCTATTAACATAGCCATATGCAGAAGGGAAGCAAAAAGAGAAGGAGATAAAGATAAGATAAGAAAACTGAACAGCGCATTCCAAAAACAAGCGCGCATGGACAAAGAAAAACATCTAAATGAATTATGCAAGGAAATGGAGGAGGAGGGAAGAAAAGGAAGAACTAAAACTATGTTTTCAAAAGTGAGGGAAATAACGAGAAAAAACACACCAAAAATGGGGTCGCTGAAAGCAGGTGATGGACACATAATTGCGGATGAAGAAGGAATGAAGAAAAGATGGAAGGAATACACAGAAGAGTTGTACAACGAAGATAAAAGAGTAAAGGTAGAAAAAACAGATGTAACAGAGTATGAAAATGAACCGGAAATCATGGAAGCAGAGGTAGAATGGGCTATTAAACAATTGAAAGATAATAAGGCCCCGGGTCAAGACGGGATACCAATAGAAATGGTAAAAGCTGGGGATGGCGTGATGACAAAGACAATAACAAAAATTTGTAATAACATATGGAAAACTGGAAAGTGGCCAGAAGATTGGAAAAGTTCAGTCTTTATCCCTTTATTTAAAAAAGGAGACGCAAAAGAGTGTGAAAATTACAGGACAATAGCAATGATATCACACATAAGCAAAATATTACTCAAAATAATACATAAAAGAATGGAGAGTACAATAGAGAGAGAGCTTCCTGATAGTCAAGCAGGATTTAGGAAATTTCGTGGAACACGTGATCATATTGCCAATATGAGGTGGATAATGGAGAGACAAAGGGAGTTTGGACAGAAAGTATACATATGCTTCATTGATTATAGCAAAGCGTTTGACTGCATTAATCATGAATTGATGTGGAAAACCTTGGGAGAAATGGGAATACCGAAACACTTGATACAACTTCTTAGGGGTTTGTACGAAGATCAGATAGCGGTGATAAGGACTGAATATGGAGATACTGACAGATTCAGGATTAGGAAGGGAGTGCGGCAAGGATGCATTCTGTCTCCTTTCCTATTTAATATGTATGCTGAAAGGATAATGAGGCAGGCGGGAATGGATGAGGCTATGGAAGGAATAAAGATAGCGGGAAGAACAATGAACAATCTGAGATACGCTGACGATACAACACTATTGGCGGGTAAAAAAACCGATTTGGTAGAACTAATAAGAAGGCTCAAGAGTGAAAGTGAGAAAGCAGGACTCTACTTCAATATAAAGAAGACAAAGATCATGACAACAGAGGAGGAGGACAGTTTTGTAGTAGATGGAGAGGAAATAGAAACGGTAACTAGCTTCACGTTTTTGGGATCAGTAATAGAAAAAGAGGGAAAGTGTGATATGGAAATAAATCGTAGAGTAGCGATAGGAAAAACTGCAATGAATGGTCTGGAAAAAATATGGAAGGACAAACATGTGAGTATAGACACGAAAAAAAGATTGGTGAAGGCTCTGATCATACCAACAGTAACATACGGCAGTGAGACATGGACAATGACCAAGAAAATGAAAAAAAAGATTAACGCATGCGAAATGTGGATATGGAGGAAGATGCAGAGAATATCATGGAAAGAGAAAAAGACCAACGATTGGGTGCGCATGAGTATCGGAATTGAGAATGAAGAGACACTACAACAAACAGTGCTAAGAGCAAAGTTGAGGTTCTTTGGTCATGTCATGCGATCAGATGGATTGGAAAAGGAAATGATGTTAGCATATGGAGAGGGAAGGAGAAAACAAGGACGACCAAGGAAAAAGTGGATGGACGAGATACATGAAACAACTGGAATGAATTTGGCAGAACTGAGAGATGCGACGGCGGACAGAAGGAAATGGAGAGGCTTGATCATGAAGGTCGCTAGAGTTCCAGGAACTGACAGCACAAGGTAAAAAAAAATAAATACAACGAACAGTTGTGGACATACAGGAGCTACATACACACCAATTTCTCACAAATATCCAGATAACATAACAAAAGATGTCCTCCGGAAGGGGTCTGAAGAGTGGTACAATCCTCGTAATCATACGAGGAGCCTAATGGGTAGAGTCCATGAAGATACTGTATGCCACTCTTAAGATCTGATCTCTGGATGAATCACACCTGGATAAGGTTCTTGCCTCCAGTTCTTCGTCTGGACACGAATCACAAGCTTCCGAGTCCTCTATAAGAATGCCTACTGAACGGAGGCTGAACTCAAAAATGAACTATACAGTAGACTGTCTGTTCCGAGTTGTGCCTGTGATAACTTGCATATAGCAAATAAACAAATATTGATTGAAAGGCTCCCAAAAAGCACTTTGCACAACGTTTTTAACCTTGCACACCTAAAGAAACGCTACTGGTAACACTTCTCTAACTGATACACACAGCATGCCAGTTGTTACTAAAAATCACAAAGAGCTACCGGAATGCAGTTACTATCACATATGATTATGAATCAGACAACAAAAAGTTGAATCGTACCCTTGAATGAAGTCACTGGAACGTAGGAAACCAGGGTGTACAGTTTGTTGGGCGAATCCTCGTCCTCGTTCCTCTTGCGTGCCAAACGAACACGAACACGGAAGGGAACATTCCTGAAATGTCAAGCAAACCTTTTGTAAAAACTTCACCTGACCTGCAGCAAATCTATAGTCACCTAGCTTGTGTAGACCATGTTACAACATACCACATAACTGTTGCGTTTTTCAACTGCAAAATGAATTTTTCCAGATCTACTGGAACTATGGTTTAGATGCTAATTAACTTTCAGATGTCTCTTAGCAAACCATTCAAACGTTACAGGCATAATTTCAATTTAGAATCTTATTTTACACCATCTTGGGAATCAAGTGAAGGCTTTCTTCTCAAAATTCAGCAAATATCAATTAAAAATTTTAGGAGATAAAAATTATGAAAATATATGAAATTATAACATACAAATTTATTGTTTCTGTTATTGAGTTGTATAACTCAAATACCTGATTCCCTGCGACCAAATGTGCTTATTCAAGCGTGCCTCAATTCGCACATCAGGGGTGCCCATAGCCTTTTCAGCAAACCTTCTGATTTCCCCAATGGCACGGGGAGCCCTCTTCTTGAATCCACTAAAAAAATTTACAATACAATGATCAGAAATGATAAATAAAAGCACTTTAATTCATAACAGGCAATTTAATATATTCAAACTGTTAAGATTCAGTTTAATTAGTTCTAACATTGTTACTGCATCTAGGGTTCAACAACTAGAGCATGATTAGAACAAAAAGCTCAAAATACAAATGCAGTTGGGTCATTCCATCTCAATTCAACAAATGCTTCCCACTCGACCATCTCAGATTTTGATGAAATTTGCACAGAATGTGCATTGATGTATTAGAACATGGTGTGCAAAAATTTACAGCAATATTCATAGTATTTTATTTTTTACGGAATTTTAAGGACGTCTGGGGTGACCCTGTTTATCGCGATTTGGAAATCACGTCTTAATTTGCTGCCATATTCAGTAGGCTGTAAGTCCACTATTATTGCAGATAAATTGATGAAATTTGCAGGACACCTAGCTTATGAGGTGCTAATCAAGGGCTGTAGAAGAAATAAATATCTGATGAATAGTTTTTGTCTAGCTGCGGATTGAAAATTGGAAAAAAAACAACGACCCTGTCTGGCGCCAGTACTTTACTGCTCCACTATGACCCAATGGGTTGATTAAGTGAGAAATTGTGAACCACTTGCAGTAATAGTCCACATTGTGTGCACAAATAAGCAATTAGGTTGGCTTTATCATGTGTACCTGTTGCATTATGGCCATCTGAAATTGACAAAAACCTAATTTCTGTGTTTTGACGACCATTTTCAAGGCCTTATATGGGCATGTGTGACACGTGATACAGCTTTGAAATTAGCACCATTGGAAAGAGCAGCTCAAATACTATATACAACAACAAAAATTGTTTTTGAGACTCTTGTAGTTCAATTGATGTAGTTGTCTCCATTATAGTAGTGTTTTAAGCATTCGCGAGCAGATATCAGGGCGCCAGTACTTTACTGCTCCACTATGACCAAATGGGTTGATTAAGAGAGAAATTGTGAGCCACTTGCAGTAATAGTCCACATTGTGTGCACAAATAAGCAATTACCTTGTTACCTTGTGCTGTCAGTTCCTGGAACTCTAGCGACCTTCATGATCAAGCCTCTCCATTTCCTTCTGTCCGCCGTCGCATCTCTCAGTTCTGCCAAATTCATTCCAGTTGTTTCATGTATCTCGTCCATCCACTTTTTCCTTGGTCGTCCTTGTTTTCTCCTTCCCTCTCCATATGCTAACATCATTTCCTTTTCCAATCCATCTGATCGCATGACATGACCAAAGAACCTCAACTTTGCTCTTAGCACTGTTTGTTGTAGTGTCTCTTCATTCTCAATTCCGATACTCATGCGCACCCAATCGTTGGTCCTTTTCTCTTTCCATGATATTCTCTGCATCTTCCTCCATATCCACATTTCGCATGCGTTAATCTTTTTTTTCATTTTCTTGGTCATTGTCCATGTCTCACTGCCGTATGTTACTGTTGGTATGATCAGAGCCTTCACCAATCTTTTTTTCGTGTCTATACTCACATGTTTGTCCTTCCATATTTTTTCCAGACCATTCATTGCAGTTTTTCCTATCGCTACTCTACGATTTATTTCCATATCACACTTTCCCTCTTTTTCTATTACTGATCCCAAAAACGTGAAGCTAGTTACCGTTTCTATTTCCTCTCCATCTACTACAAAACTGTCCTCCTCCTCTGTTGTCATGATCTTTGTCTTCTTTATATTGAAGTAGAGTCCTGCTTTCTCACTTTCACTCTTGAGCCTTCTTATTAGTTCTACCAAATCGGTTTTTTTACCCGCCAATAGTGTTGTATCGTCAGCGTATCTCAGATTGTTTATTGTTCTTCCCGCTATCTTTATTCCTTCCATAGCCTCATCCATTCCCGCCTGCCTCATTATCCTTTCAGCATACATATTAAATAGGAAAGGAGACAGAATGCATCCTTGCCGCACTCCCTTCCTAATCCTGAATCTGTCAGTATCTCCATATTCAGTCCTTATCACCGCTATCTGATCTTCGTACAAACCCCTAAGAAGTTGTATCAAGTGTTTCGGTATTCCCATTTCTCCCAAGGTTTTCCACATCAATTCATGATTAATGCAGTCAAACGCTTTGCTATAATCAATGAAGCATATGTATACTTTCTGTCCAAACTCCCTTTGTCTCTCCATTATCCACCTCATATTGGCAATATGATCACGTGTTCCACGAAATTTCCTAAATCCTGCTTGACTATCAGGAAGCTCTCTCTCTATTGTACTCTCCATTCTTTTATGTATTATTTTGAGTAATATTTTGCTTATGTGTGATATCATTGCTATTGTCCTGTAATTTTCACACTCTTTTGCGTCTCCTTTTTTAAATAAAGAGATAAAGACTGAACTTTTCCAATCTTCTGGCCACTTTCCAGTTTTCCATATGTTATTACAAATTTTTGTTATTGTCTTTGTCATCACGCCATCCCCAGCTTTTACCATTTCTATTGGTATCCCGTCTTGACCCGGGGCCTTATTATCTTTCAATTGTTTAATAGCCCATTCTACCTCTGCTTCCATGATTTCCGGTTCATTTTCATACTCTGTTACATCTGTTTTTTCTACCTTTACTCTTTTATCTTCGTTGTACAACTCTTCTGTGTATTCCTTCCATCTTTTCTTCATTCCTTCTTCATCCGCAATTATGTGTCCATCACCTGCTTTCAGCGACCCCATTTTTGGTGTGTTTTTTCTCGTTATTTCCCTCACTTTTGAAAACATAGTTTTAGTTCTTCCTTTTCTTCCCTCCTCCTCCATTTCCTTGCATAATTCATTTAGATGTTTTTCTTTGTCCATGCGCGCTTGTTTTTGGAATGCGCTGTTCAGTTTTCTTATCTTATCTTTATCTCCTTCTCTTTTTGCTTCCCTTCTGCATATGGCTATGTTAATAGCTTCTTTCGATAGCCAAGGAGTTGTTTTAGTTTTTCTTTTCTTCGAAATATATTTCTCCGCAGTTTCTAAGATCACTTCCTTTGTCTTTTCCCATAAATTGTTCTCAACCTCCTCTGTTTCTGCATCGTCCCTCTCCAATATTTCAAATCTATTCCTTATTTCTACTCTGTATTCCTGTGATATTTCCTTGCAGTCGTATGTGATCAATCTTTCTCCTTTTTTTATACCAAGCCAACCTAATAAGCAATTAGGTTCGCTTTATCATGTGTACCTGTTTCATTATGGCCATCTGAAATTGACAAAAACCTAATTTCTGTGTTTTGACGACCATTTTCAAGGCCTTGTATGGGCATGTGGGATAGGTGATACAGCTGTGAAATTAGCACCATTGGAAAGAGCAGCTCAAATACTATAAACTGCACCAAGAATTGTTTTTGAGACCCTTGTAGTTCAATTGATGTAGTTGTCTCCATTATAGTAGTGTTTTAAGCATTCGCGAGCTGATACCAGGCTGAAATAATCATGAAATAATGCAGACCGTGTCCATCAGTAGCCTACAAAATAGGTCTGAGAAATACAGCAATGACAGATGACTGTATTGAGATGAAATAATGTTCTTTATGACTGCATTTATGTCTTAAACTGTTTAATACTCAATTTTTAAACGAACTGTAGAAGCACGTTGAATCATCTGCAATGTCCAACAATAGCTGACAAAAAGTCATATTACCAACAACTTAATTTGTTACTGTTTTATGTCAGGCATGAAAAATACAAGCTCCAATGATTCAAACAATAAGATTACAAGGGGTTCTGAAGGAAGATCTTGCTGCTATACAGAATCAGTACAGCAGATTGCAGAAATTTTGATATTATAGTGGTACTGCACAGTTCTCATTAATTTTCATGCCTGACAGAAACAGTAACAAATTGACAAAAAATATGCCTGTTGAAAATATGACTTTGTGTCAGCTCCTATTAGACATTGCCGATGACTCAACGTGCTTCTACAGTTCGTTTAAAAATTGTATATTAAACAGTCACTTTAAGACATAAATACAGTCATAAAGAACATCGTTTCATCTCAATACAGTCATCTGTCATTGCTCTATTTCTCAGAGCTATTTTGTAGGCTACTGATGGACACGGTCTGCATTATTTCATGATTATTTCAGCCTGGTATCAGCTCGCGAATGCTTAAAACACTAACTATAATGGAGACAACTACATCAATTGAGCTACAAGAGTCTCAAAAGCAATTCTTGGTGCAGTTTATAGTATTTGAGCTGCTCTTTCCAATGGTGTTAATTTCACAGCTGTATCACCTGTCCCACATAAGGCCTTGAAAATGGTCGTCAAAACACATGAATTAGGTTTTTGTCAATTTGAGATGGCCATAAAGCAACAGGTACACATGATAAAGCCAACCTAATTGCTTATTTGTGCACACAATGTGGACTATTACTGCAAGTGGTTCACAATTTCTCTCTTAATCAACCCATTTTGTCATAGTGGAGCAGCAAAGTACTGGTGCCTGGTATCAGCTCGCGAATGCTTAAAACACTACTATAATGGAGACAACTACATCAATTGAACTACAAGGGTCTCAAAAACAATTCTTGGTGCAGTTTATAGTATTTGAGCTGCTCTTTCCAATGGTGCTAATTTCACAGCTGTATCACCTATCCCACATGCCCATACAAGGCCTTGAAAATGGTCGTCAAAACACAGAAATTAGGTTTTTGTCAATTTCAGATGGCCATAATGAAACAGGTACACATGATAAAGCCAACCTAATTGCTTATTTGTGCACACAATGTGGACTATTACTGCAAGTGGCTCACGATTTCTCTCTTAATCAACCCATTTGGTCATAGTGGAGCAGTAAAGTACTGGCGCCCTGATATCTGCTCGCGAATGCTTAAAACACTACTATAATGGAGACAACTACATCAATTGAACTACAAGAGTCTCAAAAACAATTTTTGTTGTTGTATATAGTATTTGAGCTGCTCTTTCCAATGGTGCTAATTTCAAAGCTGTATCACGTGTCACACATGCCCATATAAGGCCTTAAACATGGTCGTCAAAACACAGAAATTAGGTTTTTGTCAATTTCAGATGGCCATAATGCAACAGGTACACATGATAAAGCCAACCTAATTGCTTATTTGTGCACACAATGTGGACTATTACTGCAAGTGGTTCACAATTTCTCACTTAATCAACCCATTGGGTCATAGTGGAGCAGTAAAGTACTGGCGCCAGACAGGGTCGTTGTTTTTTTTCCAATTTTCAATCCGCAGCTAGACAAAAACTATTCATCAGATATTTATTTCTTCTACAGCCCTTGATTAGCACCTCATAAGCTAGGTGTCCTGCAAATTTCATCAATTTATCTGCAATAATAGTGGACTTACAGCCTACTGAATATGGCAGCAAATTAAGACGTGATTTCCAAATCGCGATAAACAGGGTCACCCCAGACATCCTTAAAATTCCGTAAAAAATAAAATACTATGAATATTGCTGTAAATTTTTGCACACCATGTTCTAATACATCAATGCACATTCTGTGCAAATTTCATCAAAATCTGAGATGGTCGAGTGGGAAACTTGCCAAAAATTTGTTGATTTGAGACGGAATGACCCAGTTTTTCCACTGCCCTGCAAGACACAGCCTATCAGCAGCAGTGGATGTTTTTCACAGACTTAGAGCTTCTCCAATGATTTGAGAGATACATATATTAACCTATCCAAGCCAAGATCTTCATATGTAATCTCACACTTAAATATTGCTTTCTCCAATACCGTTTAACTGTTGCATTTTGACAAGTCATTCCAGATGCATATCTTTGGCATAGCATCAAAAATAGCTAACACAACTTGTTACACAAGTAGCATAATCACCCTTTCTCATACTTTCAGTGTAGAGTAACGTACTCTTTGGCTAACAGTAGACTTGTACATCGACTATATAATGGCCTCCCATTGGCGCTCGACTCCCTTCTTAGAACCACTAACTAGGCATTCCTCTGTCGTCTTAAGACGGTTTTATTTGGCCGTGTTTGGGTTGGAAGCGTCTCTACGCAGTCCCCTTGAAGAGGTGCTATACAAATTCTTGTAATGAATGAATGAACTTGTGAAGTGGTTCTGCCAGCACTTTGTGAAGAACTGCATACTTTCATCTCTAGAAATTTGGAAGTTTTACAAATATATATAAGGCTATTCTAGAATTTAAACTGAACTAATCCTGGTATACGTTGTGGTGACATCACACAGAATATGCACTAAAACAATGAGCACCTGGAGGGTTATTCTTCCAGTTGGTTCACAAATGCCAGATAATTACAGCTGGTAATACTTTTCACAACTCTTTTTGTAATAACTCTGGTTATCGCAGGTAAAATTTATATAATACACTATAGCATTCACTGGAAGCATTAACAGATGCATGAACAACGCGACGATCTCTTACATGCCAACGTCAACTTACACGCCATGAATGCGTTTGTGGAGGTTTATGGTGTGCTCCCGAGTGACGACTTCATTTGTCACAGACTTTTTCTTCATCTCCTTCTTGGCCATTTTAGCTGTGCACCGATAAGCCAACAGTCTACAGTACAGAAAACTTTTATTAGATTTCTGAAACAATGGTGGCATTTTAATAGATAAAACTTTTATTTAAGTTATAAAAATTTCACTAACTCAACTAGGCCGAATTGAGTCTGCTAAAAATACACATTTGTTATATTAGGCATCGATTCAGTTATATTTGATTATAACGCTTATGTTTACTTTTGCACATGTTTGGTCTGTTAGCAGACTTTTTATATTGCCAATATTAACAAGCGCTTTACAGATTTTTGCAACAGCAAAGTTGATTAGTAGTACATAGACGTTTAAAGACACAGCACTTTCATGCACTCATACATCTACCAGCCGAAAAGAATTGGTATAGTATTCGTGTTGGAATTTTCAGCAGGAATAATAAACAAATGTGCAATTAAATTAAGCAACTACACTGCGCTTTAGCAAAGTAAAAATGTCACAATATGCGCCCGAAGCACATGCTCTGCCACAACACGCGTTCCATTTTTCTCAAAAATTTCAATTACAACTTGCGGCTAAAAGTTATCGAGGTCCCAGTTCATAGCATACTACTCAACTTATCAGAAGGCACAATTTTAAATACAATTACGGTTGGATGATTTGATTTAGGACGCAAAAAGTGGCAAAAAATTCACTTCAACTTACGAATGGCGATGAATAAACCACAGAAAAGGAATGGCTCTCAACCGGAAGCAAGAACCAGAAAACCGGGAGAGAACTACGATATTATCATTTTACAGCGCCATCATTTCAGTTTCAACCCAGTGTTGTAGAATAACACGAAGCAGATAAAATATTCAAAAATATCACCATATATCTAAAATTTATACGAACATGCGGAACTACAATCAGGAACAGGCGCAGGATATAATAGGGTCACTATTTAAATTATGCTGTTGTATTACAGATTTCACACACTCCATGCATAGTCCATACAATTATTTCTTCCAAAGTTTAACAAGCAGTGCGAACTCGATCGATCCTGTACTACGATTCTAAAATATTTGATATACCTACCTCTTTATTGAAAGACTGTGCACCTATCATTGTTCCCATCATCACTAAAATAATCAACCTCTCCTAATCTAGGCATACTGGCAATTTCCCTCTCCTCTTCAAACACTCTCTATTCACTCTACTGCTCAAGAAACCATCACTTGATACAGAAATCGTTTCCAAATACCGACCTGTCTCTAACCAGTCATTCATCTCTACGCTATATGAACGCACAGTCCTGTCTCGGATCAATGACTACCTGACTTCCACTCCTTAACCCACACCAGTCTGACTTTTACCAAGCGGCACTCCACTGAAACCTACTCGCTTGCTGCACGGTAAACTTGCTTTTGCCATCTCTCGTCAACAAGTCTCTTATCTCTGCCTCCATGATATTTCTGCAGCCTTCAATACCACTGATCACTTGTAACGTCCTACTTCAAAGACTGTACCTGGTTCGTACGTTTTCCTGACACTGCTGCGCTCTGGATTCAATTCTCTCTATTCCTGCTCATTCTTTGTTAAAACATAGGACACCTACCTCATCCAAATCATGCCCTCTCACTTGTGGTGTTCACCAAGGTTTTGTTCTTAGACCCGTCTGTTTATCCTCTGTCATTCCGTAGCGATATACATGAGTTTATCACGTGGCCTAAGCCCTACATCAATGAACCATCTCTCTCTCTGCTGAGATCTAACGTGTTATTCTCAATACTGGTCAATGGCTCGTTGATGACAACACGAGCTGAGCGACAACACGATGGACGTGTGTAAATCGGCCGAGATGAAGACAAGTTATATTAGTTCCAGTTGTAATCGAACCACACACTGTTGTGACTGGGGCCAGAATGGGTTGATCTGTTTCGGATCCTGTCATTCCGTAGCGATATACAAACCTAAGGTACTGTCGCTTTATTTTACTGTAAAATTTCGTGTTACGGGTGAGCGATAATATGTGTATTTTCATGGTTTTCATGCCTTAGTGGTTCCATAGAGATAATATATTGTAGGAGACTTAACACTGTTAAACTTTCTACTGCCTGAATATTTTGTTTTGGCTCCATCCCAAGTAAGTTTCCATGTCCATTGTTATCGCTTGAGAAATCAGCCTTTCATCAACGAGCATCGCTCTTATGGCGTGAGCACGTTAAAAGTATAATATATATCATACTAAGTCCCTGAGTCTAATCTACCACATGGGTACTGGTCGGTATCCATAAAGTAGAAGAAGTCCAGACTGTGTGAGCAGCTGGTACAAACGCTTGGCTTCAGCTGTTGCACTAGTTTGAACCATACATGAAAAATGTTTTGCTGTTTCAGAACCCAGCCATTATTACTGCCACCCTTGTCGGGCACAAAGATCGGGTGAACTGTGTCAGGTGGATTCGGAAAAGAAACTATGGTATGACAACAACAAAGAAAAGTCTGCTTATATTTTCCAAAAATGATTGAAGTGGTATATTCGCTCGGTGCATTTTTATTTTGTTTGCACTTATTGCTTTTACCTATATTTCACTATTGTATGGTTTAACTATGTTGTTCATCTCTGCCTTAAATTATCGTGGTACTTTAACTCTTTAGGTAATCTTTTTTCTGATTTTCCGGCATTATTCAGACATGATGTTGTATAAAATGCTTTGTTATGTTATGTTAGACCATAGATATTTCCTGTTAGGGACTCGTGCATTTGCTCAACACTGCTTCTGTTTCTGGAATGGTTTCTTTCCTGGCTTGGTAAGCTTGAGGCTTATTGGTTTTAAGTGCAATCTTATTGATGGATGCACAACAATCCAATCAGCCGACAGTGTATAAACAATTGTCGTTTATTTCAAAAGACAAACAACACTAGTACAATTTTTATCTGTTAACAGAACCAGAGACTGAAATGGTTTCAGCATCGCAAGATAAAACAGCCGTCCTGTGGAGAAAATCTGCCGATAGTGTAAGCCTGGCATCATTACTTCCTCTTGAATGTTAGAATGGCAAAAATTTGTGCCTTAAAAAATTCTTTCTGTTATAACCATTATTCTGTTGGTTGTTTGAAATCATGAGAAAATCATTTTCACAAGTATGCATAAAGTTTGTTGAAAGGAAAATAAGAGTGTGTTGTGATTATTTGTTTTGTATTAATGGTTTGAGTAGCTAGCTTTATAATTCAATGATTTTAACCATTTCTGAATATTCAGACTTTTGCGTATGGATATGTGGTGTAATATGATTGTCGTAACATAGTGTCATGTGAATCTGATTTTCGTCATGTGTTTCTTGTAGTTTATACCTGTTGTGAGACTTGAAGGACACTCTGGTCCTGTAACAGTTGCTGATGCGATATATAGCCAAACGGAGGACGGAGGAGAGCGTCTACTTATCGCAACTGCATCCACAGATTCAACTGTAAAGATCTGGGAGAGAAAGTCTGGCCAAGGTGACAAAGTTTGCAATTAAATGGAAAGGCTTTCAGTAAAATAGCTTATAATTGGTTACACTACTAAATACTTAGCAATTTGTTATTAAATAAATTCGTTATATAATTTAGTGCAATAATGGTATCTAATGAGAGGCAGCAGTTGTTGGTGCTAAACAGGTTCTTTTATAAGGACTTGCTTTAGGTATGGTAACTGTAATGTAATGTAATTGAACATTTATATAGCACCCCTTCAAGATATGTACTCAGTGCTAGTCTATATGCAGCCATAGTTGGTACATTTGACTGTTTTGTTGTGTTTCAGATGATTGTGTTTGTAAACAGACGATATCACGGGGTCAGAGTTTGACGCTCTCGTTAGCTTGGGTCATCCTACCAGATGTCAGTGGTAGGTTTCAGGGGCTTTGCGTTGGGACTAGTATTCAATATGTTGATTTAGATGTCAGTGTCTCTGCTGAAAGAATGTTAAAGTGCATACACTGTGGCAGCTTTTAAGACTGTACGTATGTATATATGTATGTGTGTATGTATGTATGTATGTACAAAACACTTCATACAGCACCTTTTAAGCACCATATAGTTTGTGCTTGTGCACGTCCATAGACTATTCTGACTGATCTAAACAAGTGCGTTTTAAGACAGTTTGAGAATGTTTGCTGCACAGGGCTGAGTGCAACAGCGTGTAAATGCAATGGAAGACTGTTCCACGAAGATGGTCCAATACATGAGAAGGCACAATAAGCTTGAGTCAAAGTGCGGAAATGTGGCATATTTCCACGGGTAGCAGAGTGCAACGATTGCTGATCAAGTTGACTTGAAACTGGAACACAGAACTCCCCGATGTATGCCAGGGCAGAGCCAACAGTTGAAGCACGTTCCAGTAAGATGAGCTTAAAAGAAATCCACTCGGCAACAGGAAGCCAGTGTAGCATCTTTCACATAATAGTTATTATCATCATTAATCTTATCATCGTGTTTGTTGATCTCAAAACTGTCAAATGATGTTATCTTTCTTGTTGCAATTTCTCTGTCATAATTCCCTTTTTTTGTAAGAAACGACAGATATATCTTTTTTCTTGCTTGTTGTGTGTAGGCAAGTACCAGGTCATTGTTGTTCAGTTTAACGTGATGTCTGTGCATTTATTTAGGGGTTGTTGTACACTTAACTAGCAAGTATGCAAGTGCTGTGTATAACATATTTGCACTACAATGCTATGAGAGCTGAGTAGATCAGATCTGTTTGGCTTTCATACGGCATGGAGGAGGGCTAAGGATAGAACGGCCTCACATCGCATAATTGACATGGCTATGCTCAGTTGATTTAGCCACCATCTGTGACTAATAATTTTTTCTTTCAGTACCATTGCTGGCCTGTGCTTTTGATGATCTTAGCATCCGTCTGTTTGTCGAGACTAATGATGAGGTATGTCTGCTGCTTGCATTATGCTATGTCACCATCTCTTCACATATATTCATATATATTCGTTCATTTATTGTGTTAGCAACAGGCATAACACTGTAGGTGTACATAGAAAAAAACTAGGTAGTATAGTATGAAGTAATAGCTTAGTAAGAGTTAAGGAATAACATACGAGATATAATTGTCTAATTTCAGATATTTTAAGCTGTAATGAAATTGTATGTTACCAGCTAGTATTGCAGGCTGTCTGTTCTGTTAGTAGTTAAGATTTCAATTGCATAACTTGTAAATGTGCAGCGCAGTGCGTTTGTCAGGCGCTTCAATAAAGAAAAGATTATATATATTATATATATATATGGACAGGTCTTCTGTAGCTCTTTTTATGACCTCTAGAAGGTACTCGAATTTGACTGTCTGACAGATCTAAAAGGTGCCATTTGTGCATTTTCCAGTATTATTATTATTGTTTTTATTTTAATCCCTCGGGTTTGCAAAAATATGGGGTGCATTGTTCTGGAAAGGCTAGTCTTTGCGGATGGTTTTGTTGGTGGAAAAGGTGCTACAAAAAGCGACTGCATTAAAGTGCTGAGCAGACAGATAAGAGCTGATGGAGAAAAATAGTCTTTCTAGAGATCAGGCTGTTTTTGTCACTTCCAGTTTTTGTCACTTCCACAGAGTGTCTCATTTCAAAGATAAAGGCTGTAAGGGAAGTGATGTATATTAGTTCTGATATAAATCTATGCACATTTTGCATATTTGCAGTGTAATTAGTTGTATTAACTTGCGCTTTTTAAATCTTCATATAATAATTATAATAATGCATGGCTTCTTCTACAATGTTTTATTTTGTGAAGTTGTGCAGCTGCCAACGTTCATTGTGTTTTGTTACAGTTTTCAGAAGTTCAGGTCTTGGCTGGTCATGAAGAATGGATCCGTGGTCTAGACTTTACAGTAGACGGTCAGTTCATAATTAAAAATTCCTCCCTACATCACGTTTCAGTGTAAGCTTCCAAGTGAGATAGCAGCGAGTAACTGAGGAGTTAGTGTGTGAATTAAAGTGACTGAATGACTGACTGAGTGAGCGATTGACTGGATGAATGAATCGATGAATGAATGAGTACTTAAATCAGACAGAAAGAACTTTTAAAAATTAATCCTTTGCGATTAGTTGCAAGTTTTAGCGGTCAGCAATCTTCTCATGTTTAATGCGCAATCATCAAATATTCGTTTAATAGAAATTCAGGTTGACAAAACCGCAAACTGAAACAGGTAATGATAGTGGTTAGTTTACTGTTTATTTTACTAATTATCATTTATGCTTGATTTTATTCTGCAGATAACGGTGACGTTCTTCTTGCCAGCTGCAGTCATGACACATACATCAGACTTTGGCGAATATCAAAGGTTGTATCTGAGGTTTCTGAACAAGCCCAGGTTGAGCTCAAAGTCAAGGAAAAAATATTTGAAGTGCACAATTCTGGTGAGAAAGTTCTAGCCTTCTATTCATCCATTCCGATTGCATCATATCACAGCAATTTGTCAGTCAATTTCATGTATAAAGACTGTCTTATGACCATCCTCAGAAAATGTTTGCAAAACTAGATTTTAAATGGTGCCTTTTTAGCACATAAATAGTCAAACTAGGCTTATAAAATCTTAATTTTGATCTTTATTATCCGTCACAAACATCACAGTAGTCGTTAGGCAAGGCTCACAGGCCAGAATAACAGATCTCTGATTTAGAGTCTCAGAAGCTATGAACCAGTCTAGTTGCAGTGAATAAGAACAGTTTTCAAGAAATGGAATAAGTGTCAGTAGTTGTCATTTTTAACTTTAGATAGAAATGTTTCAAAGACGTTATATCCTATGCAGCGACAGCAATCATAAACTCTGCAAGTTTTCTATGGGGTTATATAGTGTTGTTCTTGTGCCGTCGATTCGCTGAATCCTAGCGACCGCCATAGCTCTTCATATCAGAGTATCAAAAGTCCTGTGGAACGCAACAGCGTTGAAACATTGGATCACAACCGACAGGCGCTGGTTATATAGCAGCAATGAATTGTAGACATACTGCTGTGGTCAGAGCTTCTCATTTGAAAATAGAAGGCGATTTGAAAATCGATCGCTTTGGATTGAGTAGGCGATCGATGCGCAGTCGACCTCGTATTTTGTGTAGGCCTGTCGTATTCGTATAGCTGAATATTATAGGCCTATGGTTGTCCATTAACTGCTATAGAGTATAGAGTATATGTAACACTTATTAACCGTTGATTAACCACCTCTGTTTGTCGATGCAATGTTGTATCGATCCTAGCCTGAACTTTCACAAGTGATGTAAATTAGATAAATAAACTAATTAATGGTTGGCTCCAGGTTCCTCTTGGAATCTAACGCATCGAAGCGCGATCGATTTACCGATCTACCAGACCTTTGCTAGGCGATCACCAAGGAGATCGATCATCGATCGCCTCAAATGAGAAGCTCTGGCTGTGGTATTGCAGGAGTTGCAAAGTTATATTGACAGATCTGTGGTAAAATCTGATTACTGATGGCTGTTTCTATTAGTTACTCTGATATGTATCACTTGAGTTTTATATTTAGTTCTTAAAGCAGTTACTTTGTTACTTCCTGCACAGATCAGAACGTGCCATGCGTTTATCGTGTGTCTTTGGATTCTGTCCTTCTGGGCCATGACAATTGGGTTCTGAGTGCACGTTGGCAGCCGTCCATCATCGCAGGTGAATGCTTTTAAGTTTTTGTTGAATTAGATTGCAATCTAATTTAACGGTTTCTGGTAACAACTGCATAAGTTGCCAAAGCATTGATAAATGATGCTTTTTAAATGTTCTGATGCATTCATGGGTACAAATTGTAGTCACAAGTGCCATTAATTTTCTGGCCATTCCATTTATGGAGAAAGGGTCCACCATAGCATGCCTTTATCAGCCATAGCCTCTCTTTGCTAGTAGGCTGGTCTTCTGGATATCGACATAATTATGGCATGGTTTTGATGCATGGTCGGTTGATGACTTGTGTATTAGACACTAGTGTGATAGAAGTTACTAATTAAATGTTCCTTGGAGAACATGAATCACTTGCTTCAATGAATCATGCATCAGTGAATCATGCTTGAGTGAATCGTACATAAGTGAATTATGTATCAATGCATCAATGAATAATGCATCAATCATGCATGACTTATGCATTGCAAATTGGTTGTTTTTTTGGTACCGTAGGTATTCCTTTTTATGTGTTATTTTTAACTTAGTCCTTGTGTGGTTTTTCTCTTTAGGTGGCGTTCGTCACCAGCCGATGTGTCTTCTCTCAGCGTCAATGGACAAAACGTTGATCGTTTGGCAGCCAAATACAGTATCAGGCATCTGGACTGAAAAGGTACTGATGTAGATGGAATCAATTTCTCACTCAGTTCCACACAATCTATAATCTGTCTGGATTATATGTCATGTGAACAATTGCTGTATTGTATGCTTACTATCAGGCCCTTAGCCAGCCACCCGTCCACCCGTCTTTTGGACGGGTGGTAATGATTTTGGACATAAATTGTTAAATGATGTCTGTTTGGGCAGATTATAATCCAGACAGCAGTCACAGTTCAATTAACCTAGGTCCTATACTGGATTTAATTACATTGGAAACTGCAGAAGGGTCAAGTCTTTGATGTAATTGGAAACTTTTACAATAGGCTATTCTATTGGGTTGTTAAGGCCCTTCCTTTTCACACAGGTCACAGTTGTCAATCAATTAAACTCACAGACCCTTAGCCAGCCACCCGTCCAAAGGATGGGTGGTAATTAGTTTGGAGAGGCATAAAATAAATGTTATAGCTCATTGAGTGTAGGGTAGGGGCATTGCCGTCAGACTGAACGGTGGCAGCTTTTGGACGGGCTACTTTTTATTTCTGGCTAAGGGCCTGCTTACTATATATCCATATACCGGTACATCCCTCATGCATAATTTTGTAAACCTTTGTGAGATATTAACCTTTGAGTTATATAAACCTTTGTTTTTTATGTACCAGTGAATATATTTGTTGCACATTTTTATTTATAATAATTAATTTGAGTTTAGTCATGAATTTTTTGTTTGGGTTAATTCTTACCACATCATTAAATACTCATAAACAAGTCTGTATATGCAATGTTGTGGTGGTATTTAAGTGTTGCCTTTACCGGATTTAAATATGAACTGGAATGTGTGTATCTAACTACTTAAATAGTACCTTTTGAGAACTTCTTAAAGATGCAGAAACGTGGCTGTCTAAGAGAACTCCATAGGGTGTGATTTACTCTGGGTTATGATTTTGCACCAGTGCTTACATGCGGAAACAGCACCAAAAGAGGCAGGAATTTTCTTGTTTGTATTTTAGAGCTAACCGGAGAGTTGAGTTTACACGTTTTGTGTTTCTGATATTTATTTGTTGTTGACTTCTGTTTAGAGTCGAGTTGGAGAAATTGGCGGCGGTAATCTTGGGTTTTTCGGAGGTCTGTTCAGTCCCGATGGCAAGCACATTCTGGCTCATGGATTTCACGGTGCTTTCCACCTGTGGAACTCCTTCCAGGTAACCATCGCCCATGAGGACCGGTTTCTAACTGATGCTTAAATTGAATTTTGAAGGGAGGCTAACCACTAACACCATTCAAATATGTGAATTCCACTTCAAACACTTATTTGTATAATATCTGTCAGACAACTTAGTAGTAAATGCCTTTGAAGTGTCTGCTTAACATGAAGTGGTGTTATGTCCCCCAAATCTATTAAATTAACATGCTGTATTGGATAATGCACCATACAAGAACTGCAGTGTAATGCTAAATATAGACTTTTTCAGCATTATTCCTTTTAAAAAGCCTAGCCTGTTTTACATGGGGCATGACTCCTGATGACTTTGTTTTAACAAGTCCACACTGTGTCTGGGATTTATATAGCACCTTTTGAGGATGTCTTGAACATGGTATGGTATGTGTTCTCTTCTGTCTGTTAGGACTCGTGGGAGCCGGAAGTTACGTGTGGCGGTCATTTTGGACCAGTGCAGGACATTGCCTGGAACAACACCGGAGAATTTCTTCTGTCGGTCAGCTCTGATCAGACTAGCCGTCTCCATGGATACTGGGTTGCTGAAGATGAAGTCGAGGCAAGTTGCTTTGTGTTTTCAGCATTTGTTTATAAAGATCATTTCGTTAGTCTCACTCATTCTATCGTTTTAGGGGATTTTGTATGGAAGATTTAATAATGAAAACCTTTGGAACCTTTGTCTTTCTTGTTGCGAGTGTTTCCACTGGTGTAGCACACTGATGTTGTTGTCAGACCTTTCTTTAGATATGTATGTATGTGTTGGAAAAGTTATGTGGAAACAGGAAAGTATATACCCAGGGTATCAAGATGTCTTTGCACATCTGTTAAGGACAAGAATAGGTTGAGTGATAAAGGATACTTTGAATGATATGTTAAATTATAATTATATATACCTTAAGGATAATGTTATATAAAAACATATACTAACAAACTCAGCCATAAGTAGCCATACTGACAACTGTTATTGTTCGCCTACAGCATTTTGTCTGTTGTATTATAGAGATAAACGAATATACATACATTCATTGGCCCTGCGCTATGGAATTTGCTTCCTCCTTTGACACGTTCCTGTTTATTAACTGGTGGGCCAAGTTCTTCTTTTCTTTGTCTGAAGACCTCTTTCTTTTGTTTGGGTCTTTCGCACTGGGACCGTCTCTGATTGGTGTGCACTGCGAGAGGCGCTATATAAATTGATAGATACAATACAATACAATACATGCTGAAATGACAAAGATATCTTGTAATATCTTTCTGTAGCACATATTAATAGAATATTTAGTTGAGTGATATAAATTATACAGATAGTTGAAGTGTTTGTTTGTACATATTTAGAGATCCTGGCATGAGTTAGCACGTCCTCAGATACACGGCTATGATATGCAGTGCCTGGCAATGTTGAACCGGTCAGTAACAAATATTTGTATTTTTTCTAACTATTGTTAGGTTTTGGCATTTACTGTCATATTTTATAGTACGGTAGTAGTATTTTCAGTCAACATTACAGCAACTGGTGGGTGGTCTTTAGAACTGGTTCAAGGTCTTCAGAACCAACACAGTCCGAGTAATAAGGCGAACAGTCATCTAATCAACCACTCATTCATAATGATGCTTACCGTCGTGTTCTATAGAACCTGAAGGAATTTTATGATGAAGTATTGCAAGTGGTGAAGGAGGAAAGGTTGTCTCATGGCTACGATGAGAATTTGACAGGGAAATGGATTGGTCGAATAGCGAGAGGCGACTCCCTTCTAAGAACTCTTACTGAAGGCAAAATTGAAGGAAGGAAGACAAGAAAAGACCTGGATCAGTGCTTCCCAATATTTCTTTGCTATGAAACCCCTTTGAACTGAAATTTGTTTGGCAGACCCTGACCTAAACAAAACATATTCTGGTATACATAGCGCCTGCAAAGCAGACCAATATTATAGGTTTCATTAATGAATCGGTGATGAATAACTGAATTCTGTTTTATTGATTGGAAATTGTTTTAAATGAAATTTTTCCACGTTAACCTTGTCTTCACTTTTGAATCTGAATTAGAATATAATAATACAAGACGTTTCTACCCGGCTTTGCTCGGGTAAGCAAGCGGGTTTTCCCCACGCGTAATTTTTAACGGCTGCAAATAAAGGCTACTTACTTACTTACTCTATATGCTGAAGGGCTTCAAATATTTTAAATGTCCACATATCTGAATGATATTTAGAGGTGAAAATAGTTTTTCCCCGTGTATTTAAATTTTATTACCTGTGACTCAGCTGCTGCCTCGTTTAGCAAAATAATAATGAGTTGAAAATAGTACCACACGGGTTATCTCTACCTTATATAGCCCTATTATTTGTTTCCCGGGCTAAATATAATAGTAGACGAAGCTCGGCCGTTATTGCGATTGTAATTTTTCGGAGCGACCCGCGTCTTTTAACGAAAGCGCCTGATTTGAAAATTTAGCCTGCGTGACGTAAGATTGCATATTTAGCCCGCGTGACGTGGACAAATGGCCATACTATGACCGGTATTATAAGATAGCCTCGTTGAAAAAGTTGGAAATTTAAAATGTCCATATATCGGCGTTTAAATAAAAATGCGAGCTGAAAATAGTCGCGTTGACCTAGACGTGGCGTAATAATGTTTTGTAAAATTTTGTAAATCGTTAAAGCGTTCCGTTTCGGAGCCTTTAGACAACAGACAAACAAACATACAAACAAACGGAAAGACAACGTAAACAGACTTCGCCTTATAATATAGATATTCAAACAACACGTTTATCCAATTTCATCACGGAGCCCTTGTCTTCCCCTCACAGAACATACTTTGGGAAACAGATGCTTATGGACTGCTGTGAGGTATGGACACAGAGACCTGAAGAAAGCAGCCAAGCATCTGAAGAATGTGCCATTTGACATACATCAAAGAACTTGAAGAACAATGTCAATCAGCTTTTGTTCTCATTGTTCATCATCATCCTTTGATTTACTTTCTTTATTGCTAGGTTTTCTTTCGCATCCGGTGCTGATGAAAAAGTCGTGAGGATTTTTAGAGCACCAAAGAACTTTCTTGAGAATTTCAAGAATCTAACAAAATCTGATGTGGAAGAGGAGTTGAAAAAACTGGTAAACAAATAATTTACAAATAAATTCAGTTCAATTTCTGCACCTCAGATTTGCATTGCTCTGTGCACACAAACTGCTCATAATAATAATGATAATAATAATAATATAATAATAATAATACTAATGATAATGCAGCTGGGTAACTTAGCCAGCCTTTTCTCAGTTCAGCTCAGCTTTGAGGGATTTTATGTGCAGCAGAAGTAGTTTATGAAGATGAATGATGACCAGAACTTAAAGTTCTGAAATATATTATAGTAGTTTCTCTCTTGTTTTCTGGTGTTTAACCCTTTAACAACGAGCATGAACTAAAAGTGACTGGGAAATCAACAAAGTTCATCATTATACTGTTAGTGCAGTACCATTAGGAATAGCACTTCATTGATAATTTGTGTCATCACTACGCAAAATTTTAAATATTTCTGCTTTGAGGTTGGGAGCACTTATGAGGTGTTTCTTGTGAAGAGCTGCTATATAAATTTGTAATGACATTTATCAATGCTGTACTGTAGCTCAGTTGTACCTAGGATACCAATTTTAATACAGATTTAGAACACAACCGCACTTCTATGCAACCTTGATGTAATGTGATGCTTGGTGTGGCTATGAAAAGAAGTGTTTTATGAGAAGAGATTCACTGTGTATGGCACACAAGTTTTAGTTTATCCAGCTATGTAGCTGATATTTGCTACATGAGACTGTCTTTCACAGTCTTCTATGATTGATATTTTATGTTGCCTGACTTCAGTGTACACTTATTAACTATGTAAGGTGGCTTTATCAGATTTTTAGTTATATTGTATTTAGGGTTGTTAATATCGGTTTTTTTGGCAAACCGATTATCGGTTTTAGAAATCCGATTTTAAACCGATTATCGTTTTTTATGGGCCATCATCGAAAATTTAATATATTATCATACAATGCAAGTTACTGAAAACCGATAATCGCTATGTACCGTAACGTACATACACGTACGGGTTCTACTATTACCTCGTTGGCTGTGGAAGACTGCTTAATATACAAGGCAATAATACGTCCCTGTGGGGTTCTACTATTACCTCGTTGGCTGTGGAAACCTGCTTTATATACGAGGCAATAATACTACGTCGCTGTGGGGGTTCTACTATTACCTTGTTGGCTGTGGAAGACTTGGCTTTATATATGAGAGGCAATAATACCTCACTGTGGGGGTTCTACTATTACCTCGTTGGCTGTGGAAGGCTGCTTTATATACGAGGCAATAATACGTCCATGTGGGGGTTCTACTATTACCTCGTTGGCTGTGGAAGCTCCGCTTTATATAAGAGGCAATAATACGTCGCTTTGGGGGTTCTACTATTACCTCGTTGACTTTGGAAGTCTTCATTTTATATAAGTGAGGCAGAATTCGATAATCGTTTTGTCAATAATGAAAACCGATTATCGTTTTCGAAACCGATAATCGGATTTCTGATCATCGTTTAACATCCCTAATTGTATTGTGTTGTATTGTTTTTCATTACAAAAAGGCAGCCAATCATGTAGCAGAGGGAGCTAGTGTTCCAGCCCTTGGTTTATCAAACAAAGCAGTCTATGCGGATGAAACAAGGACTTCGTGCAAGGATGAACGAGGAGAAGCGCAGGACAACGGACAGTATTCGGAAACCTACTTCACGCCGCAAATTTTGACCGGTTTGTATTCACATTAGGCTTATTTCAAATAGTTTTGCATGTCGTGTATCATTGCTTGTGTCATTTACATTACAATTTGAATTAATTTGTGTATTATCTGGCCAAAAGTGTCTGTCTGCCTCTCTCGGAGGTGCTACATAAATTTATGATTGGAATTACAGTTACAAAATTACAATGACTGTGATTCAGAGAAGTTGTCTATGTTGACTTGCTTCATCAAGCTCAATATGTTGATAGGTTTGCTCTTTGTGTTAGAATTAAGTGTCATATTGAATGAATTGGTTGCCTGTTGGTTTAAGTGCATCCCTTGTGACATGGAATGTGTGGATTTGAACCTCCTCTGCAGTGGTTACTGCATTGAGCTATAGCGCAAGACCTTCCGGTTCAGTTGCTCAGCACCATAGGTACAGAAATAATAATTAATGTTAATAGATATAAAAATAATAATTAATTAAATAATACAGAAATAATAATTAATGTTAATAGATATAGAAATAATAATGAATGTAACATTTATGTACAAATGTAACAATAAGCTGTTGCTGCTCGTTCTCTTAAGACTTTTCTTTTTTCGAGGGCCCATCACACTGGAAGCTCCTCTGATTAGGTTGTACTGTGAGAAGTGCTTTATAAATCCGTAAATAGAATAGAATGTGATAATATAATGGAAGAAATGTAACAATACGATGTAACGACAGAGTGTTAACAAAATGCAACAATACAATGTGACAGTATGATTGATGCTGGTAATAGCATGGTTTTTCTGTGTGTGCTTAGCTCCACCGACTGAAGAGAGCCTTCTGCAGAACACCCTGTGGCCAGAGGAACAGAAGCTCTATGGCCACGGATACGAGGTCTTTGCCCTTGCCTCTCATCCCGATGGATCCCTGCTAGCTTCTGCTTGCAAGGTCTGGCAATATACATATGAAAATATGAGATGATGCTTTACTACATAGAAGTGCAGTACCATAGGGAGATAGCAGTTGAGATAGCAGCCATGTTGTCTGCTGCCTTGTGAGGTTAGCCAGACTTAAATTCAAGGCGCTATGTAAATAGCTAAATATATACATGTGCATACACACATATGTAAATATACATGGCTTTGCATGCATGCATTCATGCACTGCGAGAGGCGCTATACAAATTGATAGATACAATACAATACATACATACATACATAGATACATGCTTGTATATACATACTTGCATACATGCACACCCATATATAGATACATACCATACATACATATATGCATACGTTCTCTCTCTGTGTTCTTCTGGATTACTGCTTGGTTTTGGTGCATCATCGGTTGATCCCTTGTGTGCTAGATACCAATGCGATATATTTTACTAATTACAATTAGAGTTTAAGAAATAAATATTTACCCTGAAGCTGGTGTAGTACTCCAAGCCTCTAGAGAGCCTGCATTTATACACATGCATTTATGTATATAATCAATGTGTATATATATATATGTATATTTATATTTATATGTTTATGTATATATCAAAACAGTTGCTATGGCATCTTTGAAGTACATACCCACCTAACTGTGTCAGATACCAACATTTATTACATTATTATTTGTACACAATTTCTTGAATGCTCTCAAGGTCACCTGATAATGCAAATCTGAGGCACGGTTAATCAGTCGTTTGGGGTATGATATATCAGTTTACCTTTCAGCATTTAGGATATTACTTTTGCTATTTACAGTATGTTGTATTTGCTGCCAGGCATCGAAACCAGAACATGCAGCAATTATTCTGTGGGACACTGCCACCTGGCGAATGCTGGACAAACTAGAGTCGCACTCTCTCACAGTCACGCAGCTTCAGTTCTCACACGGTGGAGAGTTCCTGTTGTCCGTGTCTCGTGATCGCACGTGGTCTCTGTTTCAGAAGACATCTGATGGTGGGCCAGGTAAAACTTGGTTTCTCATTGTCTCTCTAGTATTTTACTCTGCTCTTTTGGAATTGAAAATTTATATAGCACCATTTTAGAAGCAAACTAATCAGAAGCCCTCTCTGCACTAGCCTATGTGATGTTAAATCTCAGTAAGAATTGCAATTTCATCAGGTGAAAGACATTATGCTTGAAGAATGAAGTCGTTAACGGCAGGCCCATGCACACACATTTATACAGGAGCAATCTAATCAGTTAACAAAACAGTACACAGAAAACTTGAAGGGTCACCAGTGGTGGGCTTATGCACACACGTGGACCCCAACCAACGGATTCTCATCTGTAGTTGACAGGTTGTATGATGTTCAGGGTCTCTGAACCAAGTTTTGTTGATAGTTTTGGAGTGATAACAGGTGGTAACATTTGCAGCACACGATGATGCCGCATTCCATGCCTGTTGATCCCTTGGTAATCAGAAGTACCCATACTAATTAGTGTTCAAGGAATTAATAAAGGTATTAAGTTTATGTATCAGCTTTACCTTGATGTGGTTGGTTTTGTTCAAACAGAGACGTCTTATAGAAGAGTTGCTTTCAGTGACAAGAAGACGTCCATACACAGTCGTATCATCTGGGCTTGTGCTTGGTCGGCTGATGATAAATACTTCGTAACAGTTTCCAGGGACAAAAAGGTCAACTTTAGATGTTGAATATCTTGAAACTAGTTTCTAAGGATGTTGTTCTTGTGTAGTAATAGCTGCAGTATGTATTTATGTAAGGTAGAGTAATGAAAAAAATTGTAGAGCTCTATCAATGTCCTTATAGACAGTATGTTTGTGTGTATGTATACATATGCATGTGTGTTTCTGGATATTTATGTAGCTCTTGTGTAGACTTCACAAAGGCACTTCAGATGCTGACTAAGAAGTTGTAGTTATCTAGCATTTCTGTTCATTTGGCTGTGATCATATTTGCACGTTTTTTAGCACGTGTTCAATGGAATCTTCCCAGAAGCACTTCCAAGCGTATACGATAAAATTGTAGTGATAGTGTTCAGCAAAGTATCGGCAAAACGGTCACGTAATGCCCTTGTAAATCTCGATCATTGTAGTGACATACAAGGGCAAGGATTTTCAGGTTAAGGATAGAATTTAGTTTGAAGTAGTGTGTATGTATCTGTGCATTCTTACAGTGCATTTGAAGTACTTTGCAAAGTATTGGTACTTGGCTGTCTTACTGTCTAACATTTCTTAAAAGGTGCATCGTAAGTATAGCTGAAAATGTCTGTGATGGATACTCAGGAAAGCGAACATATAAGCCAAATTGTAAGAATCTCTGCTCAGAAATTTGTGCTTTGTTTTATAGGCAATTATATGGGGACGCAGTGAGGCGCCTTGCTCAGGCAGTAACTCGTCCAGCTGTCTTGGTAGCTATGCAGCCTGTTCACATGCAGTTGAATTAGATGAATCCATCACCGCTGTCGACTTCGCTCCAACCGTTTTGACCGATGGCCGGTGAATGTTTTAGCAATTATGTTAAGTTGGGTAGTAAATCGTAGATATTTTTTATACTTTCATTTTTTACGTCTTATCAAAATAGCTAGTTAGGAGTGCAGTTTTAGCTCTTGTGTAAGTTCTGTTGGATGGTAGATATTATTTCATACTTTCATATTTTAATGTCTTGTCCAAATATCTATTTAGGGGTGCATTTTTAGTTCTTCTTTAAGTTCTGTTAAGTTTTAGAGTGACTGGTAGCTAGCATTCATTCATTCATTTGCAGACATTTTTTGCACTGAAGTGCACTTTTAGTATTTCCTTTGTGTTTGAAGTAGCTGGTAGATAGTTTGTCTCTTTGGCTACAGTGTGTCATGTAATCAGAGATTTGTGAATCCATCGTGTATTTAAATGGAATTCGTGGACAGTGACAGTGGCCAGTGGCCACCAGTCTGTTCGATGATTTCGATCCTAAATGTGTTCTGTCATGTTGACAGTTCCATATGAGTTTTCTTGAAACAATGTCACTGTACTAAACATTAAGATTTTGTCTTGCTATCAGTCTGTGTAACTTCCCAAACAATTCCAAACTTCACGGCCAATTTTCAAAGGCTGGAATCTTTCTGAGGCAGACTGTTCGTTTTGAAACACTGCTGAGCGCTTTATAAATGATTAGATACGATGCGATACTGTCGATCTCATTGCTGTATAATAAGACTTCTCCCCCTTATCATTGATCTATCAAAACCCAATTAAACTGTGCATCAAATCCCTCTTACTGTTTACATGTTTTTTCGTATCATGATAATTTGTGCAATAGATCTGTATTCGTATTAAATGTTTCTTGTCTGTCTATTTACATGTAGGTATTTAGTAGCATTTGGTCTTGAGTCTGGATCTATTTCTCTGTATTCATGGTCACCTGAGTTGAAACAATCCAAAGATTCTTGGACGGCATTATGTGTTTTGACACAAAGGTAAGCAATGGTGTGACAAGTTTTAAATATAATTATTCTTCTGCTTAGGGATTGTATGTTTGCTTATCAGATGCAAATAAATACTTACCGTACATAAAATTATTCAGTAATTAAATTTGAACATCACTTTAAAATAAATTTTAACCATAAATAATTGACTCTCAAATGTGAATGTGTTAAATGTCCAGACAGGTTTGATTTAAAGTCTTTTCTGCAATCATTCAGCACAAACTGGTAAATGAGAAGTAGACAAAACAAAAAAATAATGTCTTATATCCTGCTACACAATGTGGGATGGCCACATCAGATTTCATTGACATTTTGCTACAGAGGGAGTGTCAGAATAAAATACTGGTACATCAAGCTAGTGATCAGCACCCTTGAGAGATGTATCTACATGTACTTAGTAGGTGCTGTCAAAATGTTCATTTACGTTAGACTACATCTGGTGAAGTAGAGTGACAGAAGTCATTAGCAGTGGTGATTCCATGTAAAAAATGACTTTCAAACTCTCTGTGGCAAAATGTTTAATGCATGTGCATCTGAGAATCTGTTACTTCAGAGTTAAAGTTGTTTTCAGTCTATGTTCAATGTAATTTTAGTCTACTAAAAGACTTAAATTGCAATGCCGTAGCAGACGATGGTCTATTGGCCACTCCTAATGAATTCACCAGATGTGGTAGTGCATCAGTCAGAAGACAAACCAAGTCATCCACTGCACCTAACAGTACATTTGACAGTTTTAACATCATAACAATAACTAATTTAACAGACATAATTCTGTTTTCTTTTGTTTACAGCACGGCTCATCATCTGACTGTGAAACGATTGAAATTTCGACCGCACAACACTCTAAGTGAGGCTGTTGTCAAAGAAAACACTCTGGAGTTGGCCAGCTGCGCAGAAGACAATGCTGTGAAGATCTACAAATTAGTTATATCCTAGGAGAATTGCTAGAGTGCTTCAATAACTTGCTTCTTTTAACGAGAAAGGATTTCCACTGAGCCAGTGGTTAAATTGCTCATCCAGAGGTGCCGAATCTCCAAATCTTTGCAAATCTACAACCTAAGCCTATCTATGACCTATTTGTTTGCTATTTGTTATCCGGATAAGCCTAATATGTGTGAAATAAGGTACATATGGTCGATTATTGTAACAGAAACACACTTAGGTGACGGATCTCATCGTTGGTGGCAGATCTCATTGTTCAGGTGGCGGATCTTAAATCTCCGTTGAGTTACGTATTGCTCTTTCAATAACTCTTTTCGTAACTCTTTTCAATAACTCTTTTCAATAACTCTTCAATAACTCTTTTTCAATAATAACTCTTTCAATAACTCTTTTCAATAACTCTTTTCAATAACTCTTTTCAATAACTCTTTTCAATAACTCTCTTTTCAATAACTCTTTTCAATAACTCTTTTCAATTAACTCTTTTCAACAACTCTTTTCAATAACTCTTTTAAACTTTCAATAACTCTTTTCAATAACTCTTTTCAATAACTCTTTTCAATAACTCTTTTCAATAACTCTTTTCAATAACTCTCTCAATAACTCTTTTTTCATAACTCTTTTCAATAACTCTTTCAATAACTCTTTTCAATAACTCAATAACTCTTTTCAATAACTCTTTCAATAACTCTTTCAATAACTCTTTTCAATAATTCTTTCAATAACTCTTTTCAATAACTCTTTCAATAACTCTTTTCAATAACTCTTTTCAATAACTCTTTTCAAAAACTCTAATAACTCTTTTCAATAACTCTTTTCAATAACTCTTTTCAATAACTCTTTCAATAACTCTTTTCAATAACTCTTTCAATAACTCTTTCAATAACTCTTTCAATAACTCTTTTCAATAACTCTTTCAATAACTCTTTTCAATAACTCTTTTCAATAACTCTTTTCAATAACTCTTCAATGACTTACACATAAATAGTTGATTTTCCATGGGCCTACCCTGTCTCCCCAAAAGACGTCACTGATTTTTTTGATATTTTGAATGGCCAAAAAGGTACTGGGGCGAAAATATGCTCTCGACCCAGAACCTTGGTGAGTACTGGGGCGAAAGTCCCTGTTGCCCCTGTGGAGTCGGCGCCTATGGTGATAGCCTAACAATTAAGGATCATTAGCGTCGCCCTCCTCCTTTATTCACTTGGGACTGGCACTGACAGAGTACGATTCTCGTCTGCAACTCGGTAGTTAGGCCTAGCCTACATATTGACCTTCAAAGCTCTAGGCGTATGTCAGTTTTACGTTTCTTTTCAAAATAATTCGTCGTAGTAGAAAACTAAACTTCATGGAAATAATATGAGAAAATACGCAAACGGCCTTCTGCTGCGAAAACACTAATTAAACATATTCTTAAGCAATCCTATTCTGGCTATTCAAATCAGCTGATCGAGTATAAAGCTAAATATGTCTAGTCATGAAATCACAGCCGACGTCAGACTAACGCTGTAGCGCATGCGCGCCGGCCGGCCAATCAAAGAGACGTAATCAGAGGTATCCGAAAACTTGCTGACTCATCATGACTTAACGCCAGCGTAAATCACGTGACAGATGCTTACCGACTCATCGTTTCTAAGCTGTGTCAGATTAGGTTGTCAGCATGAAATCGCGTTCACAATTTAGAATAATGAACTTAGGGCCTAATGAAAAGATTGACTTCGACTCTTCGAGTGAGGGTTGAATCTGGAATGTAGGCCTACTGTACATTGCTAAGTGCTTGAATTGTTAAGATTATCCAAAAACTAAAGTAGGCTTAAACCTAGTCCAGTGTGTTTCCTGTCTCGACGTACGGAGTTCTGCTTCAGCATGTTTATTCTTCTTGTCTGCCTTTGTGTGAACAGCTGGAGCCCATGTAAGACTCATATTCCCTATGGGACCCGTACGGATCCCATATTGCCTCGATCATCTGTCCATGAAAATGCTACCAGGAAGCAGCGTGATTCACCTTACAGATTTTATTTTAGTTACAATTACGGATGTAGTTAATGGTTTTTAATTAATTTTTAACTATAGTTAAAGTAGTTAGTATTATTTTTTAGTTATAGATATAGTTAGGCCCTATAGCCGCCCTACTGAATTTTTATTTCAGTTAGGCCTACTATAGGCCTTGTTACAATAAGGCTAAGCTAAATTGTCTACGTAGGCCTACAGACGCAGCAGCTGCGCATATTAGAAGGCGTTACACAATAATTATTACAGTGACAATTTGCTTAGAGCTTCGAAAGGCTTATTTGAAGAAAGGTTGGATTCAGTTTCATGAATACACTGCAGAGACAGGCTGGCCAAAGTTGACCTAATGACCTTGTTGCATTTACGTCCGAATTCTCTGTCCAAACCCTTCTCAGCTACGGTCCGTGATCTTGGGGTCAATCTTGACCAAGAGCTCACTTTTGTTCCACACACTCACCGCGACTTGCCAGAGTTTGCTACAATCAGCTGCGCCAGCTTCGCACCGTTACCCGCTCACTTACGCATACTCAGCGCCACCATTAGGCCTACCTTAGTGCATTGTTTCGTCACAGCCCTCCTCTACTGTTGCTCATCGCTTTACTCTGGCCTTCCGTCGCGCCGATTAGCTTGCCTAGACCGAGTCCATTGGGAGAGGGGAAAGTATAAACTATAAAGGATAACACTCTTGCCTGAAGTGGTAGAAGTGCTCACAAACTCGATCGGTTCGATTTCTGTAAGGCCCTCTGGGTTTAGCTCATACCTTCATTCCCTAGGTGGCAGCAAAAATACAACGAGCTTGCGTCTTGCATGGCTGCAACTTTGCTGATTTATGTCTTCTGTAATTTGTGTTCTTGTAAATTGTTTAATCGTCATAAAATATACATGTGCAGCGCAGTGCGTTGGTCAGGCGCTTTATTAAAGAATAAATATTATTATTATTTTTTAAAATGATGAGGTCTCCATCGGGCCATTATTTTTCTGATCGTTCAGCAGATAGTGCAGAGAACCAGCGTATTTGTCTACTTCCGGTGCGATTTTCGTTAAGCCGTTGTTGGGTTGATGTGGATGAGGTAGCAGAATTTAGCAAAAAATGTCGCGAGGCAACAGTGCAGGGTTTGACCGTCATATTACCATCTTTTCCCCAGAAGGAAGACTCTATCAAGTTGGTGAGGAACCTGTAATAATGTTTTGCCCGGAACCTGAACGAATTATTTTAGTTTGTAATTACGCTGATGTGTTGAGCGATAATAAGGGTAGATAGAGCGACCACTTCCATTAATGCTCTGTCACGTAAACTACTATTCAAGCTCCGTGAAAGTCTCATAAAAAGCTATTTTGTTGACGCAGTGTTGATTATCTATTTTGAAGTTTAATGTGTCGCTCATATGTAGCAGGCAAAAGTGGCACGATGGCAGTTTTGTGGCGAATCCTCGGGACACCGATTCTCTGCAAATACTGATAATGCAAAATAAATCAAATTCCCGAAAACAATTTCTTTACGAAACTTTTGAATTCTGAAAACTGGTATGGGTCAATTTTACCTGTTGGTCGTCTATGACAGATGGCCTTTAAAAATAATATGCCTGCCCCAGACTCGATAGATTATTTCTGTGACCCCAACAGTGATCTTCTGCATTGAAACTAAGACAGTTGAAGTCTTCAGACAATGTTATTATTTAGGTGCTACCAGCTGAGTTCAATAGTAGCATTTCGGTGTGTGAGCAGTTGGGTCAGCATCTTGGTCTTGTGAATTACTTTGTTTGGTCAGCATGACACTTTTTTCTCTGCATTTAGCAGCAAGACATTCAATGAAACCATTGGAAACTTTTTTGTAGAGTATGCCTTCAAAGCCATTAATCAGGCAGGAATAACATCGGTTGCAGTTCGTGGCAAGGATTCTGCAGTTATAGTTACACAGAAGAAGGTCCCAGTAAGTGGATTCTGCTGCTAGAGTGCTTACTATTGATCTTTCTATAACTATGATCACCAGTTTATGTAGCACCTCTTCAAGAAAAATCGTCAGTTTTCTTGTTGTATAGCAAATTTCAAAAGAAGTTTATTCCACGTGGAATTGAATCCATGTAAAATAAACTCATCAATATCCTAAGAGTGAATTATGACAGTCTCAATGTTTATTAACAAGTAAGTAAGCATGTATTCTTTGTAGAGTAAATGACCAATTGCATATCCGTGACTCTGGTGTACCCGTACATCTTAACAACAATCAACAGTTAATTAGACAAGTCTTCGAGTTGCCTGTGAATTTGCCATAACTTGCATTTAAGCATTAACACACATCAGATGTGGACATTATTAAATGAAAATATCTTCAATTTAACCATTTGTGTAGTTTATGCTTGAGATGTCGGCAGAAACTAGCAAAAGGTCTGATGGGTTTGCAGTGAAAGATGTCTAACATATATCTTGCATCAACTACCTTAATTCAATTTGAAAAACAGAGTTATTGCTGTATATTAAGAAAGTAATTTCCAGACATTTAATGAATCATGTTATAAGTACACCACAAAGGCGCTGCCTATGCTAAACTTTGTGGTGCTGAAGTTCATTTAGAACAAAAGGTGTTTGTTTTTGTTGAGAATGGACTATTTGAGAGAAACATGCAGAGGTGGATATCAGAACTTGTAAGTGAAATCCTTATACAAGACTCCTTTTTCAATGTCACTGCAATTGGTGTACATTTCTGTATGTATGTGTTTGCAGGACAAGCTGTTGGACCCAAGTACTGTTACACATATGTTTGGCATCACAGAAAACATCGGCTGTGTAATGACTGGAATGTTGGGTCAGTTTTTTAATGTTTATGCAGTTTCTAGTAGATGATAAAGAACTGTCAGTTCTCACTAAAACAAGAAAAGTTACCCAAGATTTACATACACCATACTTTTCTTTTAAACCCCTTGCCCACAATAATCTAAGAACAGATTCTCTTCTTCCTTACCAGCATATATGCCCATGAACATTGATGGGACATATAAGGGAATATATCAAGTCCCATATGGACGCCGTATGTGGCAGTTTTAGATGCATGTGACCATGAAGGGTTGGCGACAGAACTTCCGGGCCCCTAGGCAGAGCAGTCATGGGCCTCTAAACTATCTTTAGGCTGTATGAGAACATTTTTAAAAAAATTTAAATACTACTGTACGATATTACTATTTATATAGATACATATATAACTATGATTTTATTCAGTTGTTAATTTTAAAAATTTAATTTTCAAATTTATGCTAGTCAAAAAGCAACTTTTCTGGATTTAGCTGCAGCAAAATCGTTTATAATATCCTCGTAGTTCAATGATTTTGCCAGATCATATTCGATTGCAAGAGTTGCAGGACCATTCAGTCTGTCTTGCTTCATAACAGATAACTGAGCACTTTTAATTTGCTTGAGCTTATAATAGTTTTAATAAGTTCATTGTGTGCCCAGCCCGAGCCCCTAAAAGTTGCCGGGCATCTTCCCCTCCTGCCCCTCCCTCTCTGTGGGCCTGTGACCACGTACCATGACCATTTGTTCTCACTGGAACATTGTTGAGATTCATTTGCTGTCCACAACTGGGAGTCTTGATTTGGTCATGGAAGGGTGAGAGAGTCGGAAGAGAGATGTGGAATTCCTTTATTTCTTAACCTTGGCAACTGGTGATTCTAAAGCATTACTTGCCATGCTGTTCCGTTAATAATGGTTTGGTGTCTGTTTGTTGCACATCCAGCTGACAGCCATTACCAGGTGAAGCGAGCACGCTATGAATCAGCCAGCTGGAAATACAAGTATGGATACGACATAACCGTTGACATGCTCTGCAAACGCATTGCGGACATCTCACAGGTCTACACACAAAGCGCTGAGATGCGACCCCTTGGCTGCAGTGAGCACAAATTTCATTCATTAATGTCGTTTATTCGGCTATACAATATTCTGCAACTCTAAGCTCATATACAAGATATAGCTTTTTAAGAAATAAATTTTATTTAAGTATTTCATATTTATTCGTTAGTTCATTCTGAGAACTTGTTTAGTGCCTCTCCAATATACCTACTCAGAGGCACTCCCAGTCCAGCTGTGTTGAAAGAGAATTTTAATGATGAGCTGCATTGATTTCCCAGTCGCTTTTAATACACGCTTGTCATTGAAGTGTTAAGCCAGCCTGAGTGGCTGCCATGGGTATGAAGTGTTAGCGACATCATTTACTTAGCCTCGGCATATCGGGCAGGTGGCCAGTCCTCTCCCTCACCATCTCAACTTCCCACCAACAGTATACAGGTTCATTCATTCATTCATTCAGAGTATTTATATAGCGCCCCTTCAAGAAACTACTCAGGAGCGCTCCCGGCCCAGCCACGACTAAAGAAAAAGACTTGAGGGACTTGTAGAACCCTGTCAGATGGCTTACAAGTAAAAACGGAGCTTAAGTGGTAGGTCATTCCAAATGGAAGGGCCAACAACCGAGAAAGCACGGCTCTGCCTAATAGCCAAGCGAGTCCGTGGAACAAGGAACTCACCCCTCGTCGCAGAGCGAAGCACCCGACGCGCTGGAACATCAGACACTGGGCGGCAAAGATCACGCAAGTAAGATGGAGCGCAGCCAAGAACACAACGAGAAACAAGAGCAGCAATGCGATATGAGATACGCTGAGACACAGGCAGCCAATGCAACACATCACGCATGTATGGAGAGACAGGAGAGTACTTAGGAAGCCGTCCAATAAGCCGAGCAGCCGAGCGTAGAACTCGATCTAGTCGCCCCAAAACACCAAGGGGAAGGCCAGCAAGTAGAGAGGAACAGTGGTCAATTCGACTAGTAACAAAGGCATGAACAAGGACCACAACTGCATCATGAGAGAGAGAGCGAGAGACCACTCGAAGCTGACGAAGCTGATAATAACAACTCCGTGCAATTGAGTTCACATGTTGAGATAAAGTAAGCTCAGAGTCAAGAGAAAGTCCCAGATCACGAACTGTGAGGGAAAAGGTTATGTGAGGAAAGAGCAGGGTAAGTTGAGGAAAGTCGATACCCTGAAGTTGTCTACGGCTACCCAGCCAAATGAGCTGTGTTTTAGAGGGATTTAAGAGTAGCCGATTGGAGGCCATCCAAGAAGAGAGGACATCCATAGTCAGACACATCTGACTCACAGTAGCCACCGCATCGGCTGAATGGGTGTGGATGTAGGCTTGCACATCATCGGCAAATAGTTGGTGTAGAAGCCCCTGAGACGTCAACAAGGAGCAGACATCAGCAGTATAAAGAAGATAAAGCAGCGGGCCCAGGACAGAACCCTGGGGCACACCCAAAGGGGCAGGGACCCAAAGAGACCTGGACGAACCAAGGACTACACAATTTGAGCGGTCAGTTGTGTACTTGTAGCTGAGTTGGTTAGTGGGTGCAGGTGGAACAGAAATCTCAAAATATATTTCTGCCCTGGTGGGAATTTGAATCCACAATATCTCGGTTGATAGTCCAGCACGCTAACCACTAGACTCTCGCACACCCCACAGTTTTTAGTCCTGTTTGCTTATGCAGCTACCATGCAAGCCATGCTTTCTCATTTCCTAGAATGGGCTCCCTCTGGAACTACGCCTACTTCGCAGAACCGTCTCTGACACGTTCTATATTAACCTTAAAACTGTTCTTCTTGGCCATGCTGGAGTTGGGAGCACCTCCGAGTAGTGATGTAGCTTTTCCGGAAAAATATTTTGCGGAAAATTGTCCGGAAATTTTCCAAACATTTTCCGGAAATTTTCCGCAGAACCGGAAAAATACATTTAACTCATGATGTCAGATTCTCAGTATGAGATGACACTAGAAAATTTCTGGGTTTTTTTTAAGTTCCTGTCAATGCAGGCAACATTCACCTTAAAAGAATTAAAAGAATTAAAATAAAGATTAAGGACTGTTCATTAGCGGTTCAGTAGCCTAGCTTGATATGTTGTTAGTGTTGTGAACTATCAGTATTCTATACAGTCTGCAATTTGACATTTTGTCGGCTGCTCAGCTATTAGTCAGGCAAAATTCAGTTTTGCCTTAGTCCATGCACCGCTCACTGAAGGCAACAGCTCATAGATAGGCTAAGCGATTAAACTAAAACACATTCTTTTCCTACTTCCCAAGAAAAGCAGGTGTGAAAATAGATTAGTGTCAGACTGCAATGGCAATGCCAATAACATTATATTTCAAGACATAAAATAATAGTATAATAGGCCTCATGAGAATTAATCTGTTGCAGTATTAAAATGGTGTCTGTACAGTCAGACATTTTTTGTAACCAGGGCATAACCAGAGCAATCATACAAGTAACCAGTTCAGGGGCGATTTATGCCCCAAATAAATTCTCGGCAGGGCAAAAATTCTGGCAGGGCAACGACCAGGGCAAAGGATTTTTACCAGGGCATTTGCCCTTGCTTGCCCTGGTGTAGTGCCGCCACTGTGTCTGTAGTATTACTGCATCAATTGCTGTTTTTGTCTCATATTTTCATAACTAAAATATATTAAGGAGACTAAATCCTAAAAATATTTTCTCTAAATTAACAGTGAAGTTTAATTCCAATTAATTCTTAAATGTATTGTCGTTGTTAAATATGGTAAACAAATTATCTATTTTCCTGAACTGTTCTTTAGTGAATCGAGATATCTTGAACTAGATAGCAATTGCAACTGACTCTAGATTTTACCATCTGGTAATGGGTGACCCTAATTTAGCGGGATACTTATCCCTTCAGCGACCCCTTGTTACCCTTACGATGAAAACTGCTTAATTTTAAATGCACTCTTCAAAAGGTTAACAATAAATGATGATTGATTGATTGGTTGTTGAGAGTTGTGAACACATGAACAGTAAGCACTAACAGTGCCATCTATTGAATAAACATATCAGTTACAATTACATAAGATAGTATAGAGTGAGTGATGTTTAAACATTATTATGTATTTAAATTTTGATTTAGTATTTATTATATTTTTGGAAAAATATCGGAAAATTTTCCAGAAAAAACACTGGAAATTTTCCGGAAAAATATGAAATTTTCCGGACAATTTTTCTGCCTCACAACACTACCTCCGAGTAGTCCTCCTGAAGAGGTGCTATATAAATCCTTAAATGAATGAATGAATGAACGAATGTTAGATGAGTACTCAAGTACGTTTGTTATTTTAGTGATGATGTTAATCGGTTACGATGATGAGCTTGGTCCGATGGTCTACAAGGCAGATCCAGCTGGATACTTCTGCGGTTACAAAGCGGCTGCATGTGGCGTAAAGAGTGTTGAAGCAGGAAACTTCCTGGAAAAGCGCATTAAGAAGAAACAGGATTTCACCTACAATGAAGCAGTAACGGTATTTAAAACCTGCTCATACCTTGTCTGTTTTGATTTTGTCAGATGAGTCTGCTCCCTGTTTTGGTATGTCAGGCTTCATCCTCTGCGTTCAGATTGTAAGTTCAGTTCCTTGGCCGCATGAATATGTGCAAGAATTTCTGATGTGTGCTTGTCAGTGAGGTTTATTCTACCTGTGCACCCTAATGAAGTCACGTATGCATTGGGACAATTGGTCTATTGTCAGCATTAAGGAAGAGGACTGAGAGAAAAGTTGTGTGAGTTGGTTTAACCCTTAGATGACAAGAAGAATTATCCTCTTTGCCATAAAACACTATAGGCCTGTTAATGTAATGTAATGACAACAATTTCTATAGCATCATTAGTAGCAAGCTACTTCTAGGATGCTTGACACACACACACACACACACACACACACACACATGTTAACTCAACATGACCCCAGAGCCTGAACTTGCTCTTACTGCCTGATCTTCTGTTTGTGTTAAGTAGCTGGTCTTTTTCTCTGCCAAATTCTGTAATGTGATTATTTATTTCTGTTGTGCGTCTCGAGTGTATATATGTTATATATATATATATTTGTATAGTATATATTTATATGTTATATATATTTGTATAGTGTATATATTTATATGTATATGTGATTTTGTACTTCAGGTTGCCATCAGTTGTTTGTCAACAGTTTTGGCCCTTGATTTCAAAGCTCATGAAATTGAAGTTGGTGTTGTTACAGCAGATAACCGTAAATTCAGGTTTGTTCAAAATAACTTTCTGAGAGCTCAAACGGCTACTGCCCAAAGTGTAACCTTAAAAAAATTATAGTAATTTTTACATTATTGTAGCAATATTTTCTATTGCAGATTAAATTATGCTAAAATCTCACAGCATGTTGACACACCCAGCATTGTTAAATTATTACCAGCAAGAAAAAATCATAAGTTCGACATTTGACTTGAACCTTGGTTTTTTACTTTTAAAAAGAACAAAAACAAAATAACACGATTCAAATTACTAACTGAAAATTCTCAGAACCCTACTGCAGTAGGAATCATTTTGATTTTTAAACTCTCCTGTCGAGTGAGCATGAGTAGTTTTTCACACGCCAAACAAATACATGCTTTGTTGTGTTGATGCTAGACTGTATTACTATTTTTTAAATTATCTAATGAATCTAGAAAATATTACTATATGCGCTTCTTTAGGCTGTGAGTAAAGAAAGGCTTTTCTGTTCGTTGGTGGAAGAAGCCAAAAAGGGTGATTCCTAGTTGCTAGTCCGTTTCATTGGTATAACGTAGTTACCATGATAATGAATATACCAAACTATTCAGTATAGCCATCAACTACCTTTGCCCACGGTCTCATGACAGGGTCTTGACTCTTGTTGACAATGATATGACGAAAACATTTTTAGGAAGAATGCTGTACTATTGATTTTGTATTTGTCCTATGATGTTTGTACACTGGAGTGTGACCCTTCTGCAGCCAGTTTAATAAAGAATTTACTTCTTACTTTATTTGTATATTCTGGTTTTGCTGTTGTAGAGCGTTGACCGAGCCTGAAATCGATGCTCATTTGAGTACCATTGCAGAGAAAGATTAATGACATGGGACCGTTATGTTCTACGTTGAAGACGCTTCTGTAACATTGCCTCTGACGTTTAAAAGAACTTGTTTACAACTTTGAATTATTCTGTGGAGACGTTCGTTGTGTTGAGGCTTTTTTAAGTCGGCAGAAGGAAGGCATAGGAGTTTGAAGTAATAAATGTTTCTGTTGTGAGAAGTCTAAATAATAACTGTTAGATTTGCCTTTTGACAAAGAAAACGTTGACACTAAAGCATGATTAAATACCGTTAAATGAGTGTGTTTGGTGAATAGCTCTTACAGAAGTTTAAGAGAACTGGTCATGAGATGCTCAGTTTTGAATTAAGTGAATGAAGTTCAGATTTGGGCCATCCATTTAGTATGTATGAAGAAATCGGGAAAAATTGGTGCCCTCCCTATATGTGCATGTACTTTTTTACATCCCAACCTGTGTACGTACGCTTCAATGTTGTACCCAAAATCCTATAGAGCGGTCTGTTTAATCAATCCAGAATCAAGGATCACTAATTTTGACATGTTTAGCAGTTAATAGTAGTCAGAGGTAACATGGCATAAAAGTTACACCTTGGCAATTAGAATATCGCAAACTGGGACAGTAGCTTACTGAGTTTAGGGCAGTGGCTTAGTTAGGGCACCGGGCACTGACTAAAGGGCGGCAAAATTCAAATTTTATAGATTTGTACCATTTGCATCATAAATTTTAATAGTGATCATATTATAGACGAGCACGCCTTGTCAGAATGCCTATGATTGTGCCGACGAGAAACCTCGGACTAGATACAACATTGTGTGTTATTATACAGACCTATATAAAATTTCAAATCGATTGAACTGACCCAGTCTTCCTCTCGCTGTATCTCTATTTCCGGTCTCTGAAAACCCACACACTGAGTATATAATTATTTAAGCTATAAGTTGGCCATCTCTGTCAAAGTGGATCTCTCCCTCTTCTGTCTACCTGTCTGTCTTCTCTCTTTCTGTCTCTCCCTTTCTATTCCTCTCCAGGGGGACCTCTGCCTTGCAGGTTGAAAGTATTGGGATGTCAGATCAAAATTTCACTGCTCTCGGAACTAACTTAATTTTTCACCAGCAATAAATTAACCCCCTTAAAGTTTCAGGACGAAAGGGTCAGATTCCATTGATGCGCTATATTACGCCACTGGTTTGGGGCAGTGAGGTGCAGTGAAAACCAGAACAAAGACAAAGATGCTGCACAAATTATGCGGAGGACTAAATCTGTCCTTAGGTAGGCTAATGCACGACATTGAATTTCATGCTGGCTCCTAAAGGGCGCTAGCGATTGCATGTTCTTTGGGAAATGAAGATAGATTTTTTCTTTACAAAATCTCTGATGAGTCATTATGCAGCACTAGAATTTTAGGCTGGCAATCGCGTAGCCGTAGAGAGCACTTTAGAAATGTTAGAATTAGGCCTATTTACGTTGACAATGTGACAACCTCCTCGCCAATCCAAGAACCTTAACCACGCCCGAACTTGACCAAATATTTGATTAATCGAATTCTTATCGAAGCGTATGAAAATAGACACAGGAGATCCGTTTAAATCTAACTTTCAAAGCGCTTAATTTTAATAGATTTGAGTTTTCCGAAGTTTTGATTAAATCGTTTTGGCAATGTCAGTAATAAGGTGCGTCATAATCTCTGCGTAGGTCATGTGATATATAGTCTTTTATTAAAGTCTTTTGTTATTTTTTAACATCAAGTAAATGATTATGTTAATGTAGAACTTCATTAATATTTGTTAAATTGTCTAATGCATTTAGTAAATATTATTACTTCTTAGGGCTGTGAGTAAAGAAAGGGTTTTCTGTTCGTTGGCGGAAGAGGGCGATAAAAGGTGAATCATAGATGCCGGTCCATTTCGTTGTTTCATTAGACACTGACATAGTTACCCTCGTAATAAAAACGCTGGACTGCTCAGTGTAGAAAGGGAAAAATACTGGACAGTTGTTGTCAGCGTCTTGTGAAATAAATCACAATTTCCCCGTTTGCTTTTACGTATTTCTTTGTTTAAATAAATATATTGTTCAGTCTTCGCAGATGTTAGATACTACGAGTGTGCGATCTGTGACCATTATAGGCTAGATGGATATTTCTAGATTTTCACGGTGAAATGTCGTCTTAGATTCCAAAACTGTCCAAACTGCTTTATAAATTGATAAACGAAATAAATTTTCTCGTTTATATAGCGTAGTAAAGGATTCGCTTATAGACATTTTTGACACAGCAACTCTGTGAGATCAGTAAGTGCAGTCGACGTCACTTTGTACACTAGAGAAGGACCCAGGACTTCACCGAAACTTTAACGTGACTGACAGGTCATTCTGTGGCTAAGACTGTAAACAATGGGAGACAGAAAAAAGATTGTCCATGAAGCAACAAAAGCCTTCTGGTGAGAAGATTTTAATGAAATGGCATTTATTTTGCTGTAAGTAAAGGTCGAACTCCCCTTAGTCAAAGGTAGGAGGTATGTGACTCAGCCACCAGCCTGTATGGGCCCAGAGTTTTCTGATTCTCTTTTGAGGCTTTGGCATTTGATTCATTCCAACTCTCAGTAGGATCAGGAGCCATACATCTGACTTTTTTCTATTTTGTTGTCTGCCTTGTGTGAACTGGACCATTTGACCCATTGCAAGAATGTATTTTAAGTTAAATATGCAGCTGTATTTCTATTTTTGTTGTCTACTTATGCAGACAACCTTGGTGTATCTGTAAGTGACCTGGGCATCTGTCAGCTGCTGATTGGGCTTAATGCTAAGTAGTACTTTGGTGGCTGGCTTGGGTGAAACAAGCAGTCTAGTCACTTCAATGCAATATGTCACCTCAAGGCAGCTCTGACTAAGAATATGTCGCAAACTACTAGCTTATTTGCTGTATACTTATATATTCATTTGCGCTTTATAGATCTCCATATACTGTAATAAAAATAATAGTAGTAATAATATTGTTATAGGGTTCTTCTTGATGTGATTTCCAAAGGGCGGGGAGATGGTTGAATAGTAAAACGCTGGCATGAAGATCAGAAGGACGCATGTTTGATACCTGCTAGCCCCATATGGTTGATTCAGCCTTCAACTACCTAGGGGCCAGTAGGGGGTGACTGTGAAATGAGCAGTAGGACAGATGGGCACCTTGCAGGTTGCCATACAGTTAAATTCGACTCCTGTTGAACTTGTTATCATCGGGTACTACTATGTCTTGTAATCTTACAGCGTACTTGTCAGTATGAATTAATAAACAATGATTATTATTTTAAGTCATCATATTCTGATGTGTGCTTAAATATGCTTTTAATTTGTTTGCAGGCGCCAACATGTCTGCAGCCAGTTATCGAACACAGGCACCTCAGGCTCAGCGTGAGTGAGAACAGAAATTCTCTCATAACACATAACGACATTGACTGTTTAAGTTTGTTTGTAAAAGTGATTTGAATATAAAACCTAAAAACTGATGATCAAATACCTGGATTTATACCGTAGACTATGACAAGGATTGGGACTGCGGTAGTGCCAGTCCCAAGCCTGGAGAAAGGAGGAGGACAATGCTAATCATCTTTGTTATGACACAGTGTCATTAAGTTAAACAGAAACTAATGAAGGCAGGTTTCAGAGCCTGTCCTGACAACATGAAGGTTATAAAATTTCCAAGTCTTGAACAGACAGCTATGTTTTGGCATGTGTAACTTAACTAAGTCATATCCTGTTACAGAAACAAAACTACTGACATTTGCAATTGTTATTGAAACTTTGCATTTATAGGTTGTTTTTAAGAAGCAGATTGTGAATGCAGTGAAATAACAGAATTAAGTTACTGTAAATTGTAGGGGTGCACAACAGTCTAGTTGTTTATCTTCAGGATTGGCAACCTAGGGCCTGGGGTTCAAATCCCCGCCAGGCAGAAAATGTTAGGATGCTTCTGCTCCACTTGTTTTCCCAATTCTAGCTCCACTATAAAATGAGTACACTGGTGAACAGGCAGGCAATCTGCCTGAAATGGCAATGCTAGGACAATGAAGTAGTCACTAACTTGTAATACCAGAAGCTACTACTTCTTGTTTCTAGTTGCATATGTGTATATGAAGATGAAGTTTATAACATGATCTATGCATCCTATACAAGAGCCTCCATATAACATGCTTAAGTTTATCATAAATTTCAATGTTTAGTTGACCTGTTAAAATTACCCTTTATGCTATGACGCTACCTTTTATAAGGCAGTTCTTGATATGGGTCCAAAAGACAGATTTGTGACAGCTTTTCGTTGTCTGCTTATAACTGTAGATTTGCCAGCTACTTCTCGAGTAAATCGAACGCCGCATTCAGCTTCATCTGCACAGTCCAGTTCTTCATCACAGGTTTTACAGAATGAAACATTCTTCTGAATTGAAACGTATTTCTAATTTGTTTGCTTGTTAATGGGATTTAATTTTAAACTGATATGAAGGAACAGTTTGTAGAATGTTAAAGGGGACTGCATGTTCTGCTGATTGCTACTTTTCATACTTTGACTTTGATTTCTGATAATTACCATATGTCATAGCGATTGTGTATGTTTCAAAATGTACTTTTTAAGCCAATACAAACAATACAGCTCAAACGCTATTAATCCGAAGAGTACTATCAAAAGGATATAACAGTTGTAATTTCAACACTGTCCGTAGGCAAAAAAGACAGACAGTGAATGACCAGTAACACTGACGATTAATAACTGTCCATTCTTGTCGGTGAATCTGTGTTTCCAATCTATATCTTACCCTAATTGTTTGATGACAAACCCTTTGGCCTGTTGAATCAAACCTCATGCCATGTAATTTCAGACTAAAAATATCGTACCCAATACCCATGTCCATCTTCCCATCACATTGTCTTTGTCACCGTGACTTAAATGCTAGCAACTAACAACATCAGCATAATGCTTGAATATTTACACAAAAGTAAACATGGCCTCTGCTTTGCATAACCAATTTTTGCCTTTATCACAGTTCTCAGTATTCAGTATTATTGGTTATTGATGTCTGTAAAAGGATCCATGTAAATATAATTATAATTATAATGATGAGATGATTTATATAGCACCATAGCACAGCTGAGGCCAAAAAGGGCTGTACATGAGTTTAAAAATCAATTAGTCATAGGATAGTTTAAAAGGATAGGCCTTGAGCTGTGATTTGAATGTCTCCAGAGATGGCACATTCTTGACATGGTTGGGAAGACTGCTGCATGCAGGAAGTCCAGTAACAGAGAAGGAATTATCACTGCACCTCATAGAAGACCATGATACTCGTGAACAGTGTTGAAGTAAACTTTAGGATAGTCATGTTTGAGCTGTAGTAACGTTTGAGAATGAATTCATTTTAGGAGGCAGGCAACAGCGGCTCCACTGCTACCTCTAGCCGAGTTGCTAACCCTTTTGTCAACAATCCACATGGCCACCCGTCGTTCAATCCAGTGAAACTTGGTGCTAAGGGTTCTGTAAGTACTTGATCTTTCTGTGCCTCTGTGGCGTAACGTACCAGTTAACGAAATTCAAAAAATTTGTTCAATCATTGAGAGAAGTGATTCTGTTTGGCCCTGTACCTGTGCAGTCTTTACATGAAGTCCTAAAGGAAGTGATGTTGAATTAGGCTTGTTCTTTTAATTAGACTTTTTAGTCCAAATGAAGTAACTTTGAATTTGGCTTGTTTTTATTTGAAACGATTTAACTCCAAAAATTAATGTCGTAATGCAAAATTAATGCTGTTTTATGTCGTGTAAAACAATGTTGATATCTATTTGTGGTTACTAAATGCTTTCACAAATTTCCCAATTTGGTTGCAAATGAGAGGAAGTGTCTCCAGAATATTAGAATGCAATAAATTTGATATTTAACATTTTGTTTACGGTTATATACCGGATTAGGGATTAAATTTTGAATATATGATGATTGTTTTCTTATTTTTCTTAGTTTTGGTTTTTATTTTGACAGGGTGACAGCAAGACACCCAAACAGCCAAAGCCGCCTGATAAACCACTGATGCCATATTTGAGGTACAGCCGCAAAGTAAGCATAGCACTGGTTTCTGTATGGTTTCAGTTTAACGTGAGGCATTGTTATTGGAAACCCCGACTTTGAGTTGAAAATTTTGGTATAAGCTGAACAAATACTTTCTGCATTTTCAATAAAACTAGAGTTTACTGTTTTACATACTAGTTGTTTATGCTGATTTAAAATGCTTCAAAAGTACACTCTGTAGGTAATCACTAATCATGTTGTGCTATTACTGACTCTATGCTTCAAAAGTACACTTGGTGTGCTATTCTTGACAGGTATGGGATTCAGTTAAGGCCAGCAATCCAGATCTTAAATTGTGGGAGATTGGTAAGATCATTGGCCAGATGTGGAGAGAATTAAGCGATGAAGAGAAACAAGAATTCATAGATGAATATGAAATGGAAAAGGTCTGTATTATCTGTGTGCATCATTATGGTTGTGTTTTCTGTGGTAAATAAATACTGTAATTGCAAAGGGGCCGTCCATAAATGACGTCACGCTATTTCGGCCGATTTTTAACCCCCCCTCCCCTCGTCACAAAAAGTAAGACCCCTCTGAAAATGACGTCACAAAGCTCTTACCCCCTAAAACCAATTTCCATGGCGAAGCAAAATGCTCCTTCATGGAACAAAATTTTATAGCGAAAAGCATGAATATTTTAAAATCTAACGGTGACCAAATATTGAAATAATTAGAAAATTATTAATAATGGTGCCCATATACATTAAAATAATTTAAAAATAATGAAAATTTAATCCTAAAAATTAGTGCTGTTATTATTAAAATTAAATTGTTGTTAATTGTTAAATTTAATAACATAGACCTGGTGTGACGTCACACTACTCAGACCCCCACCCCATGTCACACATCGTCACAAATTTCCGACCCCCTAGGTGCGTGACATCATTTATGGACGGCCCCAAACCACGAACTTTCGAAAACACTTAAAAGTTTTGATTAGTTTTGAGCTAATGAGCTGTTGTTTATTTGTATGTTGTGCTTTAAATGTGAATCTTATTCTATGTATTTATGAGAGTTCATGCGATTAAATTTGAATTCTTTTAGCGTAAATTAATTATATAACTTGAGTGTAAGTTCATTTTATGTTCAGAACCATTTAGGTATTTTGTAGTTTGGTTTTGGCTGTTTCTTTTTAAGAAGACAGAGTTAAATATTTTTTTGGATTATTTTGCAGATATTTTAGATATGTACTTCTCTAAAGTCTTGTCATCGTTTTTTAGTTTAAATTTAGTCTGATTGATAGGTTAAATTTAATCTGATTGATAGGTTAAATTTAGTCTGATTGAATGATTGAAATGATTGTTTGTATCGTAGATCCAGTATGCTGACGCAATGAAGGCATACCACAATTCTCCCGCCTACCAGTCGTGGATTGCTGCCAAAGGAAAAGCTGATGTGATGACAGAACCTGAAGAACCGGAGAAGACACGTAGAAGTGTTAGTTACAGCTTTCATCGGTCTCTGGCATTCATTTGCAGAAATCAATTTACTCAAGTACAGATGTGTGAACTGAAGATAAGACGTGGGAGATCATATCATGATCTGTCATTATGATTACAGTTCATATTGCCTCCCATATTCATTTTACCACCCATATTCATATTGCCACCCATATTCATATTGCCACCCATATTCATATTACCACCCATATTCATATTACCACCCATATTTATATTGCCACCCATATTCATATTGCCACCCATATTCATATTGCCACCCATATTCATATTACCACCCATATTCATATTGCCACCCATATTCATATTGCCACCCATATTCATATTGCAGTGCTTGTGAATAAGCTGGTGCCCTGGCCTTAGCTTTCGAGTGGCGCTTCAGAAATTTGAAGTTTACGATTATGATTGTTTTCGGAAATGGCCGTCCAGCGTCCTGCAATGTGAGCTCCTTGGCCTTCATTTTTCTTTGTTTGTATATTATTAAATTTATGTTAAATTATTGCTTTATTTATCTGCTCAGAAAGCACCAGCTTCTCATCAAGCAGAACCCAAGATGGTAAATATTCAGCCACCGGACGATGAAGACGGTAAGATCCTTTGTTTTAAGATCCTTTGTTTGAGATCCTTTGTTTTGAATCCTTTGTTTTAAGATCTTTTGTTTCGAGATCCTTTGTTTTAAGATCCTTTGTTTTAAGATCTTTTGTTTTGAGATCCTTTGTTTTAAGATCTTTTGTTTTAAGATCCTTTGTTTTGAGATGCTTTGTTCAGCTGTTGTTCAGCTGAGCGCTGATATTGATTATGTCAAATCATTCATCTGTCACTTATGTGCAATTATTATTATACAAACATTTTTTAACGCATGGATGGTCACACAGAAATGCGAAAACTGAGGCACGGTTAGTCGGTTGCCAGTTGAGGAGCTGTTGCATATCCATATTCTTGAAGGCTAATGAGAAATAGTGACACGTCAAATTTAGATCACAAATAAATAAATTTTAAATTGTACGATTTCTTACAGTATAATTTTCAGTTTTACCGCTACTGTGCTGTAAATTTTCAACGTTACATTAAGTGTCACTGGAAATTTTCAATTCACTTTATATTGCACCACGTCGGAAGCATTAATGATGTTATAATAATATTATCAGAATATTTGTATAGCAAATTGCAGGAGGCTCTCAATAGGCACTATATAAATGTCAAACAATATGATGCTATAGAGATTCTATTATAGTGTAGTGTAATGTATTCGCTGTGATGGTATGAACATCATGCTTTTGCACTTGTGAGCCCTTCCTTTTGGAATGACCTCCCCTTCTCGATCTGGTCTAAGATTTTGGAAGGGGTCTCTTCGATATCCGTCCGCTGCCTGTAGATGTTTTATTTCCCATGGACTCCATGCTGAGTCTGATTAGTTTATACCAGGCATGGGAAACTTATTTTAACAGGGCTGCCCTAAACTTTTAAGGGCAGCTCAATGGCCATTTGCCAATTGCAGGCTAATTTTTGCCGATTCATTTGCCCCAGAAAATGAGACAATATGAACTTTATTCAAACTAGATATTGCAGAATAACTGTTAGAGTAAATGAATAGTTGATACAGTAAGAGGCGCTTTACAAATGTCCAAATACAATACAATACAATATGCGGTATTTTTTGTATATCATAGTATTGAACATTTATATAGTGCCCCTATTTATTTGTGAGGCTTCTGAGAGTCGTTAATCGTTTTAACTTTGATGCTGCGCAGACTTGGATGACACTCCATCAGTGAAGCACATTGCGGCTTTGCGTTACCATCGTAATCATTGTCTAATCAACGACATCTTCAGTGACGCCATCGTGCCAGACGGACGAACGGTCATCAACGAGTCAAGAATGACCGTTCTCAAGCGTCAAGTCCAGTCTCTCACAGTTCACCAGGTGGACACATCCTTTAAGACAGATTTTAAATTAAGACCTTATTTTTAATTAAGACGTTAATGATTTTAAAACTTGTGCTAACTGATGTAATATATTTGCTCGTAATTATTTTAACATCAGATAGGCTAGTGCAGAGAGTGCCTCTGAGTAGATATCTTGAAGGGGCACTATATAAATGGTAGTTACATTACATTATATTACATTAATGTAACATCTTTCAGAAGCCTTACAATGGCTCCATTATTATAACTTAAGACATTATAATATGGGGCTAAGACTTTTTTATAATATAGGAAGTAATTATAAGTTAAGACCTTATCATAACTTATGACCTTGTTATCATCAAGCTAAGACTGATATTGGAGTAATCATAAACTAAGACCTAGTTGTAAATTAAGACCTTCTGAAATTAGTAGCCTAGTTTTGGAGAATTTCTCATATGATCCAAGGCTTCTTTTAGTCTTTTAAGCTAATCCATATAGTTGTGCAACCTTTTTATTTAGGCTTTCATAATTGATCCACCTTTTTACGTGATCAACCCTTCATAAGCACAGTGATTAATAATGAGAATTTGAAAAAGACATTGAGAGCAATGATCTATGGAAGTTTTGACATAAATAATTATCTCAAATTAACGAAGTTCTTTAAATGTTAGAGTAATTGTTTCAGAAAAAGTTGGAGGGTGAGCTGCAGCAACTGGAAGAGAAGCACAAAGCAAAGAAATTTAAATTTGCCGAGAGCAGTGAGGAGTTTTATCAGGAATATAGAAAGGTTAGTAAAAACTGAAATGGTAATGAATTTATTGCTAAATACTGATTAGAACCTGTATTCTGACATTGTATAAACTACCTTCTCACAACCTCGCAGAGGTGCTGAAACGTGGCATTTAAATTTTTTATATGTTTCTTTATGACCAATCAGCTACAAATTGTAATTGTAATCGAACATTTATATAGTGCTGCTCAAAATCAGCAGCGCTCTCGACCTGCTTCAGTGCATGCGTCAGGGAACAGGAAAGTCTTAAGGCGTCTACGGAACTGGGAAGGTGATATGGCTAGTAACTCGAGGCGAAGAGACTGGGGAAGAGAGTTCCAAGCTGAAACAATGTCCCACAAGAGAGTGGAGTGAGCAAGTTTGCGGTTTTTAATTTATTACGTGCTAGCCTAATGACCAGTGTTTGCTGTTAATACAATCTTCTGTTCAATTTAGCTTTGCGAGTGTAAGCCTCAGATTACGGACGAACAGTTTGCTGCAATGGTCCAACAAGCGAAAGAGGAACAAAGGGAGAAGCAGAAGAACACAGTGGCTCCAAAAGAACAGGAAACACTGCCACTCACTCAAGTCAGTGAAACAGTTTCATATTGTATTGTAATTACGGATTGCTTAAACGCCTCTCAAATAATCTGTCATGGTTGAAAATTGAACCTGGTATCTTGTCAGTGACATACACCAGTTTGCTGTCTTTTGAGCACCACATTAAGAATGGTCTTTAATGCAAATGTTGTAGAGGTTATTTTTTAGATCTGAACTAGTATGGCTTGTGTGTGAAGCTGACTTTTGAGGCATTGGTTTTTGTGGTTACTCTGTGATTTATTACATTTCAACTACATGATTATGATTTTGAACTACAGCATTGCTTCCAGTGACGGTTGACTGAGACCTTGTACATTTGATTGGACTGGGATTAGATTGGCAGGGAGATAAGCTGCTTCATTGTTTTTTTTTATTTCTGACTGGGCTTTCCTTTTTTTCTTCCAAAATTCAGGGTGACCAGCGGCAAGATGTTGACGAGAAGCTACCATTGAAAGAGGAAGAGCATGGCAACATGGAGAATTCGGAGACAGTCCTCCTAACTCAGCCACCTTCTCTGGACCATGGTTGCACTGTGGCTGAAGTTCGAACAGACAAGGAAAAGCCAAGGGAGAATGTCACCGAGACAATGCCGCCTGAGTCACAGCTGAACACAGATCTCAAAAAGCCGAATGGTAATGCTGCCTCTCATTCTGGAGTTTTATTTGAAGCACTTTAGAGTTTCATATTGTAAAGTGTAGTGGTTAGCGTGCTGGACTGTCAGTCGAGAGGTTGGCATTTGAAAATCCCCACCATGGAAGAAATTTGCTTTGAGAGTTCTGCTCCACCTGCACCCCCTAGCCAACTCGGCTATAATAAATACCCTGACCATACACTGTCGGTGGGTAGATGAGACAGCAAGGGAGAGGACTGGCCATCCACCCTCATATGCTGGGGTTCCAGCCATGAGTGTTCAATAACGTAAGCAAGTTTATTCCCCTTTGGAAAGAATCAGTTGTACTCGTTTCTGTTTCTAGCACAAATGAAACGTTTCTCCACATGCTTCTCTGTAGGAAACGACCAGTTAGTTTATTTCATAAGCGTTTGTTTTTAGTTCAATTGTTTCAAGTTCATGACCACCAATTATTGCAAAGACTGCCATGATCCCCATTATCTGTTATGTATATGCATATGTATTGCCCACCAGCGCATTGGCTAACACACTGACATAGAGAGCTTAGAGGTACCGAGATCGAGGCCCGTAGGCGGACATGCTTTGTAGGCTGCTATTAGTGCCGTGTATTGCAGGCTGTCTGTTCTGTTAGTAGTTAAGATTTATGTCTCTGTCATTTGTGTTCTTGTGATTTGTTTCAACTGCATAACTGTACACTGTAACTGGTTGCGGTTTGTCAACAGGATTGTTTCAATAAAGAATATTATTATTATTATTATTATCAAGATATTACTGCTTTGACAGAATGTGCTATGGAAACTTCTTTTTTTTCCAGTCGACTGTCCACCCGATCAAGACTCCATTCCAGAGAAAATGAAGACGGATCCAGCTCCAGTAATGGAGAACACAATGTCTTGGAAGGAGCAGTTGACAGCGGAAGCCGACAGTGCTGCCATCTTGTCTGACATAACGGAAGACAGCATTGACGGAACATCGACCGACGACTCGAGCAAGAAGACTCAGTGACAGATATTGAGCAACTGGTCTCGTTCTTTAGTTCAAACACGCCCAAGTTTTCTCCGTCGTGAAATATCAAATTTATGTAACAAGTGACGATATTGTACATATACACTTCTTGCATTTTGCCAGTGGATTGGTGCACAGATGTTTTCTAGCCTGGTATCAGTAAGGCAGAAATTTTAAACTGATGTAATGTAGAAAACTATAGCGCCATTACAAGGTGACTGTCAGCTAACAACTTTTGCAGAGGTTTGCAAATTTATCCTTTCCTCACCTAACAAAGCTGTTTCCTTGAGAGCATTCCTAGATCCTGCTGAAAAAGTGCTTTGAAGTCGTGGTCTAACACAATTCATCAATTATCAATATCTCATTGCATGAGGGATTGTTCCTATCTGCTTTTGCTCATGGCATAGTTCATGGTGCACTGAAGTAACTTCTCAACCAGTGACCTCTCTAACTGCAGGCCCATCTCAACTTTGAATTTTATATCTAAAATGTTTGAATACGGTTGAATATGGTTATAAGTTGTGTGCAACCTCGCTATCTTTCAACTCGCTAATCTCCCCAGTTCAGTCTGCATACTGTAAGTGTCATTCAACAGAATCTGCACTCTTGCCATTCACAATGACATCAGTCACTATTCTTAAAAGTAGATAGTAACTTCTATTGTACCAGTGTCTGATGCACCAGATATCAATGAAAACCAAGCCATAATGAGGTTAAGGGTAGGGTTACAGCATTATTCATCATGACTTGTCTGCTGCTTTCGATATCGTATCGTATCGTATCGTATTTAAGCATTTGTAAAGCGCCTCTCATAGGGTGAACCGTTCAGAAGCGCTCCCAGTGTGCTAAGCCCCGCGAAAATAAACAGGTACTGTGGACCAGTCGTGTCATTTGCATTTTTCTTCTGCACTGAATTGGTTGGCTGCTTATATCTGTTCCTGCTCTCAAATGGTTTATTTTAATTTTCATTATTCTTCCATATATGCTAATCATTCACTGGGTTTTGGTGTGCCATTGCTTTATGCCTTGTGCATTAGATATTTGTGTGATAGAAGTTACTCCTTAATAATAATAAATAATCACTAGTACACAGAAGTGCTTCTTGCAACATTCTGGATTTTAACAAGCAGTCCTAAATTGGTGATGTTTGTAATGGGAAAACTAGGATACTCGAAACTATTCAAGAACATTGGCAAACCATAAAACAAGTAGCATAAAAAAATCAGAAGGATTTATTAGACTGTTGCTGTTTCCAGATAAGGTACAGGTTAATGTCTACAAATACCCAGTACACTTATCAGGCTGAAGTTTGGGTATTAGTTTAAGTTCATGTTATCAATTGAGTGTGAATGGATTCATCTGAGTAGATTATGCAAGGACAAATCATGTTCAGCTAATTCAGAAATACTTTGTGAGTAGTGTGGCTATTGTTTTTGATGTTTATTGTGTCGCCAAGTGTGTCTTTGTTTTGCCGGAAGCTCCAATTTCGTCTGTGTCTGGCTCATTCCATATTGCTTATTGTGTTAGTTTTCGCAGAGGAAAGGAAGCCTCCCAGAAAAGTGATCAGACCTTATTTAAATAATTATCTTTTTACAAAATTGTGATAGTTTATGCTGTACGTGTATTAAAAAGTATTACGTGAACGCAATTTGAGGAGTTATGGATGTAATGGATAACAGTTTTATTTATCTGTGAACTTTGTAACTGTGGTGGACTTCTTGTGAATGTGAGGCTTTGTTTGCACCAAAGTGACTCAAAATACTCGTGTATCTTCAGCATCAGTTAATTTTAGTCACCTATACAGTGCAATACAACTGTATTTGGTATTGCCTTTCTTCAAAGCTCATAATTGCACATGACGATATGACAGAACATCGATGGCGCAGAGCAATTGTGCGTGAAGGACTTGCTCATGGTCCCTACACAGTAACTGCCTCGGATGAGGCTTGAACCCGTACTCTCTGCATTACAGGCTGGATGCTCTAACCAAACAGCCATCGTGCCACACAGCTGTCAGAGTTCTTAGAAAATGGTGTCTAAATTACAAATGAATTTGCAGTGATGTAATCAAGTCAAATTTCGTTAGGAAAAATTATAAGACGCTGGAGATAATTGTACTAACTGTGTGGTCTTTCAAATTATTCTACGTGTTATTTATTTATTTATATTGAAGTGTTTTCTTTTGGCTCTCAAAAACCGAACTGAAACTTACTTCTGCCACTGTTCAGGAGAGTCTTAACATCTGAAATGCTTATGAATGTGTATACGATATTGCAACTGAAGCTGCATAAATTAGTATCATTGCAATGAGGCTGAGGCCACTATTAATGTTATACAGTGTGTGTGTGTGGAAATAAAGTGACATCTACAACTGGTAGTCTGGTACGTGATTTATATAACTACTGATATGTAGAAATGTTGGGAAATTAAAATAGATTTTTATCTTGACTGTAAAGGTTAATGATTTTTAAAAATCTTGGACAGTTAAACCACCCTCGAAAGCTGCACCAAAGAAAATGCAGTGTTTGACGTGTTACTCGTGAAGTACCCCTTGGGGTAAGATGGAAAGGGGATGGTATTTTTCTCTCTGTTATGTGATGCAAGACAGTTGTTTTTTTATTGTGCATTTATTAAGCGTGGCTATCTATTGACAAAGCATCAATTGATGGCACTGAGCAACTGTTAACAGACTTGCTCAAGGTCCCTACACAACAAACCATCTCAGTCGAGGGTTGAACTTTTCTCAATGGGCTACCAACAGCCTACCATCTCATGGTTGCCTTTTTGGTTCGTTTTGGGGCACCATAGCTCCAGCCATTTGTACCTCAATGGGAATGATATGTCTTCAATATTTGTTTCCGACGCATTTTATTCATAATAGTCACAATTACACTGATAACTCATGCTCTTGAAAGATTATCATCATTCTCTGAACAAACTTGTACAATAACAATCTACAGAATTTATAATTAATGAGCACCAGCCTTTTGTACCTTTATGGGAATGACAGGTCTTCAATTTTTGTTTTGGACGCATTTGAGTCATAAGAGCCACAATTACAGTGATAACTCATGCTCTTGAAAGATAATTATCATCGTTCTCTAAACCAAATTGGTCAATAACAGTAAACAGAATTTCTAATTAATGTTCAGCAGGTGGACCTGTAATGTTGTAAATCAATTAAGATACAAAGCCTTTCTAATGACAAAGGTCAATGTTTGTTCAGTGAGGATCAGAGTATGCTCCGACTGTACTTAGTCGTCATTTCTAAGTACCCTCGACAGTGCTGCAATAATCTGCAGTGTACCTTTACTTGGTGCCAATATTTAATGCAGCCACGGTTTAGTGTCTCACGGTTTTAGTCTCCATAAATGACGTCACGCACCTGGGGGTCGGAAATTTGTGACGATGTGTGACATGGGGGTGGGGGGATCTGAGCGGTGTGACGTCACACCAGTCTTGTAAAGGGTAGTCAATTAACATTTAATTCCCAAATCTTATTTTTTTATTATTTTAGTACTCTATGGTCATTAGATTTTAAAATATGCATGCTTTCTCTATTTGTACGTATGTAGGATATGTGAGTATTCTTTCAGTACAACACAAAATCGGTTTTGCTATTTATGATATCGTAGTCCAACATTCATTCTCTTGTCACATGTAGGATATTCCAGTACAACACAAAAGGTTATAGTTCATTGTCTACGTTTCGAAACCTTGACATATTTTCTTGATGTTATTGTCGCACTTTGGCCTTGGCAATTATGGTCGTACTGCTGTGATCTAGCTCACTAGCTGTACACCAAGGCCCACTAATACATGCACGTTTGTGTGTGGGGGTGTATGTCTGTGTGCGTTGTAGGTGTGTGTCTGTGTGTGTACGTGTGTGTACGTGTGTCTGTGTGCGTGTGTAATCCTTGCCTGTAAACTATAAGCAATAATTATTGCCTAGTTTTGCAGTTATCTTCAAAGTAAGCCTATGATTATATCTGTCCAGCAACCGAGAGATTGGCAAGGTCGTCACAAGTAATTTAGATGGCGACATCGTTTTCCCGTTCTCGGCACACTAAGCACAAGAAGACAGCCAGAGCTGTTGACGACATGGCTTATTTTCAGTTAAAAGTTTAGAAACTTCGGATATTTACGTTTACATTTGTACATATACGTAGCCTACATACGCTAAGATAAGAAATGTTGCGATAGACCGACTGGTTGCGTCATAGCCTAGTTAATTGCCGTGGGTTGAGCTGGAACTATACTTTTATATATATATCAATCTTTATCGGCTGCGCAAAGAAAGAGAGCAGTCGTCGCCGTTCAATAACAATAAGCCAAATGTGGAAGAGCCACTCGAGAGCTTTCACTGCATGCGTTGTAACAAAGCCTGTGAAGTGCTCCGCTAATCGGTTGAGGCGAGGAGGGAGAGGGCCCGTGGTTTTCGCGGGAGGAGGACGATGTATCTAAAAATAGTTTATGCGCACACCTCTAGCGCGTATGTATGTGCGTGCAGTGTTGTCGAGCATAACACAGATGACAAATTTAAGAGGCTGCATTAAATGACGTAACCGAGTGGACCTGGCCCTATATAGTTTGGCAGAGAACTGTTTATATTAAATGCCGTTATTTTTTAAATCACCAGAGACCGAGCTTTAGAATATAAACATCGCTCTCTCTAACATTCAAGTATTTTGAAAGGTAGCGATAGATAATTAGCGGCTAATATCAGAGTCAATTAATTGGCATATGTTTGATGAAATCATTCGCTAGAACATAGACTGCCTCGAACTCTGTAGTCTGTTGTGTAAACGATGGCTGGCAAGGAAGAAGGAGTCGGAGAAGAAGTCTCCGTAATGAATAAAGAGATGGATATAAGGCGTGATCTGGAACTGCTGGAGAAGATTCAGGACAAGGAAGAGCGTCTCCGGGCCCTGCTCAGTCCGGCGGAATCGCACATCATTTGGTTTCAGAAGATACTCGTCTGGGAACATCCTTACTTAACCGTTGCTCTTCTGCTCGTTGTCAACATTCTGTTCTGGTATGTGCTCTACATAGGGTTGCCAACTTTGGATTATGAAATTTCTGGACAAGGGCACAAGGCGCGAGCCCCGCGATTTGTGGCGATTAGGGCCCCGTCTGGCCGCTCTGGCGGAGCGTCGTAACTTATTTAAAACATGTGAAAATAAGCAAGGATCTGTATGGATAATGGAATAATTATGCGAAGAAAGTACAAAAGGAATATTATTTAATCCACTAATATAACAATATTCATAACGTTCTTAAACGTGAAGTATAATCAGATCTTAGTTTCTTTTAAAGCTATACTTCTGTTCACTTTTACTTGCTTTGAGCAAACATTAGACATTTTCAACCAGTGCTTCAGCCTTTGTGCGTCCACAAAGTTCAATGTTTCCGACATTTTTACTTATTTTGGAATCTGAAAATACTCTGCATGCTAACTTTGTACCACAGTCTTGAGATAAATAACTATGTTGAAGTTGTACCCCATGATATGTTAGCGCTAACTCAGAGGCAGTGATCTGATCCTTTTCAGCTGAATGTGGATTTGAGAAAAAAAAGTTCAATGTTTCCGACATTTTTTTACTGTGACTATTTCGCTTATGTTTATCACCACAAGCATGCTTCCTAACCGCAGCTACACCTTCCGCTTTTACTGAAAATGAACTACAACAACTTTTGCATCTCACCATTGACGGATCATGACTATTTCGTGCAATCCATAACTTGAATTCCGGATCATTCAGCCATTCGTCTCGAAAACAACATATCCTTCTCTTTTTCTTGGGCAGCGTTCTAGTACTTGCTGTACTTACAGTACTTTCCACTCCCAACACAGATGGAAGCGATTCTGAATAACCATTTTCACAGTCTTCACTTTCGCTTGTGTCCGTATTCATAGCCTGAAACCTTATAAGTTATAGTCAGTACTCAGTAGTTAATATTCCGTTGATTTTCGAGTGGTTTAGTAAGTTATAGTAACGTCTAATTGTCTCAAAAAACCGTTGACGTCCAAATCAGCAACCTGTTCCTCCAACCTTTTCCTGCTACGATTCTTATCTGCCCCTCTGGCGTCGTGAGAAGCCCGACTCGCGAGTCCTCTGTCGCCTCTGTCAGGCCGAGCCAGATCGTCGCGGTCGGCGCTGCCTGGCCAGCCTGGGTGATTCACAGGCGGACGGGTGGTGGTGGAATCGAGGTGTTATAACCAAGATGGCGGCTTGCCGGACAGTTAACCACGACATCATTCGCTGCCGGCGCTGCCTGGGGTGATTCACAGGCGATTTTTTCCGTACTGTAACTTTTTCTGGACACTGCATTGTCCAGAACGACCCTCCTCTGTTTTCTGTACACTGGCTGCCATTTCTGGACTGTCCAGACAAAATCTGGACGGTTGGCAACCCTAGCTCTACATATTATTCTAATAATAATAATACTGTTTATTTATTATTATTTTATTATTGTTATTACTATTACTATTGATTTGTCAATAGTAATAGTTGTCAACATTCTGTTTTGGTATGTGCTCTACATATTATTCTAATAATAATCAATTATGGGCAAATTACTCGGAAAAATGTAATTGAATTACAAATTACAAATTACTTTAGGGCATGAAATGTAATTTCAAATTACAAAATACATTGGAAATGTAATTGAATTACAAATTAACAAAGTACAAATTGAGCAATTTCAAGTAATTTCAATTACGTAATTTAAATTATTGCCCATCCCTGCTAATAATAATAATACTGTTATTATTTATTATTATTTTATTATTGTTATTACTATTTATTATTGATTTGCAATAAAGTTTATGCTTATAATATGGGCTACGTGAAACTAATGAAAATCATGGGCTTGGTCCAATATTTAAACAACCTGGCCATTGTGGATTTGATTTGATATGGCATCGGTGACAAGCTGCAGGTCTCCCAGACTTGGCTTTTGTGTGTCGCTGAGAAATTTCAAAGATTTACATTACATTACATGTGATCAAAGTACTCACTGTTTGGCACTGGATCGTTTTCACTGCTGCTTCGAGCATGCTCGTGGCATACTCGTTTTGGTTGCGACATGGAGTTAGAATGAACGTATTGAGGATGATAGTGTTTTGCACTGTCCAGACTATGGATTAAAGCATAAAACCGTTTGGGGTATAGAAAACATTTTGAAATTCTTGAACTTAAGTTATGACTTAGTTTCAATGTAGATAATAAATTTTATAATTTAAAATGGGTCATAAATGTGTTGCTTCTGTCTGTTAGTTCATCAAATTTAATTTATTGGGTGATAAACAGACATAGGCAGTTTCCTTACAAGTATATTTTCCATTTTATTTTATCTCAAGAGTGATTCAAAATCAAGCACTGTCTGGCTACTTGCTGCAAGCATCTTGTGCAAAGGAGTTGTTTTAAAGTTGATTTATTGAACTTGGTTGAACGTGGATTTATTGAATCAGCATAATACTTGTCTGGCACGTCAAACTTTACAATATCGATAACCTGATTATACATTCGAGCTAGGCTGTGCTGCTGTGTTCCTTGCCACAGACAGAGCTGTGCTGGAGGCTAACTACCGTAAATAAAAGTAAGTAAGTATGTCCTTTATTATGCCAGCTGCCAGACTGCACTCTGCTGTACATACATCTTAAATAGCAATAAATGTCAATAAGAATACAGCATTCTAACCTTGGACGTTTTTCTCATACTATTGCCAGCTTGAGGTATGACACGGTCGTGGGCATGGGGTCAGAGGGTATATACAGTGGGCTTTTTTGGAGGGAGTAGCCTGTGCAGAACATGGGGCGGTTTTCTCAGGGCCGCAGAACAGAGACAGATGTGGGCTTGGCGGCAGAGTTATTCAAATGTTGGGTTGTCACGGGAGAAATATTATTATTATTACAGTAGTTTTATATAGCGCCCCTTCAAGACAGTCTACTCAGGAGCGCTCCCAGCCCAACCTCGGTCAAACAGGACAGTCTTAAGGCTAGAGAAGAACTGAGCAGAGTGTCCTATTGAGGTCAGATGCAGTGCCACCGGAAGCCCATTCCAGGTCACCGGGCCAGCCACAGAGAAGGCGCGGCGCTGTCGGATAGCAGTCCGAGCACGGGGGACAAGGAACTCTGCTTGCACCGCTGAGCGTAACGAGCCACGACGCGGAACAGTCACAGTAGGGCAGCAGAGTTCCCGCAGATATGGAGGAGCCAGCCCTCAGTGCAGCGCCGGACCAATGCAGAGACCCGGTAGGCAATGCGCTGCGGATAGGGGAGCCAATGGAGGACATCCCGCACATACCAGGAGACTCGAGAGAACTTAGGGATGCAGCCCACAAGGCGGGCAGCCGTGCGCAGGACTCTGCTAAGGCATTTAAGCCGGCAAGCTGGGAGCCCATCATATATGGCACTACAGTAGTCCAGACGGGAGACTACGAAGGAATGAACCAGCGTAGAAGCAGCATCTGGGGAGAGGGACCGGGATATCACCCTGAGTTGCCGGAGCTGGTAGTAACAGCTACGGCAAAGGAGATTAATGTGTTGGACAAACGTAAGCTCCTGGTCTAGGGTTACTCCCAGGTCTCGGACTGAGGATGAGAAGGTGAGGTGCGGATATTTTGAGGTAATGGAAGCAATGTCTACCTTAGCAAGCTGCTGACGGGTGCCAAGCCAGATAAGCTGTGTCTTGGTCGGGTTAAGCAGTGCCGGCTTTAGGTATAGGCTATTTAGGAGGCTGCCTCGAGCAGGATTTTTCAGGGGCAGCAAATTCTGGCAAAATAAATCAAGAAAAGCACAATTTTCTTGAAATTTTACTATTAAATACTAAAAAGGGCATTTTTGTCCTTGCCTATAGCATAAAACTGTCAAAGGCTGTCGAAAGCCACCTCTGCAGGTGAATCAGGCCAATGGCTAAGTGAGGTCATTCTAAATTTAGTACAAGGGACATAAAACTTTATTCTCTGTTTTGCTATTGTTACTAAAGTAGCCTATCTCAATGGCAGGTGAGACTAGTTTAAGCATTCACATTATAACATGGAGACTGATGGAGTGTGTGGCCCATGTGAGTTCGAGTCTCCTCTGTAATCTTGTAACTAGCTGCGTTATGACAGCTAGAGTTGATTAATAAACGAAAATACAATACAATGAGATGGTTACTACTGTTCAAGGACCTTGACCTTAACACACAGTTCCTGTAGTCTCTCGGTTACCTTAATACGCTCATCCATCCTGGAGTGGATTCCTGTAAATGGGTTAGTTGGAAAGATTTCTTTCTTTCTGCAATGGGCCTTTTCAGTAGAGACTATATAACGCTGGAGAAGTTTTATGAGAAAATCGGAACTAAAGTTCTTTAAAAGAACCGGTTTAGTGGTTAGCGTGCTGGACTAAAAAGTCAGGGATACAAATTCCCACCAGGGCAGAAATTTGTTTGAAATTTCAGCTCCATCTGTGCCCCTAGCCAACTCAAAGCTGACTGTACACTGTTGGAGGAAAGATCAGATGGTGAGGGAGAGAACTGGCCACCCACCCTCATATGCCAAGGCTAAGAAAAGTGAAGTCGTTCACACGTCGCATGATAGCAGCCTCTCAGACTATGTTAAGTGACTGCTCCACCTCCTTTTCCTTCTCCAATGTTTAGAATCTGTGGCTGTGTTTGGACAGGCTTAGTCACACAGCATGTGTTACACAATTATGCTGATTGGGGATGGGTGTTAGCTGAAAATGTTTGGCAGCTGTTGTTGATGACACTGCCAGATGCAGTGCTGTCCATAACTCTAACATTGTGATTGTAAACAGGCTCTATGTCTCTTTTGCTAAGTGCTGCAGGTGTTTTCAAGGACAACATACTGTACAAAGAACTTTGTATATGCCATGCTTGTATCGTATTTTAGATTTTGTTGTATTTTTGATTTTCATGGCTGCCTGTATCTTTGATATGACAGTAAATGACACCACTGACATACGAATGTGTATTGGATATTTCGTTGTTTACTTAGAAACCAACACTGACATACGAATGTGTATTGGATATCTTGCTGTTTACTTAGAAACCAAAAAGCTTTATTCTTATAAACAGAAAAACAATAAATAAAACAGTTAGCGAGTTGCTCTAAGTTGGTGACCCTGGGTTTGGCAGAAGGCTGGCCTACTTCTTTTTTTTCATTATCTTTTTATACTGCCATTAACCTGGCTTTAAATGAGGGCTTTAAGCTGTTATGTTTACAACTTGTCCAAAGTCCAGATTTAGTGGCTGCCTCAGATGAGGCTGAAATACAATACAATACAATCGAAATTTGATAATGCCCCCTTACAAAACCCAGAGGTGCACTCTCTGTTTGCTAGCCTCACGATGTTAAATGTCACTGGTTAACATGTTTGGAATTATGGTGCTATATAAATTGCCATATCTGCCAAAGATTTTAGAATGTTGTATTGGGCCCAAACACATCATTCTAAAATGATTTACTCTGAGGCAGATGTGGCAATATTGGGCCACATATTCTGTGTCTGTGGGCTGGTTTCCTTAGGGCACTGCTGAGCATCCACTGTGAATAATGTGTTTGTTTCCTTTAGTTTCAAGTTGAGCTCTGTGATGTTGTTTTTAAAGGTGATAAATATAAATTGTTGCATCAGTAAAACTTAGGTTTCAGCATGTGGTTGTGGGTATGTCTGCCAAGTTTCATGCTTTTATTCACTTGTTGTTAATAATAACAACAGTAATAATATTAATATTTGTTTAGTTGATTAAAACTGACAAACCGCAGAAGGATTACTTGAAATAGTAGGAACTAGGGCTGGTATTGATCGATTAAATTTAAAATTTGATTGATTAATTTGATTTAGTATCTGTTTTGTATAGTGTGAACTTTTTCAAAATGTAATCGCTGAGTCAGTACTACTCTGTACAAAAAACCTTCCATAATTCCACATGCTGACGGTGATATGTCAGAGATGTGTTTGAACCACGGTAAACGAACTGTTTATTACAATGAAGATATCTAGTTAATTTTGTCACCATCTTTGACTTTTCCATCAGCATTTACCTTAAATGCAAAATGATTGCTTAATTTTCCACTCAAACGCTTCACATCATTGTTCATGATATTGTTTACTCTGGAAATTGGCTGCACGATATTCATGAAATAAGTAAAAAATTAATCTAACAAGCTGAAATCTATTAAACTTTTTAACGATTAATCAATTAATTAATCGTTAAAATTCGCAGCCCTAGTAGGAACCCTTGATAACAAGTTAAACAAGAGTTAATTTTATAACTGTTTGGCAGCCTGTTAGGTGCCATTCTGTCCTACTGCTGCTCATTTTACCATCACCCCCCTAGGGAGTGGAAGGCTGAATCAACCTTATGGGGCTAGCGGGTATCGAACCCGTGTCCTTCTGTTCTTTGTGCCTGTGTGTTGCCATTCAACTATCACTCTGCCCCTAACGGAATAACTCGCTTGCTTTTTGACGTTTATCTACGTCCTTAACAGGGTAGACAGTGTAAATGGAGTCAGTTGTGTTCTGTTTTCTGTTAGGTTGGGAACTACATGGAGAATTTACTGCTTAATTGGTTTAACTGGAATGGTAGCAGTGGCATTGGAAATGTGGGTCAGCTACGTATGGGCTGAAACATCAGGTAATTGTTTTGGTCAGATTATTATGTTCATAATTATGCATTCATCTAAATCAATCAATCAATCAATCAATCATAGAATTTATATAGCGCCTCTTCAAGGGGCTCTACTCAGAAGCAAGTTAATCATATTCATTGTTCTAAGCAGGTTTGCTTTTTAACGATGTTGTGTTATAACAAAGATAATTAGTGATGTCCTCGTCCTTCATCTAGACCAGGGACACCACTAGAAACGAAAACAACAGTAGCAGAGAGTCCAAGGTCAAAGTGACTCACAGTCATAAGTACTTATTCGTATTCATGAGTGTGAGTGAAAGTAATGCATATTCATTAAGTATACATATTCATTAAACGGAAGCAGTTTTATGGCTGTATTACCAGACTGGTGGGAAGGTTATGATGATAAATTTTGCAGTTGTTTGTAATGACTGCTAGACAAGCATTTGGCTTATCTCCCTTGCACTGACTGTGGACTGTGTTTCTAGTCACTCACAATGCCAGAGGTGCATGTGAAAGGCAGCTTTGTATTTTTAATTTCAATTTTATTGAATTTTTATTGGTTTTGTTTGCAGGAAGCAATGGTGCAGGTGCCGATGATACTGAAAGGTACGGAACAATAGATATACCACCTGTCTGAGAATACGCTAAGATACATGTATGACAGTGCATCCTAATACCATCACACAGTGGTGCTGCAGAGAGCAAATTCAGGGCCCAATCAGTCAGGTCAGTATATTATTTAAAGGGGCCATGAATTGTTATTGTATTGTATATTTGTTTATTCCACAATCACTTTCACTTACTAGACAACACATTACAATAACCAGATTCTATGAGGATTTAAGTCTCTAGTAAAGTTCAGCTATTGCTAAGTGTCCTCTTATCATTTATGGTTAATTTTCAATATTTGAACAATTATTATTGAACTTAATGGTAATAATAGACTTTATCTTTGCAGCGAACTTAAATATGGCTGTATAAACACACTGGCCTGTGTTGTACCTTCCACTGTGTGGCTGTTTTACTTGTTTACTTTGTTGACATCTTCACATGTGAGTTATAAAGTGATGCTAGGGAGTATCATATCTTAGTCTGCTCCAAGATCGTTGACTATACTGTAAACTTTTAAAAGCTCTTTAAAGATTTAAAATGTATGACTACAGAAGCAGAAGTTGTTTAATTGGCTGCATTAACTAAAGAGAACAAAGCGCTTTGACTTCGCTTAATTTTCAAAGCAATGTAGAGCTTGCCTGGTATGGTATCCATGAGCTGATGCAGTTATTTATCTTTGTTTGAGTAGCTGGACCGAAGTCTATCCTCGCCTGCTGGGAGTGCCAGAGCTGAGTAATTACTTGGCCAGGTGGTGGGTATCGGGTCTTCAGTGGCTGGACTCTGCCATCAGTTTGAGGGCGGAAAATCAGCCAAAGGTAAACTACTTACCTGACATTCAGTTTTATACCTAAATATCTGATCGACAAAGAATTTTGTTAGCAAAGAATTTTATCATGTCTTAATGTACACTAAGACCTTTGGTATAGCAACTGTTCATAGTTGGAAAGAGATGTTTAGTTGATGTTTAACGACACTTTCATATGATTAGCGTTGCTCTCCTCCTGTCTCCAGGCTTGGGACTGGCTTTACCGGAGTAGAGGCGGAGTTAAGGAAAGCGATGTGATTATTTAATTACTTAAGTACCAAATTTCTGGATTTAGGTCATTTGTAAATCCTGTTTCAATGTTGCTGTAGATCCCACTTTCATAAGCTAAGTTTAATAGTTTAAACATGCAGACTTCGAGACCATAGTGAGCAGGCAACTTTGAAGCGTTTTTTTTTGCATTTCTCCTATGCTCATGCTAAGTATTTTGCCGGTGATATTTTTTCAGCCAGTGACAGTGTTGAACTTAAAGTTTGGTTTGGTTGGTCTTGAAGTTCTAGTTCTACATAACATGTTATTGTGACCCTTGAGTTGTTGATTATCATTGCTTCTGTGATTATGTATAGATAAACAACACTGGGTACAATTTGAGATTACGTGACGTTATATTACATTGGTTCTATTACACAATGACTTTATTTGTTGTTTTTATTTGTAGTTTTTTGTATACAGTTTGTTCTTCTTGACATTTTTTGCCATAATTGGAATCTACGTACCTGGCATATACATCTCATATTTCTCTGGTAAGTCTTTTGATGTGGTACGGAATTTTTAAAGCAATTCATTGTATATTGTATATTAAAAAAAGCTGTCATTGTACATTTTTCAGAATTTGACTGTCATACATCTTTTTAGCCTTTTCGATGAAGCTGGATTAATTTTCTTACATGTGCAAGAAGGATATTATTGTAGTTTAATGTAAGAAAACAATTATGTGGTGGCATTTAAGATTTTGTCTAAGTGCTTTATGTGAACATGGTACTTGGTTAAAATAAAAATGTAATAAACTTACAGTAAGTGGTTGAAATGAAAATAATACTGCTGCCTGATAAAGCACTGACTATGACAAATTTTCACAGACGTGCAGACCCCCAATGAGTGAATTTCATAAGACTGATCATACATATATCACCATAGGATTTTTTGCATTTATTAGCCATAGATTTATGGATTGTAGTCAATTAAGAGACAAAATACTAAAAACGAAAATCTTTGTGTCTACTGTAGATTTTACTGATAGTTTTATTTTTTTGTTTTCTTTACTGTTGTCGTTGTCTAGTGATGGGTCTGTTGCTGTGGCCATCCGTAGCTTACCATAACATATATGGCCGACTGAAGGAACACGTGGATCCTGTAATCGAACGCATGGAACAGAAACTAAACATTAAAAGGCGGAGAAATAAGAAAGGTTATATTGTGATCTGTTACTTCCATTGGAGCAAGATTCACTGATGAGAAACTATGAAGTTTAGAAAATATCGCAATTTGCATGTAAAGTTGTGTGCCTGTGGTTGACAAGTAGTTCCATATTTTTTTCATAACGCTAAATTCTCATGAAATACTGGTAGTAAAATTTACTTTTTATAGAATGTGATTTGTGCCATCTTTAAAATAAGGTATCTTTGGGCTTTGTCACAGTGCTGTTTAATGGTTAGTGTTGCAAGTTACCCCATGAAGTGGCTAAATTAGTTAAGTTTCCAATATTGTACCAATAAAGTACCAATTATAGCGGGCATTGGGAGGTATTTTCTTCTCCTAAGGTACAAGCCAGCAGGGAAGGAATCTCAGTGCCCAGTCACACTGCCAGTTCATAACAGAACTTGCATATTATATCAAGTTGGATGTTGATACCAAATTCCACTGTTTGGTGATTTAAACAAGCAAGTATTGGACATGGCAAACAAGTACAAAGATGAAGTTTATGCTACACTATGGAACGAACTCCCTACATCAACTCATTCTTTGTTATTAAGCGGTGGTCCAGGTTCTTCCTTTCACCACTCTTTTCGCTCGGGGTCTTTCGCACTGGGAGCACCTCTGATTGGTGTTTGCTGTGAGAGGCACTTAATCAATTTATAAATACAATACATATATGGCTAAATATGGCGTAATCAGCAAAGGTTTTGTGTTGGAATCTAGTCAAGAAAGAAATGTATGCATGTATATGTCAAGACACTTACTGTACTATAGTGCCTCTTAACACTTTAACGACAAGCTGCATTGGTTTCCCAGTCCCATTTTGTACACTCTCATCGTTAAAGTGTTAAGTACCTTACAAAGGTGCTGGACACACGACTAAGTAACTAACAATCTAAACTGATAGAAACAAATGCATTTTAATCCTTCACCGACGATCTGCATTGGTTTCCCAGTCACTTTCAGTACACGCTCATCGTTGAAAGGTTAATGCAATTTTAAAAGATTTGCTTGAGTCGAATGCAACATTACGTATGCGCAGCAGAATAGTATACTAGAAGGAAGGTCCTACACAGAAAGATAAACAAATCTATATTTTATTTATCTTGTAATCGAACTAATTGAGGTTAAATAAAATTCAGGTGGAAAGCGGAGGAGTCGAAGGCGAAAGCAGGAACCGACCGATGACGACTCGGACAGTGACAAAGACATTGAAGAGTTTATTCCGCCCGCTGACTCCCTGATACTGACAACTCTGACGAAGGCTGTCATGGATCCATCTGCTGTCGACGAGGATGAAGACAGCGCCAGCTACTCACCGAGTGAATTCACGCCACGTATGCCATCGCAGGCCGAGTCACACGATCACACAGACGACGGTCAGTACAGTTTGAATGCATGAAAAGCTATACCTGTGTTACCTTTACACTTGTGTGATGTGTCTATATACCGGTAGTTATGGCCATCCAGTTAGTATGTATGCAGAAATCTGGAAAATTTGACTCCTTCCCACTCTGATAAAATGAGTCCTAGGCTGCACCACACAATTCTCCAGAAATGGGGTAGAAAGGAGTTTTATTCTGAAATCATGTATCTTCTAATCATTTCAGAATAAAAGAATGTTGATTGATTGATTGATTTAACGACAAGCTGCATTGGTTTCCGAGTCACTTTTAGTACACGTTCATCGTTAAAGGGTTTAACGTTAAAACATATTTTCATTTCACTTTTCATGCTTATAAGTGCATAAATTTAATGACTTTGATGTAGTAACTATGGTGAATATTTATGCAAATGACACATCATTTTGAACAGAAGTAAATTCACTATTTCGTTAAACAAAAGTCTGAAAATTTAAAAATCCAAAGTATATCTAATTTTGTGAAGCTTGTCACATTTGAAGAAGGAAGCCCAGCATCGAGAAGAGCAGTGCCTTTGGACGTTTAAACCTGCCCAAGGGCAGAGAACTTAAGGGAGATGGTCGTATATGCCACAATGCTGTAGTAAACGTTCTTGGGTGATATTTAACTTCTCAAGTTTTCATTTTAGAACTTCTTTCGGAAGAACTTTCGCTTCTTGCTCACGACCTCAAAGAAATGCCGTCGTATGACGATTTTGACTATACGCAATCAGAGATGCAGATGTTTCTGCCACAGAGCAACAACGAAACAGAAAACCGAGAAAACACTGACAGACTTTTAAACTTTTCGGAAGATGAAGATGACGACCACGAACAGCATTTCCTCAACCCAGAAATGCCGCGAAACCTTGCGGAAGCCGACAAGATGACGTTTGTTGCATCGCATTTCAAAGAATCGTCCGACGAAGACGAGGAAGAGAAGCTGGCGACAGGTCTGTCGTTCTCCGACATGCCCGACGTCTTGGAAGCCGAACCCAAGTCGGAGAACGAGTCAAAAGTTTTAGGCGTTATTGGCGGCCTGATCAGCCAAAGTCATTCCTCGTTGGTGGCAGCTTTCAGATCGCCGGTCATATCGCAGACAATGTCGAGCGTCATGAGCAATACTATGACGGGTCTCGGTGTTCTTCGAAGCACCGTTGCTTCGATGACTGGACATGACGCGAGTGCTGCTGTTGAGGTGCCTTTGCCCGGTGATGCTGCTGGAAGTGCCCGTGCTTCAGAGGCTGCCGACAGCCGAAGCGCCGACTTACAGGTCTTAGAGTCAGAGTTCGAATTTCTTGAACAAGAGGAACTGGACTCGATGGATGGCAGTAAGTGATCTTTGGTCACTACTGCATTCGAACGAGTCAGAAGCATGCAGTGTTTGTCACAGTGTGCGGCCTGACGTTGCCTAAGGCGTATGCGATCTTGTGACATCTTAACTTTGTGATCGAGTTTATTGGTGGTTAACGATTGTTTGTAAACATTTAAATTTAAGATTTGAAGTTTTCTGTTTTACCACTGCTGTTGCATTTTTTTGTCCTCATTAATGCTGCAAAGTTTACCTGGGTGATGCTTAAACCTAAACTTACAGAGTTTTTCTTTGTTAGCAATAAATTACGATAGCCTGCCTGGTCAGTTGTTACGTGGTCAGTTGTTGGAAACCATGTGATTGGCTGAGGCTCAAAACAAAGTAGTGGAACTTGTAATGTGGTGGGCCACTTGCCGACCAAATTACCACTCTACTCATGACACCATAAAATAAGTGGTCCATAAGACCCTGATGCCTTTCAGGTGGTCTGCTGCTTAAAGAGTTTGTCCGTACCTACAGATTACTATTTTTCATTATAATTAGCTCCAATTATTAGAAAAGACTAGAGACATCAGGTATGCATGCAGTCACAAAAAATAAGCACCAGGTCTCCTTTTCAACATCTGGGCTACAGATAAGCAGATGGTACAAATTCACATTCCTCATTATTAGCTCAACAGGTAGGCCTATAAAATTATGCTCTTGATGCCAGAAACAATACAATGACAAAGAATTGCCAATTAAAGTTTCTTCGGGAAAATTTCTCTGACTAAAAAGAATGACTTGTTGATAAAGTACCAGTGTCAACAAACTTCAACATCTGTCCTCGTTAAATGTCCGTTTTCATTTATGCATCAGTTCAACCGATGAAACATTCAGTAGTTTTCAGCTTTCCAGGAATTGACTGAAGGTAGTTTCATCTGAAAAAGTTAAATCAGCATATGGCATATGCCTATAACAATTCTAAAGGCCGTTTAAACAGAGTGTCTAACAAAATAGAAGTGAGGCTTGTGTTTGAATGATCAATGGCAGATCCAAGATTTGAAGTTGGGCAGCAAAATACCAGTAACGGGTTATGGGCATGAGAAAAAACAATAATATTGAGAAACCTCAGCCTGAGTTTTAAGTTTACGGGTATTTGGTATAGCTCTGGTAATGTCGTATATGGCTTCTCTGATACAATGATACTGGTGATACGCAATAAGTTGCTGGATTTTGGGTGGATTTGGATATTTCAATCAGTTTGAACCCCTATGATAACAGACATGTACCATACTACATAAATAGTAAAACTTTGCTGAATGTTAACACAGAGAATTACCAGAAGCTAGAAATCGAAAGATTGGTTGGTTTTTCAGAGGATAGTACTATTCTACATAGTTTACTAGAAGTAGGCTATTGTAGATTCCAATCTAGACAGGTTTCATGAGCAGAGTGCTGCTACATAAGATCATAAATTGCGCATAGACATTCATCATCATAATTAATCAGATACATAAAAATGAAATTAACTAGAACAGTAGAACCGTAGAATGTCATAAAACGAAGTTAACAAAGACCATACACCAGTATCAAGGTGCGATGGAGGTGTGGTGGCGACGGCGGTGAAGGTGGTGGCGACGGCGGGGACGTGTGGTAGCGACGACGGTGGAGGTTGGTGGCGACGGCGGGGACGGTGGTAGCGACGACGGAGGAGGTTGGTGGCGACGGCGGGGACGGTGGTAGCGACGACGGAGGAGGTTGGTGGCGACGGCGGGGACGGTGGTAGCGACGACGGAGGAGGTTGGTGGCGACAGCGGGGACGGTGGTAGCGACGACGGAGGAGGTTGGTGGCGACGGCGGGGACGGTGGTAGCGACGGCGGTGGAGGTTGGTGGCGACGGCGGGGACGGTGGTAGCGACGACGGAGGAGGTTGGTGGCGACGGCGGTAGCGACGGGAGGAGGTTGGTGGCGACGGCGGGGACGGTGGTAGCGACGACGGAGGAGGTTGGTGGCGAAGGGGGGACGGTGGTAGCGACGACGGAGGAGGTTGGTGGCGACGGCGGGGACGGTGGTAGCGACGACGGAGGAGGTTGGTGGCGACGGCGGGGACGGTGGTAGCGACGACGGAGGAGGTTGGTGGCGACGGCGGGGACGGTGGTAGCGACGACGGAGGAGGTTGGTGGCGACGGCGGGGACGGTGGTAGCGACGACGGAGGAGGTTGGTGGCGACGGCGGGGACGGTGGTAGCGACGACGGAGGAGGTTGGTGGCGAATTCGAGTTCGAATTTCTTGAACAAGAAGAACTGGACTCGATGATTGGCAGTGATCTTTGGTCAGTCCTGCATTCGAGCGAGTCAGAAGCATGCAGTGTTTGTCACAGTGTGCGGCCTGACGTTGCCTAAGGCGTATGCGATCTTGTGACATTTTAACTTTGTGATCGAGTTTATTGGTGGTTAACGATTGTTTGTAAACATTTACATTTAAGATTTGAAGTTTTCTGTTTTACCACTGCTGTTGCATTTTTTGTCCTCATAAAGGTTACCTGGGTGATGCTTAAACCTAAACTTAGAGTTTTTTCTTTGTTAGCAATAAATTACGATAGCCTGCCTAGTCAGTTGTTACCTGGTCAGTTGTTGTGCATTTGGAAACCATGATGTTACCTGAGGCTGAAAACAAAGTAGTGTAACTTGTGATGTATTGTATTTCTTGTATTTATAAATTTAAAAAACACCTAACACAGTGAACACCAATCAGAGGCGAAACTCAGTGATGTGGGGGCCACTTGCCCACCAAATTACCACTCTACTCATGACGCCATAAAATAAGCGGTCCTTTAGACCTTGATGGCTTTCAGATGGTCTGCTACATGATAAAGAGTTCGTCAGTACCTAGATTCCTATTTTTCATTATACATATAATTAGCTCAAGTTACTAGACACACCAGGTATGCATACAGTCAAAAAAAGCAGCAGGTCTCGTATTCAACATCTGGGCTTCAGATAAGCAGATGGTACAAATTCACATTCACATAGCAGGTTTTCTTCATAACTCAACAGGTAGGCCTATAAATTATGCTCTTGATGCCAGAAACAATTGCAGGGCAACAAATTGCCAATCAAAGTTTCTTGTAGAAAGTTTCTCTGACTAAAAAGGATGCGACTTGTTCACAAAGAACCAGTGTCAACAAACTTGAGCGTCTGTCCTCGTTAAATGTCCGTTTTCAATTATGCGTCAGTTCAACCGATGAAATATTCAGTAGTTTTCAGCTTTGCAGGGAATTGACTGAAGATAGTTTCATCTGAAAAAAGTTAAATCAACCATCTGTATATGACATATGCCTATAGCAATTATAAAGGCCTTTTAAACGGAGTGTTTAACAATACAGAACTGAGTTTTGTGTTTGAATGATCAATGGCAGATCCAAGGTTTGAAGCTGGGGAACAAAATTGAAAATACCATTAACAGTTGGGTTACGGGCATGAGAAAAAGAATTGAGAAACTTTTATTTTAGGGGTGTTTGTTATAGCTTGGAAACCTGCATTGGCTAGCTGATACAATGATACTGGTGTTGGATTTTGGGTGTATTCGAAGCAGTTTGAACCCTATAATAACAGACATGTATCATTCGACATAAACAGTAAAACTTTGCTGAACATTAACACGGAAATTACAAGAAGCTAAAAATTGAAAGATTGGTTGGCTTTTCAGAAGATAGGTTATACATAGTTTACTAGAAGTACTGTAGACAGGTTTCATGAGAAGAGTGCTCGTACATAAGATCATAAAATTGCTCCTTAGACATTCATCATCTTAAACACATTAATGGCAGATCCTTCTACGAAGCATTGCTATTTCCACAACTCTGCCAGTCGTGAGCTGACCTCCAATCCTCGACTTGACCTCCCTGGATTTTGACCTGGCATTGGAACGAACAGAGCAGCCTGGATATTGCGGACTTGATTTGATATAGCGCCAGTGACTGCGCTGGTCTCCCTGACGTGGCTTTTGTGGTCACTGAGAAATTTTGAAGAATTACATTACAATCAATCAGAATTTACGTAGTGCCCCTTCAAGATCCCTACTCAAAGGCATTCTCAACCCAGGCCAAGCTCCACGCTGTGTGTAGTCCAGAGTTCAATAGGTAAAGCTCCGTCTGCCCTGCCCGAGCCCATGCTAAACCAATCGAAAGGTACAGCGCCAACATGTACACAAAAGTTGTACTTAGGAAGCATAGGTTATTTGCTATCAGTCCCTTAAACTAGCCCTTAAGTATGAAGTGTTAGCGACTTCATTTTCTTAGCCTCAGCATAAGAGTCCTCTCCCTCGCAGTCTCATCTTCCACCAACACTGTACGGTCAGTGTACTCATTTTAGCTGAGTTGGCTAGGGGGTGCACGTGGAACAGAAATCTCGATGCAAATATCTGCACTGGCGGTGACTTACGAGATTAGAGATTAGGTCAATCCTCGAATCGACAACAGTTGAAGATAAGACATCATTAGACAGCACTGTAGATTCTAGCTGACTAGATAGTGTTCAAGATTCTAGGACTGCTGAACAGGATTCTAAACTGGTATCAATTTATACTTTTGAAACAGAGGAACAATGACTTGCCTGTTTTAGTTCAATGTGTAGGTCGGCAAGAGTTGTCTGTAGTAAGCTAAGTTTCCTTTTCTCATCTTTCTTTCTTTCTTCGATGTCGTTACAATTCTCGATGTATGCAGTTTTGTGTGACTCGAGAATCTGCTGCCTGTTTTAAGAGATAATAATTTTCGTTATTAATTCAAACTGACAATTACACAGTAAGATTACATAATAGTAGTAACAGATGACAACAGGTTTAACTGGAGTCGAATTTAACTGTATGGTAGCTTGCAGGGCACTCATCTGTCCTACTGCTCATTTTACTGGACATCGCCTCCTACACACATTGAAACACGTGCAGGATTAGGATGGTGCGCAATACATTGAGATTAGCAGCGCTCCATAGAGTGCTAATGATGAATGGAGGTAGTTTTACCGTTCTCGTAGCTCTTCTATTTGATCTTCAAGTTTCTGTTGTTGTTTCTCTATGCTTTGAATCTGCATTTCTTCGCTCTTCTTGTCTCGATCAAGCTGTTCGATTGCCCGCATGATGGAGCCCTGCTCTCCGTCGAGTATCTCGCAGCGTAACTGTAGATTGTTGTATTCCTCTATGCCATTCTTCCCTAACAACACAAATCAAAGACCAGATTTACTTCTGGAATAAAAATCTACAGCTGCTTGATGGCAATGGCAATAAGCGACACAAGTAAAAAGCATCGAAATCGTAAAATCATAATTGTAACACTAAAAAATTACTGAAGTGCTACTTCGAAAGCCAAGCACAGGCACAAGCTGAATCACGAATGCTGAAGTCAAATAAAATTCTAAATAAAACAACTTATTATTTTTAACCTATTTTTTATGCATTACAAAAATCATCTTGTATTTTCGTACAAGGACTGGATAGGAACAGACTTTGCTGTTTGAATGCAGTGCTCATTTGAGCAGATAATGCAGATTGACACTGTAACTCTACTTAACATCAGCGTTTACAAGTAAGATGTACGCATGAAAATGCCACTCCATTAAAGGATGGCCCTCTCTTCGATCAGCATCTTGTGAACAGCAGGTTGTTCCTGGTACATGCATGTCTCATCTTTGGCCAGCAATTGTTCACAGTTGATGGTTCAACCATCGGGAACTCTACCTCCTTATGTTGCGACTGTCTAACCAAGACTATTTCTCTAAACTGAAGACTTATCTTTTCAGCTGATTTAGGGTTCATAATGTTCTTGCTGCCTGGTTTCGATGTGCACTTCTGAACTTTGCAACAAGAGCATTACAAAATTACAGGAGTGAGATCCAAACTGGTGTTTTGAAGGGCTGTTGAAATGACCTGGGCCTTTTCACTAGTAACAGAAAAATAGATCTAATGAAATCGATCATAATCCTTGTGAACTATAAAATCTATTTCTCCCTGTAAGTTTTAAGTTGTAAATGTACCAAAACGATTCCAGTATTTTCTCTACAATACTGGTTTCTGTTAAATGTGCTGTACTTAAACAAAGAGAATGGCTTCCTGACCTGCAACAAAATATCACCAACATGCTAATTTAATCTTGAGATAATCAGTTTGAATCTTTGACACACTGTACTCACTTTCCATGTGTTTCTTTGAGCTGTACTTGCGTTGACCAGATGATGGAACTGACTCTTCGTGATGATATTGCTCTACAATCTGTTGCAGCATTATGTTGCACGTTCTAGACCGGACAACTGACCGGCACAGTGGACACTGGTCAGTCCGCCTGGCACATTTGCTGCAAACGGTATCGCCACATGGAACCATAAGGATCGGGGCATACACTGGTGGAAGCTGCAAAGAAAAAATATATTTAACCTATATTATTACACGTTATATTTCCTTGTTGGATAGTTTATTTGTTTGGTACTGTAAACAGGTAAAGCGTGTCCCTGTGAATATTACACCTAAACAAACAGATCATATTAAAACTATCATAACTTTATACACAGTGCAGTTAAATTAATAAAAATTTAAAGTTTGATGATGCCTTTCCCGTAGCTGTTGGCACACTGTAAGTCTACTGAAGCAATGTGCACCACTCATGTAATTATTTGCTCGCAAACTGGACCATAGTAATGTAGTCTATCAATTAATTGTTGTGACAGTTGCACTTACAAAGATATACCATTAATGGTTCTACGCTTCACTGCCATGTTTGGGACCACACTGGGACTATAGCTTGTCACCACTTTCCACCAGTACCAAAATACAGGCCCCATATGAGACCAATGAACTTGGCCATCTAGGCCCGTGATCAACCTTGAATTCATGCTTTCAATGCTAACCAGAAATGATTTAGAAACTTACCATTAACTGTTGGCATACCGAACAGTAGTGGTTGTCAGGGTGTTTCTTGTGACTCATCTTAACAGATGATTTGTCAACGTCTGCCATGTCTAACACTCCAATTCCCTTGGTCGGATGAGATGGTGGCTGAGTGGCGGACATGGCACGGCCTGACGTAGTCTTCATCTCCTGCCTTACTCTTGTAACAATCCTGTCGGCAACTGCTTCAATTTCTTCAATGTCTGCGTTGTCATCCTCTGATGTGGGAGACAGATTTAAGGCTGTGCTCGCCGAGTCAGATCGCGAGCATGACCGTTCTCTGCTCTGTGCTCTACGCTCAAGCCATGCCCTGTAACCGTTCTGTTGGCTGGAGATGTTGCTCTGAATGTGATTGCTGCTTGACCAGTTCTTCGGTGCTGAATCTTCACGTCTCACGTTACTCTCTGATAAGTTTGTCCTTTCTAAAATCAGTTCATTCATCCTTGACATGAAGCAGGATTATAAAGGCTTCAGAAACATAGGCAGTCAGTGGCAATGCATGTGAAATACTACTAATTTGTTCAATGACCAACAAATGTAAGCTTTTATTTCAAGATATGCTTAGATGTAAAGAACGTCAAGTTCGTTAGTGAATATTGTTCACACGTTTCAACAGGAATATTGTTTACTAGATGCCATTATTATTATTAATTATAGTTCCACTAGAGAGAGAACAAAATTTATTTGCTTAACTCTGCAACTGCTGTGCTCAGGTTATTGAGAGGGATCAATTCTGCTGCACAGGAGTTTGATTCCTATTGCCAGTTTGAAAGAAAGTTAGAAAGTAAAAAGTCAGAATTTTCTTTCTCTCAAACCTCGATTTGTATTTTCATCCCCATGCTTTGACCAGTTTTGTTGTCGGATCTTAATTTCTCTTATCTGACAAGAAAAATAAACACAAATTAAAAACCAGTTAGCAATAATTACGTCTGCACTCGAGGCTTTAAAACATCAGTGTTTCACTTAATGTTATGGAAGATATTTTCATCAACAGACTAAGTTGTCTTCAACCATGCCTCATCGTTAAGGATTGGTATTAGAAGCTATAGCCACTAACATACTTCTGTGGAAACTTGTTCTTGCATCAAACCACAGAAACCCTGGACTGTGATAAATGGCTTTTGTGAAAAGCATTTACGAATGGCTAAGACTACAAGAGACAAAAAATGGAATGTGATCGGATATAAGAACAAAAAAGATTTTACGTAAACTGTCTAATGATCAAGCTAGATTTTAAGTAAATTCAACCCTCTACTGCAGTTTAGTTTTGGATCCGAAACTCTGTTCGAGCAGACAGAATATACTTACTTACTTACACACAGGCTCATAGAAACGTCATTAATTTGGCCATTTAAATTAATGCTAGCATAGACGGTCAGAAACATTTAAATGTGTATCTGCATGTATGAATGTAACACAATGTAATACTGTCAAGTATTTACGATATCAAGGTCCGAGTGCTCTTTCTTTTGATACAGTCATGATCGAGAAACGGTATGACTTTCACGGAGATATACTATCTAGCTAACCAACCCATTAATGGAAATTTGGGTTGGTCAAGATCCTGGATATCGAAGAAAGATAAATCATCTACGGCGGAAAATTCCGTCGCAGAATTACTATTTTCAACGGCGGAAGAGCTTTGCGCAACCTTCGGCGCATGCACATTATTCAAAATGCGTTACTTCTTATAAAATGACATCGTGAGGGTCGGTTAGGGTCAGGGTTATTAAATAAAATGTGAAAAACTTTCCGCTGCAGAAGTAATGTCTTCGTGCATTGCGTGGCGGAATCTTCCGCCGCAGAAGCACTACGCATCCAAGAATGGCGCCGATTCACACACCTTATCTGCAATGTCTTGTTTATTTGCTTCATTTTTCTTTACAGCTTTCGGAGGCATTTTAACACAGTCACAATTACTGTCAAGTAAGACTACGAAATAATTTATTTTATAAGTGCGTGAGCGATAATACAAACTTTAAAGTCTGCGTTAAACATCGTCAATACTATGACAACTGCTTACGCTGGTTCCGAGGTTTTCTGTACAATTTAAGTAAGTAAGTAAAAATGTTCTTTATGAAACGCAAGCAAACGCTCAGCGCTTTGCATACAGTCAGAAATAATTTATATACAAAGAAAACGATAATTAGAAGAAAATTAAGTCAACTAGAAAACAGATGTCTAACTGTACAACATCCTTCATTGATATGCAAATAATGCAACGCAAGATATAAAATAAGTAAGCAAGTAAATAAGTGTGTTCTTTATTAAACGTAAGCAAACGCTCAGCGCTTTACATACAAAATCTAAAATAATTTCGGTGTAAAGAAAACGATAATTAGGAGTAGAAAATAAAGTCAACTACAAAATATATGTCTAACTGTAAAGCATCCTACTCAAAAAACTGCGTCTGGTAAAGGAATCAAATCTAGGGAGAGCACGGTTGTCATCACAGGCGCAGGTCTTGACCAGTAGGCCTACAATTGACAGAGGGGAGTAGGTTACGGAGGGTGTGGCAAGGATGTTTAAAGTTGTTTCTAGAGGTTTACGTCAGCTTTTGTTTAACAAAGTTCCTCAAAGATGGGGAAAGATTTGGGTAGGAAGCCATACAAGGCGGACCAGCGGGTTCAAAGAGTTAAGTTTCTGCTTACTGGCAAAGCCCCACCATAGGCTACTTGGGAACAGTATAGGCCTATAGCGTGCGATGGACAGTGGTGGCCCGGACCACAAATTGAAGCCGGAGTCATAATATACATACATAGATTCATACATTAAAAAAAACACGCATACATATATCAAAGATGTTAGAGCCGTAGGCTAAGATATGACACTCCATGCATCTGAATGTACACCTCACCTACCTTGGGATGTGTGGCGCCACCAAACGAACGGTTTAACGCGTTGTCAACAACATGGCTTCGAAGCGTGGAGGGATTTGTTGTGCTGCAATTAATTGTAGCGTAACCACGTACAATTCTCAAAATATTTCACTATTTAGATATCCGAAAGATACCGCAAGGTATGTATAAAGTAGCCTATAAATTATATTAATAAATGTTTGACGACTGCTGTCTTTGATACACTTGACACACTTCTCACGACTGGGTCCGCTCGAATAATTGGTAACCAATTCTTCGGAGGCTAGAAAAATACTAACAAAACTCCTGGGTGAAACTTTGCGTTGCTAGAGTGATGTTTGTGCAGTGATCAAATGCTTAATTCTGATGCAAGCTTTAAAATGTAACTCTATGTCCCAATTTTGGACACCGCATCGTTGTTGGCAGTGGATTGTTATGCCGAATTATCAGGACCGCATAGGGGTAATCCCGTAGTTTAGGTTGGTAAATTATTTTATATCGTCAAATTAAAATGGAAGCTGGATTAAGCGGAAAAATTGTTTCACTAACTGGAAGTGGGATTGATGAAACCATTCTGTCTTTAAATAGAAGTTGGATTGATTGGAATAATTTTTACCGTAAATAGAAGCTGGATTGATGAAACTAAGTTTTTGGTGCAATAGAAACTGGAATGATGAAAATAATTATTTCCTTAAGTAGAAGCTGGACCCATGAGAATAGTTCTTTGCTTAAATAAAAGTTCCATTGATGAAAAATATTTTTTATGTTAAATAGAAGTTGGATAATTTTTTTCACGAAATGGAAGCTGGATCGATGAAAAAAATTTCTCGATGAAATGAAAGCGGGATTGATGATAGTTATCATGGCCATAGGTAGACTGCTTACTTACCAACGTAAAGTACGACATTGAAGACATTCAAATAATTTACCAACCTAAACTACGGGATAACCGGATTTGACCATGGTGGTCAACATGGGCGGCAGCTCAGAGGCCACCCCCACTTAGGGGCCCCACAGTTGCAATTATATTTTTTGTGTCCCTTTACTGCATGTGTCATCTGACTAGCGAAGAGATTCTAAGATTGACTAGTAACTTCTGAGTGGTAGGCTTCTGATTCTGAATGACCAATTTTGACCATTGTACTAAATAATCATAATTTTGAGGTGTGGGGTTGTCCGTGTCGGAGACTGTAAATTTGCTGCACAAAAAGGCCCCACCATATTGGGCACCCATGTGCCACACCTAGGGTTGCCACCTCCTAAGGATACGCATCCGGGAGATTCAAGGAATTTTTTTAACATTTGCAATTTTGGTGGTGTTTAACGCATAGGAGATCATATCGAAATACGGGAGACTCCCGCCCAATCCGGGAGAGGTGGCAACCCTAGCCACACCACGCTAAATTCAGTCAGGGCTGCTAATGTGGCACGGTGGCCGACTGGTTAGAGCGGTTGACCTGTAACGCAGAGAGTACAGGTTCGATCCTCATCCAGGCGGTTACTGTGTATACATACAGACCGTGAGCAAGTCCTTCGCGAACAATTGCTCTGCAACATAATTGCTTCTTCGCCGCCAAGGCATGTGCACTTCTGAGATTTGGGCCACCTTTGGAAGAAGGGTGATATGAAAGGCAGTTAGCTGTATTGTATTGTATTGTAATTACGGCAATGTGACTGCGACTTTCCTAGGTCCAGAGGACCTAATAGTAACGGAAAAACTAACCACTGGCAGATCTCAGGGCCATTCTGGCCATGTCACCCCATGAAATTTTCAATAGGGGCCTACGTAACTAAATTTGCTTATAACATGCATTGCAAAATTCTATGATATGAATTGCATAGTTATATGCTGTTATTATTTTATTATGTCAGAACAGGTGTAAGAAGTGGAGAGTCAACACACGGCGTAAAGATCTGGACTGCAAAAGCGTTGAAGTGCTAAACAAAACCTTCCGACTGTGCAGTGAAGTGGACACACAACTTTTATCTTCACGTGACCTGGATTTCAACAGATTTCACAATGACGATATATCCAGAAGCACATTATCTAAATCATTTTCACAATTACGTCCAGAATTATCAACAAACAGTTTATTGACAGCGATATATCTAAAACTAGAACGAAATTGTGTGACATCAGGATTGTCCCTGTGTCCTCCACAACCACGGATCGTTAAAAAAATTCTCTGCAGTCCTGGTTTAATCGAGATGTTAATAAGAACTTATATTTCTTCTCTGCACATAAATTTTTCTGCAAGATTAACAAGCATGCTAGTAAATGGAGGCATATCAAGATGCCTATCTGTCAGACGAGGTGCCATTCTAATAGGCAGGTTTCTGTCAAATGCATAAAATTCAGAAACATGCTCCCAACACATTTTGCCTATTTTCTCCAGAACCAGATACAAAGTCATGTTTTTAAAAGTTGTTTCAAATGATTTTAAGCAAATGTGGGGGATCATAAATCACATGTACTTTTTGCAACCATGGAAAAGAAACAGTTGATAAACAGAAACTTCTGCTAATGTTTCCAAATATTATAATTATGTTAATATGTAAATATGTTTTTGAATTATATAAACTGTGAATGAACCTTTGGTCATGGAAATGGACTTCTGAGTCGTAATTGTTGACAATGTTTCTTTACTAATGTTTAAGGTAATAAATATTATGTGAAACTGTGTAATACTGGTCAACTGCATTCATGTAGTTCAATGTTGTGGGGCACGGTGGTGTAGGGGTATGTTCGGTGCCTTGCAGCCGGAGGGTTGCGGGTTCGAATCCACCTCAAGCCGCCGGCGTAGGACCCTGGGCAAGTCCTTCACTTGCAATATTTATTGCTCATGCGCTTCGGCGTGAAACTCCAATTCAGTGTCCACGCTGTAGTTGGGAGCGCCTCTGAGTAGAAATCTTGAAGGGGCGCTATAACAAGTGCTCGAATGAATGAATGAATGAATGTTAATATATGTATATTTGAATTATGTAATACAATACAATAGAAATGTCTAACGCGCTTTAACAAGTCTGCACGAGAGCGCGTTGCACTGTGTTCTTAGCCATAGTGTATATGAACTGAATGATCTTTATTTGCAATGAAAATATATTCTTTTTATTTTCCTCTAGTAATTCTAGCCAATTGGCTACACTACGGGTTCATTTGAAGCATTCATACTGCACCCCTCAAAGCTATCTAATCGGAGCTAATCAGAGGCGCATCAAGTCCAGCCTCTGCAAAAGAACAATTTTCAAGTGCTTGTGAAGGGTCCTGCAAAGTCCGTGATTGAACAAATTATATATTAATGTATTTTAGTTTAGCCCGTGCCTTCTCTTCTCTGTGGCTGGTCCCTTGACCTGGAATGGGGTCCCTCTGGCACTCTGCTTCCTTCCTTATAATCCATTCTCAGGCATTCCTCTCTCCACTGGGGTTTGGAGTGCCTCTGAGTAGTTCCCTTGAAGAGGCGCTATACAAATTCAAGTAGGCCTAATGAATGAATGGATTGCAAGGATGCGCAGATCGCCTTTCGAGATGGATGGTGCAACCACTAAAGACACGACGTAGCGTTTGCATTGTCGAAGTGCCCGTAAAAGCAGCACGCGTTATAAACAGCACGCGTTATAAGCATAAAACTTATAATAAAACACATTACTATATAATTTGTATTCATTATTAATATAATATTTAATATACTGTTTAAATGTGTTAGTTTACGGCAGCTACAATTATCCAGTAGGCCTATTAAATTTCGTTGCTAAGAAGCTATCAAACCAGTCACTAGGTGGCGCCACGGTTTGTGTACTTTGACCACCAGCCAAGCCGAATACACAGAGGAGATAGGAAGTGTCATATCTTAGCCTACGGCTCTAACATCTTTGCATATATTATATACAAACATTCATGCATAAATACATTCACACATGCATGCATAAATAGATTCATGCATACATTCACACATGCATACATATATACATACATATACGCGTACTACAGCAATAGTCGGGAGCGCCTCTGAATGGGAAATCTGGTAGAGGCGCTATAACAAGTGTTCAAATACAATACAATACAATACAATACATGTAGGCCTACTCCGAGCATGCTCTAAGGAAACGCGGAAGAGCGCCGTATTTAGCTTGTTCACGACCTGGAGTTATCTTTTCCCGCCTATGCACGTGTTAATTAGCATTACGCTAGTTCGACTGTGTACGCTCACAGAAATACGCTCTGTAGGCTACAGCCGCTACACATAATATTATTGTACAAACTTGTACGCACCTCACCTACCTTGAAAGTTTCATATTGCTGTAGGCCTACAGTGTACATAGGCCTATAATTATTGACAAATCATTAGTAATACTTACCACGGCTTATTAACTGTCTTAAAACTTTAGAAAACATCTGTTCTTAATTTCTTAACGTCCTCGATTGATTCGGCTCATTTAAGTAAGCTGTTTTAACCATCAGAAAATAAATGAATGCGAAAGACATCTCTTTACATTCGCCAGGTGGCAGAGCAGTTTCTTAAAAGTCCACTTAAACAGCGTCGAATGATCAAATTGTATTCGCTAGATGGCGATGGTGAGAATGAAAACACCGTAAATCGACTAAATGTGTTCAAAGTGAATCTTAGACAGCACGTGTTTATCGCGATTTTGACAAATTTAATCGAAAATATGAATCGATATGAACTTACCGCTTTAGGAAAACATCTACCATCGTCAAAAATCAGGTAATCCTCGACTTTATCGTCAGACGTTCAACGTAAGCTCAATTCATTGACCGACTGTTGGCCTATGTCCAAGCCTGGTCTAACGTCAACTGCCAAACACGTCGAAATGTCTTGCTGAAAACGACTTCAAAAATCGGCCATACATCTATATTTTAAAAGTTTCGATCTTTGCGAGGAAACTTACAGGATCAGATCCAGGACTCGAAATTACATGGGAAAATGTGTTTTTGGGCTCTGGGGTTGAGAAATAGTTGAGAAAATGAGGCGAAAAGTTTGAATGTGTAAAGAACCTGTTTTCTTATAGAATTCTCCTTTGTGTTAGAAGACCACCGAGAACCAGTTTTGCCACTCAGGTTTTTGAAATAACCCTAGATTTCCTTCTGAAAAAACCCCAGAAAACCCCAGACTATATAGACTCCAATATTAGGCATAAATCTGGAAAATGAGAAAGTAAGTATGCTACAGTCGAGAACTACTTATGGTAGAGTCTGCTCATTGGTTGAGGTAGGTTTTCTGTGTCACACCAGTGACAACACGAGCCGAGTTGTTTTCTTGTCGAGGTGGGCGACAGTCGCCATTGCTTTCTGGGTAAGTAAGTAAGTATATTCTTTAATGAGAAGCATTGGCACACGCACATCATCGTACATGGCAAGCTTAATACACTCAAACAAGCAAAGAAAAATGCATATGTACAAGCCAAGAATTGAATGAGAGAAGTTATTGTAGCCTATATCAAGGGTGAACATGTAGGAAGGAAGAGTTATAGGGTGATAGTCGTCAGTGGCGGCGCCAGGGAGCTAGGGGGTGCTTAGCCCCTAACTGCGGTTCAGCCCCCTCCCCCAAAAAGGAAAGGTTTTAAGCAACAAAAAAAAGGTCGTCACATCCCAATGGGAATAACGTACCATGGTTTTGAGCTTTAGCCCCCCAAACCTGAAATCCTGGCGCCGGCGCCGCCACTGATAGTCGTACGGGAAAATGATGAGCTTGGGCTAAATAGCCAGATCTAGGGAAACCTTGTTTATTTGTATTGCATCTTCGAATTTATAAATGATTATTATTATTATCATTATTATTATTTTTAAAGCATCACTTGATTGTCACTTCATGTGAACTTGCAGTCACATTAATAATAGGCCTAATTAGAGAAGCCAGGCAAAAAACAATAAATCAGAGAAACCAGCAGTCAAGCTGTGGTGGGTATGCAAGCTGATATATATTATACAAATGTATCACATTATACATGTATATACATATATATATCTATATACATGCATTGTATAAAAGTAAAAAAATATTACATGTAATATATGTATAACATTCAGAAATTTTCTGCAGTGGCAGAATGACTAGTTAGCAGATAATAAAAAAACAGACAACACAAATAGCAGCAAATGTGATGATTCCAGAGATAGGCACGATTAGTTCAATTGCCAATCGATTAGAATTAGAATTAGCAAAATCTTGTAGATAATCGATTAGAATTAGAATTAGCTGTTTGTCTAAAAATGTCTAATTGATTAGCTAATCAATTAATTAAATTGCTAATCGATTAGAATTAGAATTAGCTACTGAAATTTGCTGATCGATTTAGCAAACTCATGTAGCTAATCGATTAGAATTAGAATTACAGTGCAGCTGTTTGTCTAATCGATTAGCTAATCAATTAGAATCTAATTGATATAGTTACCCATCTCTGGTATTAAAACCTAACATAAATCACACACAGGTCCATCTTTTTCTGTTAATAAAACTTGTTCACATCTAACAGGCAGTTTCACCCATTATACTGGAGTGCCTTTGGGAACATGAATCAGTTCTGCCCTTTGAGGTCTAGTAGCTTACGCCACGGCCAACTGGTGAATTTTTTTACCAAGGTCTTCAAGCCTGCTGCGATATTCCAAGTCCTGCAGAAAACGACACAAAGGCAAATAGCGTAAAACAACCTGAGAAGTTTCATAAATGTTTTGTAGTATATTTAACATTTTAAAGAATAATAAGCGTAACAGCCAATCACCAAACACAGACATAGCAGCAATAACGAAATCTGACTTAATTGTATTTGTCAATACAAATTTACAAATAAACAAAATTAACTTTAAAATGGAATTGTATTTGTTAATATATATAACACATCTCAGCACCCCCAGCTTGCACATACTCTAAGATAATATATATATGTGTTTTAACACTTTAACAACGAGTTGCATTGGTTTCGCTTTTAGTACCATGTTGTCGTTGAAGTAATAACGAGTGTACTATGCAGCTGGAAAACCAATGCAGCTCGTCGTTAAAGTGTTAAGGGACGGCTCTTCTTCTTCTGCATACATATAGAGTAGATATATACATATATACGTTACTACATAGGCTACATTTATATATACATACATACATGCATAATTTATGTTCTCAATTAAAGTAGTATAGAGAAATGGTCTAGAAGTGTTGACTTGGGCACAATGCATAAAATTGGGGTCTGGCAGTGATATGTAAACTTCTGTACAATAAATGGTCTTTAAGTGTGGACCATACATAACTAGTCAACCTTGCATAGTCAATTTTGGTAATGAAACACATTCACATGCGCAGAGTCGCAGACAAGAAGTGGTTTACCATGGGCATTTCAAGGAAGTACATTTTATTCTGTGGGCGTGGCAGGTATATCTGTATTTGAAACTCATTGCCTTAAAGCTAGCCCTGAGGCAGCCATGGGTATGAAGTGTTAGCAACTTAATTTTCTTAAACTTGGCACATGAGGGCGGGTGCCCACTTCTCTCCATTGACATCTAATCTTCTCACCGACAGTGTACTCATTAAAGCCGAGTTGGCTGGGGGGAGGGGTCAGATGGAGCAGAAATTTATAAAAAAAATTTAGTGTGCACATGGACATGAGGTAGGTAGGACACCGGACTCTACAAATGAGGTGCAAATTACAATAAGCTCAAAATGTTTTGTGTATCTTTATAAATAGAATATACATGTAATGTAGAAAGCTTCATCAAATGCTTAACGTTGGTTCTGAAAATTACCACACTGCAGATTGGTATTAACCTTGTAATGGATTTCAGGAACACCTTTGAATCCATAGAGCGCACCAAACCAGGCACCTGCCATTACTCCAGTGCTGTCACTGTCTCCGCCATGCAACATTCCACGTAAGCACAGTTCAGACCAAGAATCTTTCGAACCAAGAAGGGCATCGTACCTGTTGACAGAGAAAATCAACTGCCACCCACAGTCACAGCAACATCACTCTATCCAATAATGCTAAAATATTTCCTACAAAGAGAACACTAATAATGTTAAAATAATCCTGCTAATAGATCACTCTGTCAATGTTACCATACTTCAACTTTATCCGCTAATGCTAAGAAATCTCCTACAATAATATTACCCCATTGATGTCAAAGTACCAATCCAATATTTTTAAAATTTCCTACCTAAAGATCACTTCCTTGATTTTAAACTGCTTCATACTAAAACAGTGCACTGTTAATTAATTTTAAAATACTGCAAGGTATTTACACTGCAAATAATGGCAGAATATTTCCTAAGAGATCATTTCATTCGTCCTCTAACAACGAGAGTGTACTAAAAGTGACTGGGAAACAATGCAGCTCGTCATTAGTGTTAATGTAAAAAACTTGCTAAACTTGTAAAAAATACCTGATTCGTTGCTCTACCCATTAATATTAAAAAGTAATCTCATCGAGTAATGTAGAAACTCGTCAGCTTGCAGGTCGCTTCATTTCGACTTTGAAGAGATTGTGTATGAACCTGACCAAAATGTGGTTAGCTATGGGAGCAACAAGTGGCCTCCCTTTGAAATGGCCACCATATGAAACATATCAAAATATAACTGGAGAACCGAACCCTGTGATTGGTGATACAAATGTCTGGGCCTTTCACCCTGTTTTTCTAATCTTAATTCAATTAATCTTTAAGCACCAAGAGCTCTACGGTTTGCAACCCGATTGGTTCTAATACACAAATATGTGACTTGCTCTGGCAAAAGGAGGCGGAAGTCGCCAGTGATAAAACCGAAGAAATTAGCTAAAACACAAATCAGGTGTACATTTTTCACTTCTCATTTTTGGCATATATCAATAAATAGGATCTTATATTATAGGGAAAAAATATTATTTTAATAATATTTCACCTATTTCATGACAAATTTGCACATAAACTTTGCATGCAATCTATCTAGGGTTTGTATTAAGATAATAAACTTTGCATGCGTTTTCTCGAAATTGTACTTTCGAGTAAAAAAAATAAAAAAATTCATATCTCTGGAACCCATCAAGATAGAATAATAATTTTTTCAATATTTTAAACAGAAATGATTACTTATCAATTTTAGCACAAAATATACAAAATTATTTTTTTTGCCAAAAGCCTCCTTTTGCCAGAGCAAGTCACATATACAACAATGATGCCCTGTGTTAAAATCCCAGTGCTACAGAAATCATGATCAAATTGAATTTGAGCACAGACGCAATCATTGGCGCATCATGTCCTGATGAACCTCCCCATCCACTGAAACTATATTTCTTGTAGAATCGATCTCTCGCTCTGACGTCATAGTTTCGTTCGAAAAATGGTTCAAGTTCATTGTTTGCTATCCGCCTTTCTTCAAGATATTTTTTCCATTGTTCCCCAAAGTAAGACCTTAAACAAACAGTGAAATAAAGTCAAAGCTCCAATAAAACACAAGTTATTTTCTTGTACAGATATCCGGCATATTTAGGCTTGCCACAGTTTCAAACAGAAGTGTTAATTTATTAAAGCCAGCAATTTAAACATTGCTCTGCCCTTAAAAGCAAATTCTGTAAAACGTAAAATTTAAACTGAAAATAAGTCATGAAGGAAGCAAACAAGAAATAAAAAAAACACTGAAAAACTAAGAAACACTTCTCTAACTCATAATGCTGATTAAACTCATTAATAATTTAATTCATTAACCTTTTAACGACGAGCATGCAATCAGTGACTGGGATACCAATGCAGCTCGTCATTAAAGTGTTAAACTGACTCTACTGAGAACCATAAAAAATATCTTTAACAGCTTTAAAGTGTTTGCTTTGTTGAAATTAACAACTCACAATTTAACAACGTGACTTTGTATTTTGAGTTCCCTGCACCATTATTCTAAAGGTTCTCAAGTTGAAAGACTCAGTCATTGATTCATTCCTTTAAGCCTACTGACTGAACACTCATCTCTTACTTACCCTCCATAGCCCTGCCTTCTGCTTTCTCTGACCTTTGCCTACAGTTTTAATTGACCATCACTCAGTGCTTTATGTATTATTACAATGGAGCCATAGAAGTTATTAGATTACATAATTATGTGCAATGACCCATAAGGCTTTGCAAATTTTGCTTGCAAATGATTGTTTGACCACAGGTAATATTTAGAATTTGGTACCAGTAAACAAGTTAAGTAGTAAACAGAATCTATGACTATGGGATTCGACTGTATGTTGCCAGGGCCAATGAAAGTAAAATGGTTAAACGAGTGATGCACTGGCCCCGTGTCTTAGACTTTGGGATTCAACTCTGGTCAGGGCCAATGGAAGTAAAATGATTAAACAATGAGTGATTCAGTGAGTCTTAGACCTTGGGATGCAACATCTAAAGGCTAAAGCACATTCCACTGTGAGACAAGAGCAACTGTAATTACTTCTCAGGTCAACACAGAATATGCAAACAATCCCAATGTATCCGAATAAAGTAGTTGCACTTCATATATCTAGACATTTAATGTAACACAGTGCTCTGTACTTGATGACCTGTGGATGATCAACATCATATTAATATGTAAATATGGCTAAAATTGCGTTAATCAAATCACTAAAACTATTGTTGCAATAAAAAAGTATGCCATTAGAGAAATTAACAAACCATGCTTTCAGGTTTTCGTCCACATCTCGACCTTGACTTATGATATATTCCCTTGCTTTAGGAAGGACTTTCTTCGTCAGTTCTCGACCCCATGATCCAATCGGTTTCTCTACAAAACATCATTTTAATTAACAGTTGTATGCATTTATCATAATTCATTATCATTAACACTATCTGACATTACTTTTATTATTAGTATTAGAATTAATGTTAAATTGGGCCACCTAATCACTATATTGAAACTCCTTGCTTCAACTACCAGCAACGTAGTCTGTAGTCCGGTCAGCACTTACATGCATTTGAATAATCTTTGTATATCCTACTGAAGCAACAAAATCTTGGATTTGACAGGCATTTTGAACGTAGAGAATTGCTTATAGAGCTAAAAGTGCTCAAATTACTCACTCTGTATGGCATAACTGGTGAAGAGAGCAGCAGCCAAAGCTCCAAGGTAACCAGTTGGAGCATGATGAGTCAAACGACCAGATTCTATGCTCACAGCTATCAGGTCATCCAAGTCTCCTTCTCTAAACAAATTAAACTTGACTGACCACCAAGTGCTTAACGAATACGCTAATAATCACATAAGCCGAAACTTCGACAAAACATTGGTCATTATTCAAAGGGAAACTCAGTAGAAATTTAAGAAGAATGTTATGTCTAACAGAGCTGACTTTTGATCTCTAAGAGTCTCAGCCCTTCTAGCGAACTCCAATGGATTGTAGGCTACTGGAATATATGCTGATACATACTGCGATATTAATACAAAAAGTGGCCAACAATATACGTCTCCATCAGTACCATTTAATGATAAAATTAAAATGTGTGAAGTGTAACTCAATTCGTCAGCAGATGGCTACTCTCATCAGCCAAATACACTTCACTCAGTGGAATGATGAATGACTTAGAATGGAGGCAGCTTTTCTGAGGAAGCAATTATTCAGAAATACGTGCCAAATTGCATCCGTGTTTTCCATAATTTTTACAGAAAATGTTTCTGTAGAAGCCATTTTCAGACTGGATCAGCTGTGTATTGCAGGCTGTCTGTTCTGTTAGTAGTTAAGATTTATGTCTTCTGTCATCTGTGTTCTTGTGAATTGTTTCAAATTGCATAACTGTACACTGTAACCGGTTGCGTTTGTCAACCGGATTGTTTCAATAAAGAATATTATTATTATTATTATCCTCAGACGAGATGCTAACCTTTGATAAAGAAGCCCAATGCACATTGCTCTCATTGAGGCTCCGCATCCGCAACCTCTACAAAATACAAATGTCATTCAAACAAATGCTATTCTTTTGTAAAAATAATGCAGCAGAAACTTGTTATAAAGTAGTGTCGGGAGTTATATGAAAACCATCTTATAGTGCAGCCATTTTATAAAAAAGTCATATTGACATAATCCAACAATTAGTTTCACAGTTGATCATAAGCATAATTTTTACTTCACGTTCTTAATTACCTAAAAAAATTTACACAATTTTTCACTTTACGTTCTTAATTACTTAAAATTATAGAAAAATCAGAGGTGCACAATTAACTACTATACTGGTAGTAGAGCCATTATTATAATTATATTTGTTTAATGGCAAAACCATATGACACACCACAACTGGGCACAGTAAAAGGGGACTACAACTGAACTGTGATTATCTTTAGAGTGTCATTTTTGGCTTCAAGTTTGTGGACCAGATTTTACTGATTGTCGATATAGTATTTGGAAGGATAAAATTACGGATGTCCTTTTTACGGCAGAGTAAAGCTATGCAGCCTCTGACGAAGGCTGTATCGTGATCCTGAAGAACTCTTGATCCTGAACTAAACTCTTTTGTGGCAGGTAACTAATATTTGCTTACATGCTCTACATCTATCTATTGCATCATGGAACATAGGTTTAACAGACCTAACAGTAAGCAGTTTGACATGCAACCAAGCAAATAGCAATCAGTTATGTTGCAGTCTACAAAAGTAAATAGCCATCTCAGACTGCATCCCAAATTGCAGCCAAAAGAAAAATAAAAAGAAGAATTTGAATCAACTAATATATTATTTTCATTTCCGAATTAAAGGCCCCAGAGCACAATTGGCATATACCATGAAATACAAAAATTTAACTAGACTTGTCTAAAATAAAGTTAAGGAATAGTTTGCTGAAAACAGTGCACACAATTTACCTGGCATTAAACGGTAAGACGTGTGTACGTCTACGAGAAAGGTAGTCAGTTGCTTCAATGGTGGATTTTCCTAAAACCAAAACAAAGTAAACCCTGTACTGTAATCAACCCAGGTTTATCGATTCAAGACATTAACACTCACCTCGTGTGCTTTGCCATAGATGACTCTGTCTGTCGTGGTGACTTTAACATCATAGGCTAGAGTCGTCGTGGGATGGGCGCCGTTGTTGGCTGCCAGCTTTGTTTTCTGTATTTTATATGTATGTAAGCCAGAGTGCAGTTAGCAACTGGTAAAATACAGAATATACTTACTTACTTACTTAATACATAGCAATGTGGAAGTCAAATGAAGAAGTTGGAGCCTTTCCTGGTCAACATAAACCTTTCACACAGTGCACCAGTGTTAAAGGTTCCCCACATATACTGTGTTAGAAGTCTCCCAACACATACATGTATTGTGTTAAAGGTTTCCCCCCACATACTGTGTCAAAGGTTTCCCCACACATACTGCATTAGAGGTTAACCCACACATACATGTACATTGTTAGAGGTCTCCCGTAAATACTGTGCAAGAGGTTTCCCAACACATACATGTACCGAGTTAGAGGTTTCTCCACACACATACTGTATTAGAGGTTCCCCACACAGTGTTAGAGGTTTCCCCAGTGCACATGCATACCTACAACCATTCTATAAATGTAATTGATGTGCTGCAAATACACAAGCAAAGAAGAAAGAGGTAGAGCAATAGAACAAATTGATACAGCAATAGAACAACTAGATACAGCAATAGAACAAATAGACAGAGTAACAGATAGAGCAATAGAAGAAATAGAGCAATAGAAGAAATAGAGCAATAGAAGAAATAGAGCAATAGAAGAAATAGATAGAGTAACAGAACAAACAGATAGAGCAATAGATAGAATAAATAGATAGAGCACTAGATAGAGCAATATAACAAATAGACAGAGCAATAGATGAAACAACTACGGTAGATAGGGCAACAGATAGTTCACCTGGTGCTCGTCCATCCATGTCTCCCATACAATCCACATACTTCTCAGCCAGAAGTTTATACAGCTCCACTTTATCTGTTTTGTTACCAAATTCAACCAGAGCTAAAAGATACATGTACAACAAGTCAATGTAAATGCCAACATACTAAGACCTGACAATACTCGACTTGTGTGTGTGTAATAGTCTAGCACTCTAGTGGTTGTCACACTGGACTGTCAGTCCAGAGGTTCAAATCTCTTGGCTTGAAATTTCTGTTTCACCTATGACCCTAGCCAGTTCAGCAATAACGAGCACACTGACCGTACAGTCAGTGGGAAAATCTGGTGTGAGTGCTGACCACCCGCCCCATGCCGAAGTTAAGAGAAATGAAGTTGCTAATGCTCAATACCCACGGGACAGCTTAAAGAACTGAAGGGAGAGCACAAGGGACAGCCATGTTATTCTAGCAATTCACTGAACATAACTAGACGAGAGTTCTGATTCAAGAAGAAACAGAGATGGGCAGTTTTATAAAACATGGGACTGTAGCCCTGCCATAATAAACCACACCACAGAATCAAAAGAGAGGAAACAGGAAGTGATATTCCTCAGCTTTGCACTTGTTGAGACATTATATGTAGTTCAAATGATTGTCGACATACCTTCAGCAGTTGCTAAGTGCATCACCGTGTCATCGGATACAGGCCATTCTCTTCCTTCCAAAGTTTAAAAACACAAATAATCAACTCATTTACAAAAATGCAGATGCAAATTCGCAAGTTCTGTGTTGTTGCATGCATCAAATCCAACCATGATAAACTGCACACTTAAATGTAAGCAAAATTTTCTCTCACACATCTTCACGTTTAGATACCTAGAAATGTTACCACAGATGACACCCACACTTTAGGCTTGTAATGTAAAAGTATATGTTTGTCTATAGCAATCACATGGCCTTGACCCTGCTCATTTTTCAATGAACTGATCGGGTGAGTTCCTTCACCACCGCTGCCCGCTTGAATGGATGCCACACCATTTAGGATCCCCATGTATGGATCGTGCTAGACCAAGATTTAAATCTCTGAAATAAGCCACCATTGGTATGTATACTGGCACAGAGGCACATGGGACATGCGCTCTTACCAAGGTCAGTGGCGGCGCCAGGATTTCAGGTTTCGGGGGGCTAAAGCTAAAAAAACGTCCCTTTTGTCCCCTCCTCGCTGTGATTTGCAGTGATTTCCCACTTTTGGGGGCTGAGATGCAGTTAGGGGGGGCTAAGCACCCCTAGCCCCCCCTCTGGTGCTGCCACTGACCAAGGTAGCTATGTGCACTCTATAAGTATAACATGCAACAAGACAGATGAAATAAAATGTAGTAAAACAGCACTCACTTGTTAAATGAAGATTGTCCAGACCACCCATCTTTTCTAACTCCCGGTGAATGCTTGGCCCATCTTTGTTGAATTCCCACTTTCCTTGACGATATCCCATGGCATCACCAACACCGCTCAGCAGCATAGATGCCACATACAAGTGAACTTCAGGTGATTTCGGCCACCCTAAAAACGACTTCACAGTATCCATCAATTTTCCTGTAGTACTCTGCTCCTTCTTATGTACTGAATACATATCCTCAGGTCGTTGTCTGCTTTGATCTTTCCCACTCATGCTATCGTCATCCGGTGAGTCACTATGCTCGGAATAAGAATCACAGTCCTCTCCTTTTCCACCACCTTCTGCCCTGTCACACATCGGTTCGATTTTCCCGTCTGCTTTGATTTAAGAAATCTGTAAGAAATCACAATCCAGCCAATCATCATTGTTCTAATACATCAACACATCTGTACATACACTGTATCACCACGCATACGCACAAATGTACATATCACTCTATATATATATACGCATGTGTATAGATGTTTGAATGTATGTGAATCTACATATGTAAGCACTGAGGTGTATGCATGTAAATACATGCACCTATAATCTACATATGCAGCTACCAGTAATTCATGAATGCATCTCAGTTTAATCTGCTATCGCCCCAAAAAGTCTATGCCTAAAAGAGTCCAGAGTAACAGCCCTCCATCCTTTTGGAGTCATAGTTCAAGCAAGAACTAAAGTTGGTAGGCTAACAAACTGTTCCATTGATGATGGAATGCTGTAGATGTATTTATGCTTCAGACAGAATTCTACAAACTGAGTTATACAGATAAAAGACCGTGTACAAATATCGAAGCGCGTATGGCTTATACAATGTCATGCCAAGAATACCCAAAAAGCCAGGCAGAAATGATATAAAACCTCAGAGTCGACTAAACCAAGAAGCGTGATACAGAAACATGAAATGCTGTACATAATTATGTATGCATGCTTCTATGTACATTTGTATAGATGTACGTATGCATGCATGCAGGCACGTAGCGAGACTTAAATTCAAGAGGAGGCAACTTCACAGACCATGGCAAAATCCTGGTCATTGGGCTCATCAGTCAATTGAAGTTCCAGTATCTAAAAAAAAAGTAAGAGGAGGCAACTGCCTCCTCTTGCCTCAATGTAGCTACGCCTATGCAAGCATGTGCATATGTACGTAGCCCTGAGGCAGACATGGGTATGACATGTCCTACTTTTGCCGGACGTCAAAACCAATAGTTACTGAAAAGGTTAGTCTAGTTCAGTGCTTCCCAAAGTGGTGGTCTGCGGACCGGTGCCGGTCCGCGAGCCCTCAGTTTCCGGTCCGCAAAGTGAGTCAAGAAACTGGTCAAATTGTCTCGGAATCAAGAAATGGCTATTATATTTTAAAAAGTCATAACAAGAAACACTTATTAGGCTAGCAGTTAAAGGGCAGTAGAGTCACAGAATTGGCTAAACATGCATTTAAATTAGGGCTGCAGATTTTAACGATTAATTAATCGATTAATTGTTAAAAATTTTAATCGATTAATTTTGGCTTACAGTTCGATTAATTTTCGATTAATTTTCCTACTTATTTTATGACGTCAACCGACCTATTTCCGGAATAAACAATATGGCTAACAGTAATAATGTGAAACATTTGAGTGGAAAATTAGGCAATTATATTGCATTTAAGGTAAATACTGAGGGAAAAGTCGAAGATGGCGAAATTATTGAAGATATTTGTAGATAGAAGGTACTTAATTACTACTGACTACATTTCTCAGTTTGACAATTTGAACTTTAGCATGTCGAATGATTTAAGGATTTTTGCAGTGGATAGGCCTACATTCTAAACAGTTTTTAACGCTTTATGTAATGTCGACCAAATTAATCGAATTTAATCGATTAATGATTAATCTAGATTAAATTTTGGAGATTAATCGATTAAAATTATTTTAATCAGTACCAGCCCTAATTTAAATCAATTTAATACATATTTGAGGTATTTATTTTAGGCGATCGAAAACAAGAAACAATTAATAAATTTGACTCCGGTTATCCTGAAGTGGCAAAATTCTTGCCGGTCCGTGACACTGAAAGTTTGAGAAGCACTGGTCTAGTGTAATCAATCCGGAAAAAACATAAGTAGGCCTATCAAAAGGGACAAAACAACAGTTGCTTACAACGCAGAATGATAATATCTCATGCGAATAAAGACAGCTGCTGGTCAGCTGCTTTCTGACGATACAGCGTTATGTCTGTTGTTAACACAATAAACGAATATTATGATGATGGTTTCATAGCTTCCGAAAACTTATGTTGTTGTTGTTTGTTGACTCTTCCGCCATCACTGGCTGTTAGGAACGTCATTTGTTACGCGATGAACGTACCTTATGAATATTCATAGTCAATTGACCATTACGTCATGCTCAAGGCGTCACCAGAGCTATCTATTACCGAGTAATAGAAGGCTCTGGGCGTCATCATTGAGATATATATATATATATACCTCAATGGGCGTCACGCAATGGTGGATTAACGGATCGGGCCCATAGTCGGGCCTTTGTTCTAAATATAGATATCGATGCTTTGGACCATACTTAGACCAGCACCGAATGTCACCAAATTTTCTCTGGTATAATAGTCTCAGGTAATACCTAATAATAATAATAATAATCTTTTCTTTATTAAGCGCCTGACAAACGCACTGCGCTGTACATTTACATGTTATGCAATTGAAATCTCTAACTACTAACAGAACAGACAGCCATGTAATACAACGGCGCTAATAGCAGCTTACAAAGCAAATCCGCCCAACGGGGCTCGAACTCGGTACCTCTCGGTCTCTGTGCCAGCTGTTATCCAAAGCGCCACGGGCCCCCCCGACATCTGACACCAAAAGTAGTCAAACACGACTTGACTTTTAAAATTTTGTAAATTCTATTAAACGCAATAGAAATGGTCATGTTTATTTGTACAAATTTTAAAGCACAAACTTAATAGCGCAAATTTTAAAGCACAGTGACCCATCAACGTCAGAAAAACTGTTATTTATATAGGCCTATAATATATAAAATATTCAGCGCTCGTGAATAGACTGGTGCCCTACACTTGGCTTTCGAGTGGCGCTTTAGAAGTTTGGAGATTACTATTATAACAGGTTTATTCATTCTTAAAGACTAAAATGTCTACAAGTAGTTGAGTCATGAAAATTAATAAGTTTTGGCCATTTCCGATTTCGAAACGAATTCGAAACCTCGTTAAATGAAATACTGCATAGAGGCCATTGCAAGCTTAGAGCCCAGCTTAGAGCTAAGATTTTTGTGTTTCAAGGTTGATTTTTCATAATCATAATAATCGTAATGTGTCTTAATCTCGAGATTTATACAGCGCCCGGAAAAGTGGAGTTCGGGGAAGCAGCTTATTCTAAGGTGCTTAGGCAGAACAAACACAAAAAACGACTGGCATGTAGGATCAAAATCGGTTCCAGAGAGAGAGAGAGGAGAGCTCAAGTGGGAGTGCTAAGATTGACAGAGAAACAGAAAGATGAGCGAGCATTTGCATGCGCTGAAAATTAATCCTGTCCGTCAGTTACCATTAAGCACCCTATCTGTGAAGTTTAACGTCATTTTCTTGGCATACTTCCTTCACGATTTAAATTTTCTTCAAGCGCAACGCAGAGGCTAATAGCTCGATCGCAACCACTGAATTTACTTACTTACGCACTAGGATGTGAATAACTTCTGTTTAATAGTTATTTGCCATGTGCCGCGCATCTTATTTCAAGAATCTTGTATTATCGTTCACACATTTTAAGTTTTCAAGATGAATAAATTTAATCTGTCGACTGTTGAGCGAGATTTTGTTCTCAAAGCGATATCAGAGAGAAAGCGCTTAGATGGAAGAGAAGCATTTCAGTATAGAGATCTTAATATTAATTTTGGCGTGGAACGAGGTTGTTGCATCGTCGATCTGGGTCGAACGAAGGTACCAACTTGTTACCTCTCCACAACCAAAGCCGTAGCAGTAAAACCTTGGCGAAAATGGCTAAATTTAGGTAGCCGATTAAAAAACTGCAGCGGCTTTAGATAACTTGTTTAGAGCCACTGGGAAGCTAAATTAAGTACTATAATATATTTCAAACCGTAACATGAATGTAAGTCAGCCATATATAGCCGTAACTGCAATTTAATTTCGAGCTTTCTTCAGCACCCGAGAAATATAGCAGTTGGCCTATCAGCTGTTTATACTGTGTTTATTTGTAAATAAGTAAGTTAGAATAGCCTTTAATAAACCAATTGCACAGATTTCACCCACTTACCCACATAATTATATCAGTTTGAGATTATTTTCTGATTGCCTAGGTCCATAACTCATGATTAGAAGAATAAAACCCTCAGAAACACAGGCTGAATGACACTCAAAGTGAGAAAATGTGTGAAAATTGCCTTTCCCCATGTTTAGACCCACATTTCACCCACTTACCCACATAATTATATCAGTTTGAGATTATTTTCTGAATGCGTACGTGAATAACTGTTGATTGATGGTAGTTTTGTTACAAGATATTGTGTAGAAATGTGAAAATATGAAAATGTTTAAATACGTATTTGACTTGCGGCTTTCCATACCGAATATCCAATATCCGAATGTGAATATCAAACCAACTTGACAGAGGTATAATTATGTCATCCTAGTGATAACAGTTTTTTGCATCAAGTGATCTGCCTGAGGAATGATTGGGTAATTTGCACGAAGGAATAGGGAATAGATGGAGGTTTTAATAGGGGAGCATGCCATATAAAACCAGGTATCCCATTACATGATGATGTTTAAACAGCCAGTAGCCTAAGGTAAACCTGTTCCATTGCAACATTATTATTTAAGTTAATTAATTATTATTGTTAGTTTTAAAGAAATTCATGATGTAAACAATGTCAAAGAGAAATCAGAATTTGAGGCACATTGATTTAAAGTTATCATATATGCATATTAAGTGTGTCTTTGTCTGATATTGTATCTGATTTTGTATTGCAATATTGGCATTTAGGTGATGGCTCAAGTGTCATGCGAGATGCAAGCACCGAAAGACTCTCGTCCGACCGAAGGAATTCTTTTTGTCAACGTGGAACTGTCTTCGATGGCTGCATCGTATTTTGAATCCGGGCGCCAGTCAGAGATGTCTGCAGGGGTGAACCGGTTACTGGAACGGTGCCTTAAAGAGTCTGGGTGCGTTGACCTCGAGTCTCTCTGCATACAGTCGGGTTTGAAGGTCTGGGTGATACGCGTCGACCTCCACGTTCTTAACAACGACGGGAACATGGTAGACGCACTGAGCGTGGCTGCCATAGCGGCTCTCAACCATTTCCGCAGACCTGACGTGAATGTGTGCGGAGAAGACGTTACGGTGCTTCGGACCGACGAGCGAGACCCACTTCCCATTACCATGCACCATCTTCCGGTTTGTGTAACCTTTGCCTTTTTCGACGAAGGGAAGTACATACTTCTTGATCCGACGGAGATGGAGGAACAAGTGATGGATGGCACTCTGGTGATCTGTATGAATCGTCATAAGGAGATCTGCCTCGTTCAGACGACAGGGAATGTTAGTGTTGTGAACGAGCAGATCTCGCGGTGCAAGGAGATCTGTTTTGGCAACGTCTGCGATATAACGGAGAGGATACACCTGGAGTTGCAGAAGGACACTAACTCAAGGACCCCGGGAAGCAATCGTCTTGATGCCACAGTGTCTCCTCTTCCTGCTGTTGATGCTGCCTGCAAAGCCAATGCTACCAAGGAGAAAGCACCTTCGAAGTCTAAACCACTGAACAGTGAAGTTGTAGAAATTGTCGATGATGTTGATGAACTTATCAACTTGATGGATGAGACAGGGAGTCCACAGGTCGTGCAAATAGACAGTGATGTTGAAGAAGACTTGAAACTGACTGTGGGTATTAAGGCTGCTGGCCAGGATCTGCCTCATGGGTTGCAAGAGGCTGCTGGTGATCTGTTGGTGGTAGCCAAAAAGTCAAAGAAAAAGAAAAAGAAGGCGAAAAACCACTAGGAGTTTAGTGAATGACTAACATTTACCAATGTTTAAGACAGTTACTGACTGTTGCCTTGTAATGAATTTGGTGCTGACAGAAAACTACGTACCTTACGTTTACATGTGCATTGAATTTATTGCGCATGTTGTCAAAAGCTCATTTGATATGTTGCACAGTTTCTAAGTACTTTGTTCTGTGTTACATGTTCTGTTACAGTATTGATTCAAAATGTTGTTTCATCTCTGATGCATTGTAGGGTGATAACTGTTCATTTTGGTTTGTTTCATTTGTCCTGAATAACATTTTGACAAGGACCATTTTGAGAAAAGATAAAATATGCGAAATAATCCTAACATTGTTGGCTAAGGAACTGTACTTGTTAGCTTTATTTGCTGGATTTATTACGGAGTTGTTATGTTGAAAGGTTGGCATAGGTTAAATAGAAAAGCGTCAGCCATGATTGAGTCTGCGCACTCCGTATGAGATGGACAATTCATAGTTGAACCATGCAAATTGAATAAGAGTTATGAGATCACAGAATCGTCTTCATCCTTATGTCCTTTTTTTCTATGCTTTGATGTCAATGGATTTTTATATATATTGCACCACGTAAAGTTACCCCAAAATAGCCCCCAATCCAACAACAACAATTTTACCATCAAATGAGGTGGGATTCAGCCTGTGACCGAATGAATATGCTGTGGATCTCGAGTCCCATTTGATGATGAACTGATGAACAGCTTTGATGCACAATGAAAACTTTTGTATAGAATGAAAGTGTAATCATTGTCATTACAACAATTTATATAGTATTGTCAGTAATGAGCTAATTCTAATCTTATGCTTTACAAACGCTGTCTACTGTCAGCGCAAACGATAATGACTGGAGTTTTGTTGCAAGTACACTTTTGAATGTTGTAAAGTGGAAATGGCAGAAGCGTTCTTGCATTGTTCATCTTGGCTACAACTGCTGCACGGAGCTGTTTTCTGTGATGCCTTTGTATGCTTGGTATTTGGTATCTTGGTAGTAGCCAAAAAGTGTTGGGTTTTGACTGCTTCTCCAATAGATATATAGCTGAGAGCAGTGTTATTTCTATTAACTGTAACTGTAACTGAAATAGCAAAATAACTGAAAAATGTTGGTCAGTTAACTGTAACTGTAACTGAAACTGAAAAATACTGAATAACTGAAACTGTAATAGTAACTGAAAACGAAAACTGTATAACTGAAAAATAACAAAAGTTAACTGAAAAATAAAACATGAGTGTTTTTCTTACTTACTTTTTGAATGGTAATCCTACTCTAGTCTACGGTCAGTTTTCTATACTCATTTCACTTCTAGTTTCTTTTCAGTTTTCTATGCTAGTTTCACTTCTGGTTCCTTTTCAGTCTTCTATGCTAGTCACTTCTGGTTACTTTTCAGTTTTCTATATTCGTTTCATTTCCGGTTCCTTTTCCTTTCGTTATGTTGTCGTTGGCGCTAAACCGTAAATTCGTAAAACAATCCACAACTACGAGAATAATTTTTAAGCCAAGTAGTGGTCGAAAAGTAGAAAGTGGCATGTGGGAACATTTTGTTTACGAAGCCGCAGACGACAAAAGTCGATGTTGTGTTCGCACTCTTGCTTTAAAGGATGCTGAAAACAACGAGTGTGGCACACTAATTGTCGGAACAGAGCAAGTGTTAATCTGGAACGTCGTGTTTTCTTTAAAGTAAACCGACAATACGTTGATTTTCTGTGTAAATATTTCTGGTAACTGTTCAGAATACTTGTGGTCAGTGTGTCATTAGTCATGACTTGTGAAAAAATAACTGATGCTATAACTGAAAAATAAAGAGAAATAACTTAAACTGTAACTGAAAAATAAAAAAAAACTAACTTTTAACTGAAAAATCTGATTTCAGTTAACTGTAACTATAACTTTAACTGAAAAATCATAAATTAGATAACTTTAACTGTAACTGTAACTGAAAAACCATAACTGAAATGACACTGGCTGAGAGGTAAGAAGAATAGCAGGGGGGCTGTGAATTTCCCCTGATAACTAAAACACTGCGTAGAAGTCATATTACACATAGCTTAGATAAAAGTTAGATTGCATATTCTTTGCCATAGTTATTCGTCGTCACTTGTTGACTGATAGTGATGGACGGTATCTACTTAATCAAAAGATTTCTGTAGCATAATTGTGACAATGCATAGAGCCTCCCATTCGCATTTCTGTGTGACTTTGCGCACGTTAAAGATGTTTGTTATAATAATAATGATGAAAAGTATGAGTTGTGTGTCACGGTGGCCGATTGGTTAGAGCGCTCGGCTTGTAACGCGGAAAGTATTGTTTTGTGTCATCGATGTTCTGTCGTATGGTCGTGTTCAATTTGCTGAACTTTGGAAGGAGGGCAATATTTCAATACTATTAGTCTATTATATTGTAAGGGGCCGTCCATAAATGACGTCACGCACCTAGGGGTCGGGGGTCGGAAATTTGTGACGATGTGTGACATGGGGTGGGGGTCTGAGTAGTGTGACGTCACACCAGGTCTATGTTATTAAATTTAACAATTAACAACAATTTAATTTTAATAATAACAGCACTAATTTTGAGGATTAAATTTTCATTATTATTTTTTATTATTTTAATGTATACGGGCACCATTATTAATAATTTTCTAATTATTTCAATATTTGGTCACCGTTAGATTTTAAAATATTCATGCTTTTGCTATTTGTTCCATGAACGAGCATTTTGCTTCGCCATGGAAATTGGCTTTTTGGGGGTCAGAGCTTTGTGACGTCATTTTCAGAGGGGTGTTACTTTTTGTGACGAAGTGTGACGAGGGGAAGGAGGGGGTGCAAAATCGGCCAAAATAGCGTGACGTCATTTATGGACGGCCCCTATAGATATTAACTTCCATTACACAAAGCAGTGAATCCCAGAGCTTTGAACTAGCCACTGAGAACGAGCTGAAGCCTAACGTCTCAGACTGCATGGAAGTCTGTTCAAGTGGGGTCAACCACAATAAATCTATCCTGTGGAAGTTCTGGACGTGGCAACAAACAGCTGACCCTTAGTAGCAGTCTGCAGAGCAGATCTGCATTTACTAATGTTAACCGGAGCGCATGTACGCCGATCCCAGGAGGGTACCGCAAATATCCAACTAATCAGGGCAATTTATCGTTTTAGCTTTCTAAATTATTCGCCCATATAATATATAATATGGGCGAATAATTTCTAACGCTAAAACGATAAATTACTCTGATTAGTCGGATAATATTTGCTGTACTCTCCTGGGCTCGGCGAAAATGCAACCGGATCCAGAATCGCATGCATTATATAGCCTTTTACAATGACCGTATTTTGTGACGTCATAGTGATTAGTCACGTATGCTATTAATTAAGGGTTCGTCCATAAAGGACGTCCGCAATGAGGGGAAGGAGGATCACCCAAAAGCGGACAAGAGGAGGGGTTATGACCAGTGCGGACGTCTGCATCTAAATTTGAATCAGTTTTTCAGTACAACTTGTTCCTAAAACACAAACTTCAGTCAGACAGCAGACATTGGAACATCGTCAGTAGTGTTCCGTTGCAAACAGCTGAATAAACATTTCATGTTTCAACTTTAGTATTTTAAGTTGCATAAATCCGTCACATGCTCTATACATTTTGCTAGATACATACATTGTACATTAAGCATGGCGACTTGGTTGCTCCAATAATCGACGTATAGGCTATATATATACACAATATACGTCGATGGTTCCACTGATCCAGCATGGAAGTGTTGCTGTGGTCGGCCCATCTTCCTGAAATAAGCTGTCTAATAACCTGCGACATGAGCTTCTCAGCTTGAAGACCATTTTGTTCGATCGTGGTTTCATTGTGCTAGGTCGGGAGTACCTCTGATGAGTCTCTTTTGAAATGGCACTGATAAATTTGCAATTACCACTGCTATAATTATATAGCCTACATTTATGCATATATTGGTTGAATTAAATCCTAGGAGAAGCCTATGAACTTGTAACGATGTACCATGAGGTCCATGACATGTGATACACGTCACTATATCAAATGTCTATTATATAAGTACGCTACACGAAATAATTAAGGTTCCCAGTTCTTCTATTTTACTAAAAGTCAAGAGACGTAAAGTCAAACATCTCAACAGGAAGAACTTTAACTCACAGGTTTCTTCCCTTTATTAAACGAATACGACGGTCGTTATGACGCACTTACCAACAACAGTTAGGCCTATACTGTCTGGGTCCCAACTGAAACGAGATAGGCCCAAGTAGGCTAATATATAAGCCTATTAGGCCTATAGGTATTGCTCATGAGTCATGAGCTAAACTTATAAATGCATCATTCCTTCCTAAAATAATTATAGGCTACCAAAATTCTCCAATTGGATTTAGAATTCACATGCACAGATTTCATTTTGCGTGCAAGGTAATATGGTTACTTACTTATTGAAATCTATAAGCGCTACATTATGACCAGAGCACTGCGCAACATTACGTCCAACGGTCACTCAAGCAAATTCTTAATTGGACCTAATTGGTCCCGCTCTTTATTTCCGTTAAAGCCTGCCGTTGACACTTGTGTTTGCTTCGTGATCGTTGTTGAAAGAATTGCGCCTTCGTTGAGATTCAAAATGGAACACTTGCATTGGCGACAACAGGTAAAGTGTAGCACGTAGGCTATGCTTTTTTAATATTCCATAATTTTTATATAATATTATTATTAAACTACAAGAGGCTCGAGTAGACCTATAGGCTTATAGGCTATTCGCCTGAGTTTCGTGCGCAGCCTAAAGAAGTTTTGTAGGCCTAAAAGTCGAAGTCTTTATGTTATTGCATGTAGGCTGCCTAGGCTTATAATTATTGTATTTAATTTACTGAGATCGATAGGCCCATTGTAGGCCTAAATTTGAAGACTTCCTTTTATTTAGGCCTTAAAGAGATTTAATTAGAAATAGAAATGCCTAGTTGCGTATAGGCCTAGGCCTGGGATCCGTATTGTTTGGTTTTAAATTCTACTAGTTAAATTTGCTATTGGATAATTCTCCAATTAACTTGCCTAGATAGGCCTTATATCTTCCAAGTGACTCGGTATAAGTTGGTAACAACGTTTATATAAAAGAAGTACCTAGGCCTATCGATTTTCACCTTTGTTCAGTCATAGCCTACGTTGATTTTACCAAAAGATTTAACAAGCGTCTCAAACGGATACAATAGACCACATGTTAGGGCTAGGCCTATTAATTATTGCCTCTTGATTCATAGCTTTCGCAGTCTATTTCAACATTTTCTTTTAATCCCGAGTTCATTTTTTCTCTAGATAAAAAAATTCTAGAGGTCACAACTAACCTAGGGCTATAAGCGATAGGCTATGCCTGTGCCTAAAACAATGCCGAATGTAGACTCGAGACGTATAATCTAGGTCTAGCATGAAACCAACTTTAGGCTAGCTGATATTGATTTTATTGATAAATGTTGCATTAATTTGATATCTTGCAGGACTTTTCAAACCTCTTGCAAGATGATTTAAGACTCATGTTCCAAGAAATTAAACCCACGAAAAGCAATCTGTATGAAATGTACGGAATAATGGCGCCAATAAGTGCGCATGCGCATTCATCGTTAGCTACGCCACTGCCAGGCTGCCGATACCTTGGCTATGGGCCTACATACTTCAGGTACGGCTCTGACTTCAGGTACACGCCGCTAGAAATTCAAGTCCATCGAGGATTCGAAAACACGAAGCTGAAAACGCAGCTTTGCCGACAATTCGAAGAGCAAGGAAAATGCGATTTTGGTTCGCGATGTGCTTTTGCACATGGCGTGGAAGAGCTCCGCAATCACATTCCTCTGTTCAGGACCAAACTTTGTAAGCGATATCTTCAGAGCGGCTGCTGTGCTTATGGAAACAACTGCCATTTCATCCACCCAGACCAAGACATAGATACGCCGAATGACGATGATAGTTCAAGTGAAAACGCTACTTCGGAAAAGACGGCTGAAAGCGAATCGCTTGGAGAGACAGCCGAAAGCGACTCGCCTGGAGAGAACACTGAAAGCGATTTCTTTGAAGAGACCGCTGGATGCTATACATCTGATGAGGCCTATGGAAGCGATTCATCTGAGCAGATCGCATTAAACGACAGATCGGAGGAGACCTTCAGGATCCTCGATGCATCAGAGGACTCCGAATGTCCTTTGCTGGACATCATTCTCAGAATATGCGACTGGGAATCGGAAGGCCCTGCACTCGTGATATCGTGTAATGACACTCACAGGAATTCGATCGAAACAGAAGTCAACGCTTCATCTGGAATCAGTTTTATGAATTCGTTATTTGTCTGAACCATAATAGCCTATGGAATGATGAATAGCTTTTAAAGACTACGGAGTAGACAATTAATCTACAAAAGACTTATTAATTTTAACTGGTAGGCTAGGCCTATCTTAATTATTTTGTAAAAGAATGAATAGGCCTATATGACCTCTTTTATCATCTCTTTTGAACAAGATGGTGCCCTGCGCTTATAATTTTCCAAGTAACTTTAGAAATTGAAGCTTAGGCCTACTATTACGATATTAGGGCCTATCCATTATAGATCTACCGTGAGTATAACTCTAACCCATGTGTGACAGAATTTAATAGATAGGCCTAGCCTATGGTGTAATTGGTGTTATAATAAAAATTGTGTTTTGCTTAAATGAACGAAATAAATCTTAAATAACCGTTTCTAAATGCTGGTGTTGTAAATGTCTCTACATTTTAAGTAACTTAATGCTTTTAGCAACGCTCGAAGAAACTGAGTGCAGTAGGCTAAGCTTATTCATTAGGCCAACTGTTCGATAAGATACGACAATTAATGTGGGCCCTATTATAGGCCTAAGGTATCACAGTTTAATAACAGTGTAGCCTATCTGTCTCACGCTAGCGCCACGAAGAGAAGTAGACTTTATAAAGTAACATTAGAATAAGTTACGTAGGTCGTAGGCTATAATAGTTAGCACTGTATTAACGAATTTTCTGTTTCTGTTAATAAATTATTATTTCATTCAGCAGGCTGCGCTGCAGTGTAAAAGCAATCAGACTTACAGTTTCTTTAATTGCCATGGAGACCAGACTCTCGTAGCGCCACCTAGTGAATGGTATGTAGTTTTGCGATCAATAAGGTTTGGATTAAAAAAACTATTGTAAACAACAGGTGATAAAAGTAAGGAAACTATGAGTCAGATTAATAAGAAGAGTAGAGAGTTTGGATAGGATCTTAGAAACCGAGCACAATGATGTCGACTCAAGCATATAATGTTCTACGAGGCAAGTATCGGCGCATTTTTGTATAACATTATGAGATGTGCAAAATGTCCCTAATATCGCTCACTCAGGGTTACTCTCTATTCCCTGGGGAAATTGTTGCTAAGTTTTAGTGACTTCATTTTCTTATCCTCGGCATATGAGGGCGTGTTGCTTATGCAGATTTTGTATGATGCTGAAAAATTGTGATTTGCTGCTTCAAATAATTTTACTCTATTGGAATTTCTCTTGTTTCATCACTTCGACAAAAGTTGTTGTATACAAACCATTTAGGCACTGGCTTACCGTCCGGACGGTGCCGTAATTTCTTTTGGAACCGTCCGCAAATAATCTATGGGCGATTGCACATATCTATGCCGTGGCAGCAGACCATCAATAGCGCAGTAGTTAAGGGATTAACGAAACTAACCCTAACCCTGACATTGACCCTCACGACGCCTAATTTGAACTAAACGACCACACGAATACTAACCTTTATTGTCGGCCATAAAAAAATTCGACTGAATAATTAATGACAGGCTTTTGCCAATATTTATTTCAACCGGATGTACATCTTAGATTTGTGCACGCCCATAGATTATTTGCCAAACTTTGTGAAGAAATAACGGTACCGTCCGGACGGTACCGTAGCCAGTTCGAACCATTTAAGTTTGTTGATATATTTTTTTAGAGTTGCCAGGCAGCAGACTTTTCCTACAGTTAAGAAAAAAGGTGAAATTTCTTGTTTATTAATAGTTTTTATTGCTTTAGAATATTTACTTAATAATATGACTTTATTTTGTCATAATAATCTTATATTTTGACTTTTAAACCAAACTTTGTGATACTGTTTTCATACTATTAATTAAATTGCACTTTGAATGTGAGATTTCAAAAGGGAAATTTATACAACAGGTAGCTACAGCTCATAGTAAGATTGTGAAAGGAAAATTTTTTAAATGAGTGCTTGTATGTAAGCATCGTCAACAATCATACATTATGCAATAATTAAAGTGTGCATATATTAATTACGAAAATTCAGTAAATGAATACTGCAATAGAATGTGCATATACTAGCTGAGATGTATATTATTTTTTCATTGCTTTGAAAAAGAAGGTACTGATATAAACAGGCTTTTACTTTACGACACAATTCACTGTGTTTCAGATATATTTGTGGAGGACTACTAAAAATACTAGTAAAACTTTCCATTTGAATCTTGCAGGAAATTGTTGCTTTAGCAGGAGTAATGTTTAAATTTGTTTTAAAGTTTTTATATTTTCAAAGGCGTTTCATCTTGAAATACTTTAGGAGTACATCGTGGGAAGCCTTCTGATTATCGCCTTACTGAGGCTGAGTCTTCTGCTGTTTGAGTATCCTGATGATGAGAGTGATGAATTTAGTTCGGACGAACCCCTTTTCGATGTTCGCACCGAGGAAGACGGCACTTGGCATTCACAGTTTTATCCGTACCACTTTCACCTGTATTCTGCGTTCTACGATAACCGTACAACGCTTGGATCATCAGTTGGCTGCCTGAGAATCATTGTGGTGATGGAAACCCTGCCTTATGGCTACAAACTCTTCTGCAAAATCAGTAATCCCCACCGTGTTCGTTTGAGGGCATCTATGGAAAGGATCGGTGCTGGTGTAACGCACCAGTCGAGGCACTACACGGAGTATGTTTTAACTTGCGATCTGCCGCACGGTAATCCTCCGCCTCGGAGTGTTACGATCACCGACAGCAGACGCAAGCTGAACATGTCTCGAATTCCGGTTGAGGTGCCACAGCATCCTGATTTCCAGGAGGATCTGGCTATATGTGTTTCCGTGTCCTACTACGACTTCGACCCACGCAGGCTGGTGGAGTGGCTCGAGATGCAGAAGATACTGGGAGTGGCCAGGGTCTTCATCTATAACAATTCTGTGACTGGAGAAGCTAATCAAGTTCTGTCTGCCTATCGGGACGAAGGCTTTGTCGTCGTTCGACAGTCATTTTCCTTTCTCCATGACCCAGACGAAAAGCTTATTCATCTACACATGTCGCCTGTCATCAACGACTGCATGTATCGATATATGTACAGCTTCCGTTACTTTGCCATCATCGACTTTGATGAAGTCATTGTACCGCGCCATTTTGAGTTACTGCCCGAATTCATCAACAACCTACAAAAAACCTTCAAGTCCGAACGAGTTGGATCGTATGTTTTCCGGAATGCATATTTCTTCTTCGATCTTACTCCAGAGGCGCATGACGGCGCCCAAAGGAAGTCAATGTATCTTGGATATCAAAGACGGATCACTCCTTCTCCGCCTGAATACTCGGTGAAGTCGATTGTTGATTCGCAGGCTTGCGTCGCAATGCACAATCATTACTGCCTGAAATACGCGTACGAAGTTTTATCGAGTTGGAATCCGATGGTAAACATTCCTCCAAAGATTGCCCTTCTGCACCACTACAAGTGGTGTCATTTTGACGTCTATATGGACTCACCAGGTGCGTGTACTTCCGTCATGAAATCTTCAGTCTTTGATAGTATTATGAAGAGGTATCGTCACGTGCTTCTGAAAAATCTGAGTATTAAGTTAAAGAAGTTGGGCTTGTCCTGATTTAATACTTAACAAGACATTATTTATTTTCTGGTTGCCTCTGTTAACAGAAAATTGTAACGATTTAAATAGCAAATTTTACTAAGTTATTTTAACTGAAACTGTTTACATGCTAATTCAGTTTTATGTCGTCACAGCGATCAATGCCTCACAAATTTGATTAAAAATTGGAATCAAAGTATATTTGTATTATTGTGTGTCACTTAGCTCAATTTTATGTTGATCTAATAATGTTTAGTTCCATGGAATTCTTTGTTTACATTAATTTAATGCCGTTGATGTTTATCAAATTTACTTTTACATCAACCGAATTTATTACAGGTTGCTGCATTTGCAAAACGTTGATCATGTAAAATATGTTTTATAAAACAGTACAAACAATGTAATAATATTAGGAAACACATGCCTTACCATTATTGTATGAAACCATTTCATTTATATTTTAATACATTGGTAGTTTTTGCATGATGTGTAGCCAAATTAGCAAGTGAAGCAGCTGTAGAGTATTAGTGCATTTTTGCACAATTTCATTTATCTGTACGTGATTCTGCTCAGCATTCCTGTTTACCTTACTTCATTACTTCTAGACCAGTTAAGTAGATAGGTGTGCTTGATAGTGTAGTGGTGATCGTGCTTGACTGTCAATCGAGAGGTTGGGGGTTCAAATCCCTACCAGAGCAGAAATTTGGTTCAAGATTTCTGCTCCATCTGCACCCTCTAGCCAACTCAGCTATAACGAGTACACTGACCGTACACTGTTGGTGGGAAGATGAGATAGCAAGGGAGAGGACTGGCCACCCGCCCTCATATGCTGAGGCTAAGAAAATGAAGTCGCTGACACTTCAGACCTATGGCTGCCTCAGGGCTAGCTTGTAGGGACTGTACTTCTAGATAGATAAAGTTCTGCTTTTATGAGGTACCTGAGAGGTGCTATACAAATGATGCATTACATGTGATATTACTTCCTTGTGTTTGAATATTTAGACAGGTACTCTCATACAGTTGTGAGAAGCCAGGTAACAAAATGTCTATCCGGTGTTTCTGTGATGGCATAATTACCGCTTGCTTATGCCCAGTGTGGATGGAGTTGATGAAGTTTTCCTTTCCTGATAGAGTTGATCAAATTTTCATATCATTATGCATTCCTATCGACATTTTTTGCTTCAACTTTTTTGTACTGTTCTTTAATCTTAGTGTTTGCGAATCGTCAGTTGCATAATATTTCAGTGTATTATTTTGTTGTTATTAATGTGTTGTAGACCGTTTTACAGATTGTCAGATGAGTTATAACGTTTTTAAGAAGAGTTTATTATATTTTGTTTGGACGAATCTTTTATTATAGAAGTGCCTCACATTTTCAATGTGCACAAAATGAGAGCAATGTTTATCTTTTTTGTAATTTTTTATTGTAATTTTAGTTGTTGGTTTTTAAACAGTTCAGTCAAGTGCAATGTGTAATGACATTTCTCTATAATTCCTATATTATATAAATATATTATATAAAAGTTTATAAGCTATTTATGAATGTATGTATGTATGTATGGAGTGTTTTATTGATATGGGTGACTTGAACAGAGGGTGAACAGTTGCTTTTGATCCAACATTTGACTCTCAAGTTTAAAAGTTTTGGTGTGTAATCAGGCTTGGACTGGGCCGCCGGGACACCGGGAGATTCCCGGTGGGCCGGTAGACCGGCAGGCCGGTGCATGGGCTGCCTACCAGAATAGAAAAGATAGGCCTATGATTAAAAAATATTATGATATTTTAGTTTTACTTCTTAATTCAAATTTAATAATGATTTCCGGTATAGAGCGAAAACTCTCATTGATTCTTTGACAAGTTTTGAATGCATTTTGACAGCGCAATTGTTTTTCAAAGTGTTAGAACAAACAACTCCGTTATCTCAATATTTGGAAACAAGCGGCATGGAAATTCGGTTATACGACCCTATAAGATGGTTCAAGATACTATCAATGAATTAAGCCAAATGCTTCGAACTTTTGATCTCATTTTAAAAGCAGCTACACATTTTTAGAACTTATTAGGCTACATGTTACAGTGAACTAGATAAAAGAAGCTTTGAGACAGAAAAGAATTAGGTCAAAAAGTAATTGCCAGAAGAATCGGCTAAATATATCAGCAAATCGAAAATACGAAAGATAAATTAGAGTAAGCTTAAATGTAACGTTCACATCATGGTAGTGGATCAAGTGATTAGTAGTTTGAAACGGAGATTCCCTCAGCACGGTAGTCTTTAACTCTTTATGCTGATTTGTCTTGTTTGGATGCAAACAATATTGCAGAAATTTCAATAAGAAATTGATAGACTACATCACCTGAGTGAGTTGCCCAAAAGATTTGAAGCCAGTGTAACGAAAGAGCAGCTGCAAAAGGAATTATTGGACTTTGGAAGAAAATGGGAAAGTTTCAAAACTACTCTTGAAGAAAACGTAGCCTACTATAATTTGCTATTTGACAATGAAATAAGAGACATAGAAAGTGAAGTTGTGCCAATGGCAGAAAACAGCAGCAGAAATAAATCTTGCAGAAAAATATTGTTTGCTGTTATCACGTTCTCTTTCAATTCAAATTGCATGGTCTGGCTTATTCATTCAAATTTGTTTTTGGCGTACAAATTCGGGTTGACATTACATTATCATCATCACAAGTTGCCTGTAAGAGGTCATTTTCGAAATTGAAATACCTTTTGAACAGATTTAGAAATTTGCTAATTCAGTCGAGTTTAGAGTTTTTCCTGCTAATGGCTTGTGAAAAGAATTAATAATGATAACATCGTTGACCTTTGGCGTCAACTAGTGATACGATAGAAAACTGCTTGTGTGGTTGTGAAGTTGTGTTTACTAATTCTATAATGATCATAGGTGTTAGAAATAAGCCAAACTGTCACTACACAATGCATCAGTTAGTTCCAAACGTAATTAGGAATATACGACCAGTTAAAAATTAAAACTCGTGTGCCTAATTTTTTATCTTTTAATATTCATTTAACATTATTTAGGCCTATGCCATTGGCTCATTAATGACTAAAAAGTCTTCTGTGTTACAAAAAGTATTGGTGGGTGGGCACCATTCAAACCTCTCATCGGATTAATTTTATCCTGAAAGGTTTCGCGCCTTCAGCGTTCGCTAATGTGGGCCGCCCATGACCAAATTTCCCGGGCCGCTGTTGCAAGCCAGTCCGACCCTGTGTGTAATTGTCTGAATGGGTTACAAGTGTGAGATGACAAGAATTGATAGTAGATGCACAGTAGAAGGGATGATTATATTAAACCCTCCACGAAAATCATGTTGTAAAGGTCATCAAGTTTTTTTGGAAAAGTACGATCTCTAACTTGGCCACATATGAATCCGCCATGACAAACGATTACTGTTGCATATTATTCATCGACCAGTTCATTTTAATATATGTATTTATAAAACTTGCACCCTAATTAATTAGTTGTTTGTTCTATAATTAACATTATGGGCATGTTTCCGATTCTATGACTATAATTAACATTATGGGTACGTTTCAGATTCTATAATTAACGTTATGGGCATGTTTCAGATTCTATAATTAATGTTATGGTTATGTTTTGAGATTGTAAAATTAACATTATGTCGTTTTTCAGATTCTATAATTAGCATTATGGGCATGTTGTTGTAATGTTGTTATTACTTGTATTACGAAAATTTGTACTGTGCTCAAAGTCGGAGAGAAATGAATTTGTAGCCTATGTAACGGCCTACATGTAAGGGTTGTTTTGAAGTTTGGCTATTCAGGGCCGTTTAGTGTTGCTTGGTATTATGGTATATGTGACATTTTGGTGTTGTGTGGGTAAACTCTTTTGTGGCTCGAAGTTTGGTTGCTACCTTGTGGAGGTTTGGTTTTTCATCAGGTTGTATATTGTATACAGAATTTGTTATTACAGTATCTATAAAATAAACACATTTTACTGTTAGCAGATTCTAATGTTCATCCATAGGTTCCCTCACTTCCCTGGGCCTGTAACCACAACATATACACACATATACATGCATATGTGTGTGTCTATATAGGCCTATATACATACATTGTGCATACTTGTAGACACTTACATGCACATGTATAATTGTATATGCATGCATACTGGTATATGCATACATAAAGACATCAGTAGGCCTACATCCATAAATACACATGTGCATGCATACATACCTGGTAGGCTACATAAACACATGCACAGTTGTACACACAGCTCTCTCTATCTCTTTCTGTCTGCCTATCTGTATGTCTCTGTCTGTCTGTCTCTCTAAGACGGTTGAAATGACCATCATAACGTATCTCCACCTCCCTCACCTCACCTACCTGTGCCTCTGCCCCTCGACCTCTTTCTCCCCCTCCCCTGGATGCTGGGCTCTAAATATATAGGCCTACATGTATGCAAGGAATTCTCACAAAGACTTATAATTAGAACCGGGACTCATGCAGTGTCCGAACAGCATCTATAAGCTAATACAGCTATTGTTCAGTTATTAATCAGCTTTGCCCAGTATACAGGTATGAAGGTTGAAAATCTACTTCGCCGACAACAATGACATTTCCGAATGCATTGTAGGCTGTAGCGCTTACTTCGAAGTGTTATTGTGGTTATGTCTAGGGTGATTCATAAGCAAACCTGTGAAAGGTATTACAACCCTAGATCTCAAATGGCATAAATAATTAATATTTTGTGGCGAGGCATCTGAAGACTGGCGTCTCGGTGAAGATAACTCCGCTTGATCGTAATCGTCGCTCTGGAATAAGATGGTGCCCCGCGAATAGCTTTGGAGTGGCGCTTTGGAGTTTTCGATTAAGAATCGTAATCGTAAACTCAACATTTCTAAAGAGCTACTCGAAAGCTAAGCGCAGGGCATCAGCTTATTCACGAGCGCTGCGTCTTGTCAGAGAGGTTGTCCAGAGATGTGCAATGGAGATCCGAGTCCGGTTGCCAGAGAGACCGGAGATTGGAGGAGGCAGAGGACCTGGTAAAGCGGATTTCGTTGGAGGACGACGATAAATCGTGGAGGTAAACTGCGTTTCAATACCCTCAGTGACGAACAACAAAAACAACAGCAAAAACAAAAAGCTCTACAATTGTTTTATTATAATTAAACCGCTTTTGTTCTCATAATTATAGAAACGCTGATTGCTGCCAACCTCACAAAAGAATTTCGCTTCGTAGTTCCATCAGCTTGACAGCTTCAAAGAAGAATTCTCTCAGAACGTAACAAAAACTTTGAAATGACTTGGTTAAAAGCGTTAAAAAAACTGAATGGCTAAGATATCACCCTGTGTTGTTTGTTTGGCACCAAAACAAATAACTGAAAAACTGAACTTATTTAAACTTATATAGAGCTAGGTCCCAACTTTATTTAGGTCACCCTCGTTTCTCTATTCACCTTGTGAGATTCTCAAAGCGAGCCATAGCCTAATACATACACAGTACACAGTACACACGTAGGCCTACATAAATATACACACACACACACACACGACATTTACATACATACGTAGGGCCTACATAAACATGCGTACATACATAAATTCATACATACTTAGGGCCTACATATTTACATACTTACATCTGTCTGCTCCAGCGCTCGTAATAATCTCAGCACTCGTGAATAAGTTGGTGCCCTGAGCTTAGCTTTCAAGTGACGCTTTAGACAGCTGGAGTTTACAACTACGATTGCGATATCCGTACATGCATACATACATACATAATAAATACATACAGACAGACATACATAGACACCTACATAAATACATGTACATGCATGTACAAACATGTACATACATTCATAAATACATAGGCCTACATTTATATACACGCATACACCGTTTTCAGCCTGACCATCATGGCTAATATACTTAAGTGTCCATCCTGACGGAGGAGAGGGCGGGGGGCAAGGGACTCATCGCCAAGACTTGATAATAATCTAGACAAGACTTAGTTTCCAAATAACACGACTTTACCTGTCCTATATTGTGTCTGCCATTCAGTTTCTTTCACATTTCCCTCACAACATGCATGAACATATAATTATACACCCACAGACTCGATCTTCTAGTTCCTCATACTAGAACAGCTATGGCGCAGATCAGACCCGGTATTTAACCTTAATAATTGGCTCCTCTCTTTGGAATGCGCTGTCTCCATGTACTCGCTCTCAAATTCTAACTGGTAACCTCTGCTCCATCTTTGCTTTTCTCAAAACCTATTTCTTCTCTCGTGGCCTTGCGCACTCGGAGCGCCTCTGAACGGTTGACTTTAGGCCTACTAGAGGCGCTGTATAAATGTTTGAATACAATATACAAAGAAACAGGATCTCATAATCGTCGACGACCCTCCCTATGTCAGCCTGTGGGTGGGAATGCCTTAAGAAAACACTTTTGCCCAACCAACAGAATTTTTTATATTCTGTCTCATATGTCTCAGGGCTAGGGTTAGTGTCGTCTGTAGAAAACATATCGAACTACGGGCTGTCCATCTGTCTCACCCAATTTTTCTTAGCCGCAACAACATGCCCAACATGTCTTCCTTGTCCTGTCCAGTACTATAACAAGTTAAACGAAATGAATTCTGGTCCGAGTAGAGAAGATCCGACGTTATAAAAGTTACCAAGCACGCTAGAACCACGGACAGACGCAACACGGCTATTGTCAACAACGTACATAAACAGCGCAAACACTCAACGACCCATCGCTCTATACAAAGACCCACAACGCTACCGATTGCACCCCTTCAACTAGAAGAACATTCAACGGTGAATATTGAGCGAACGAACGACCGTCTAATACACGGCCATGGACCGAGTTAGGCGGGGATTATACAGGACTTAAATTCAACACACCGCTCCAGGGTCTCAAGGAATTGAATGATAATAAACGCATCGTAATAACTGCACTATCCGTTGTCTGAGATCAGCAATCTGGCTGTACGAACTACGGGCTGTTCGGAATACAGATGAATGAGGATTGGAGTAACGTTACGGCTCGCGGAAATACCCCTTCATTTTCAGAGATCAGCAGGTAGAAAGTAGTTCGAATAACGCGCTGTTCAGCCCACCAGTGAATGCGGAACTGGAGTTGTGCTTGGTTAGAACGATTGAGCGGCGCTGCGACGACTCAAATGTTGGACAAAGCGATGGCAGAGTTGCAGATAATTGTCAGAACATGGACGTGCAACTCCCTGATTAACTTCTTCCGACGAATGCAATGCTTCGGACAGAGGGACGAGTATATCCTACTCTTTGTGTTCGCTCTACGACTGGTTTTGCCAAAATGCTGCACCTAGAAGTCATGTCGTCAGACGCAACAGGACCAGGCGACACAGCACGACAGTCAATCCGAGCGTCAATGACGTCGGCAATGACGTCGACCATCCATGTAGTGACGTCGACCACCCAAGGAGAGATCTCGACCACCCAAGTAGAGACGTCGACCACCCAAGTAGGGTAACTGGTGAAGACGGGAATGAGAAGATTCTGGCTGAAGCGGACGATGATGAAGATGATGGCGATGCTTTCGGTTCATCTAAAACGGAGAAAACGCTGGAAATCAACGCGACACGCTTTCTAAAATGTATCACAACAATTATAATTATTAATAACTTCTTTTGAACCGTAACTCCTCCTCCTCCTCCTCCTCTTCCTCCTCCTCCTCCTCCTGCTACTTCTCCTCCTCATCCTCCTCCTGCTCCTCCTCCTCTTCACTTGACTTTGAGTAATAAAACCTATTACTCATGCCAATCATCGCGGAAGATGCTGCGAAGTTGCTGATTGTTCTTCAGTTAAACTTTTCTGTTAATAACTAAAAAGTATTAATTAAACTTTGGTTTTAACTAAACTATTTTTTCTCCAGTTAAACTTCATCCTTAACCAAAAAAATTTAAGTTTAACTGAAAGTTTTCAACTTTTTAGTTAACTTTTGCCTGTAACTATTAATCGATTAATTATTCGTTAAAATCCGCAGCACAAAGCGCAGATTACATGTATGTAGGTCGTATTAACTAGTACCACGTGCTAAATTATTATATGCAAGTAGGTCGTGCTAACTGATGTCATCGGTGTGTCGGAAGTGGTAGATGGCCTTGAACCCGAGGGCATCGTAGAGGTCGTTCGTTTTGAATGTGACCCGGAAGAAGTTTCCGTCTGAGATGAAGGACTGCGGACGATTGTCCTTCGTACCGCCGCACATCCGGGTCATCTTGCGGTCGGTCAGACGGAGGTTGAAGTTGGACAGCTCGACGAAATCACTCTGAGATTCATCGAGGCATCTACGAACAACAATAACAACAACACAGAACGATGCAACACAATACAACACAATAGAATGCAACAACACCTAAGCGCATACTCTCATTTTACAGCTGTCCCTAGGGATTGGATGGCTGAGTCGCCCTAGAAGAGCAGTGGGTATCGAACCGCGGCTTTCAAGATCTAATTGATTTTCAAGCAAGAGTACTATACCATTTAACTAGGGTTGGGCCGAATGTTGATCCGGAATTCGGTTCGGGCCGAATTTTGCACTAATCGGCACTAATCGGATTCGGCGCATCACAGGACTACCGATCCAAATACCAAGATTAGTGATATCTTTGGCCAAAAACAATTTCTTCCTTCATTGATACAAAAATAGTAACCTGTTTTGACGACTTCCTGCGGTAATCTTTAATCTTTATCATAGAAAGTCCGTGCAAAATGTTGAAATTGTAACTCGAGTCACTCGATGCATCAACAAAATGGCAGACAATCGTGCTTCTTTCTTAAGCCACGCGGTTTCAACTGTTATTTTCATAGCTAGTTTATCTTTAATTATTAATTTATTATATCATTGCAAATGAAAGAAATATTGTCCATTAAACGGATGGAATCCGGATTTGGCCGAAAAAGCAAGCCAAATATCCGGTTACTATCCGGATTCGGAAATCGCAAAAAACGCCAATTGGCCCAACCCTACATTTACCTATCCCCCTACGACAAAAGGGGCCTTGCCCCAAAATATTTAGCTGATTTATTACTCCGGCCTCTTTCAGCCTCCTCCCATCGACCACTACGCTCATCAAACAGACTTGAGCTTCTAGTTCCTCATACTAGAACAGCTATGGCTCAGTCCCGGTCCTTTACCTCAATTGGTCTCTCTCTCTCTCTTTGGAATGCACCTATATTGAGTGGACACAGCATAGCACAGCTAAAGTTGTACGGTGAAGTGAAGCTTCCGGTTACCGAACATTTTGCCAGCCATGACGTCACAGGCAAGCAATGCGCATGCGCAGCCATTTACTTTTATTAAGGTCAACCGTTCATAAACAAACAGAATGGTGCCGTTAGCGATATCGATGTGTGTTTTAAATTTACTGTAAACTAGTATCGAATAATACAATCAAATATTTTATAATATTTGCGTCAAATTAGATCATAGCTATATCGCTAACGGCACCATTCTCTTTGGTCAACTGTAAAATTAACAGTAGGACAGATGGACGCCTTGCAGGCTGCCATACAGTTAAAATCTACTCCTGTTAAACTTTTTATCATCTGTTACTACTATACCATGTAATCTAACTGTGTACTTGTCAGTTTGAATTGATAAACAAATATTATTTTTTATTATTATTAGACGCGTTAATTGTCATAATTTTATATTATATATTATAGTTATTGTGAAGATAGGATCCAGAGTTTAACGTTTAAGGCCGTCGATGTCGACAGAAATTTTTCAACCGTTCTCTCTACATGGGACGAGGACAGAAATCTACTCATCGTGTTGAACGTGACAAACATATAGCTTTATATAAAAGTGTTTTCAAGGTGTTTAACTTGAGCGTATATACTTTATAATGAAGCGTTTTACAGGTGTCCAACTGAATATTCTTATTTCCTATGCGGAGCTCGATTGCGGGGTCTGATTCCTGCCCGCCAAAATGTGGGGTTCTTGGCACTTACACTGTCCTATCCTCCATTCGTGGTTGCTCCACTGGTCCCGACTTGATCCCTCTCTGGCTCCTTTCTAACATGGCCCATCTTTTGGCTGAACCAATTACATATTTATTCAACCTCTCGTTGCAAAACTCCTCTGTCCCTGACCAATGGAGGTCTAGTTGCATTACTCCTATCCCTAAGATCCCTTGCCCTGCCACTGAGGCTGATTACCGACCCATTTCCATCACGCCGGTATTATGCAGATTGTTAGAAAAACTTGTAGTGCGCCTATATATCTATCCCATCCTCACTAATCACGAACTGAACCGTCCATTTGCTGACCAATTCGCCTTCAGGCCATCTGGTTCTACCTCTGCCGCTCTTATAGCCATTTCTGACTTCATTCTCAGCTCACTTAATTCTGAACCCTATGTCCGTGTTATTTCTCTAGATTTCTCTAAGGCCTTTGATACGATCAGACACTCATACTTGGCTGAACAATTGACCTCTCTGCCTATCCCAACTAATATATTCAACTGGATTATCTCCCTCCTGAGCAATCGTAGTCATTGCACCAAGTTCCGTGGATTTTTATCTGCCTTGGCTGAAATCAATGCCAGCATAATTCAGGGTTCTGGCATGGGTCCTGTAAACTTCCTGGTTGCCATCTCCGGCCTAAAACCTCTCTATAGCTTTAATCGTATTTTCAAGTATGCTGATGACTGCATTCTTGTGATCTTGGCTTCTAACATCTCCACTACAGATGCAGAATTAGATCATATTAGTACCTGGGCTCGTAAATGTAATCTCCACCTGAACCACTCAAAATCCTGTGAGATTGTATTTACCAAACCAAAAGTGAATCTTATACAGGCCCCTCCAGTCCTTTAAAAGGGTAGTGTCATTGAATATACTGGGCATTGAGATTACCGAAAAGTTCGGTTTTTCCCCGTATGTTCAAAGACTTTGCATTCGGGCCAAGCAATCTCTTTATGCCCATCGTATTTTGATCTCACATGGGCTTTCGGGGGTCAGGCTTCATGATGTGGTCAGGGCTACCACTATCAACCGCATGCTATACTGTTCCCAAGTATGGTGGGGCTTCGCCAGTAAGCAGGAACTTGACTCTCTGAGCGCGCTGGTCCGCAAGTTGGTACGCCTTGGTTTCCTACCTAAATCTTTCCCCACCTTTGAGGAGCTTTGCAAAAAAGCTGATATAGACCTATTTAGAAACATCTTAACAAATACTAGCCACACCCTCCACGACCTTCTCCCCCTGTCAATTGCACTGGTCATGACCTGCGCCCACGCTCACATAACCGTGTTCTCCCTAGATTTGATTCCCTTACCAGGCGTGGCTTCTTAGCTAGGATGTTGTACAGTTAGACATATGTTTTGTAGTTGACTTAATTTTCCTCTAATTATCGTTTTCTGTGTACATAAATTATTTCTGACTTTGTATGTAAAGCGCTGAGCGTTTGCTTGCGTTTAATAAAGAACATTCTTACTTACTTACTTACTTACTTTGTTTATGAACGGTTGACCTATATAAAAGTAAATGGCTGCGCATGCGCATTGCTTGCCTGTGACGTCATGGCTGGCAAATAACGTCGCAGGCACGCAACCGGCTAGGCTTCAGTTTGAATCTCTTATGCTGTGTCCACTCAATATAGGTCGATGGTCTATGTCAAGCTATTTCATGCCATACTATGCTATGCTGTGCTATACAGTACTATTGCACTATGCAAACGTGCTACGTACCCTGGTTGGATGCCTTCGACGTCGAAGTGTATGAATGTGATGTTGATTCGTTGTTCGTCGCCCCCAAAGAAGAGGAAGTTGCATTCGGTGTTTCGTGGGTAGAGTCCACCGTAATTGGGCGACGTAAAGAAACCACTGACCGACTGGTTGCTTCGGTAGACGAAGTTGCAACCTACACCAGCAATGGTCCAGCATACAGCAACGAACGAATTCATGCATACATGCATTTTTGTATGCACGCATAGATGTCTGTATATTTGTATGTATATAGGTTTGTTTGTATAATTATATGAGCACTGTGCATGCCTGTGTCTATATACAATTATACATAATTATTATGTATCTGTGTATGCATTTATGTATGTTTGTATGTGTGTATGTATGTCTGTTTATGTATGACTGTATGTATGACTGTATGTATGTTTCTAAATATTTAATACTCAGTCACTGGTATAATTTCGTTCTCGACTGAAAAATTACCTCTTTCAAATTGCTTATCCGCCGTTGGCTGCTTATCTGTCTCTTACGGACTGATCTTCTGGATGATGACCTGATTACGGCTTGATTTTGATGTGCCATGCCTTGTGCATTAGACACCGGCGCAGAAGTTGCTAATTACATTACATTATATCACCTCAAGGCTCAGTGGATTACCAAGAACCACCTGGATCAGACTATTAGAACCCTATAGAACAATCCGGTGTTGAACTGAAGGTTCTCTAGAAGAAGCCTTCAGATGAGAAAAACATATCTCGCTTCTAAGAATATTCTATATGAACAAGTACAACATACATAAATACATGTTGCCTTAAACTTTCTACAGACTTTGAATGGTAAGGTATTGTTATAAAATGCTACATAAGAATTTACCTGGATCAACTTGTTCTCCGGTTTTAATGCCGAAGTCTAAAACAGTCAAGAGATTTAAACTATTATGACAATTAATACGTGTCAACACATTCTCACATGTATGCAATTTACGACTTTTCGTTGAGGTTAAAGTTCACTGAAATACAGACATCAACTGGGAGACAAGAGGGCTTTGAATGTGACAGCGCAGAAGCGTGAAGTAAGAGCCTCTTAAATGTTTCTAGAGCTTCACCCGATGCTTAATAAAGCTCTAATGGTGGACTCCATACAAGTTTTCATTGTCGTCTCCGCGTCATTATCGTGTTTGCATACACGTCTAAACTGGACCTAGATTAGTCTCTTGCGTCTGCGCTGATGAGGCTCTACGTGCTTGGACTAAGAGCGATGCGTTACGTCATAAACAATATAATTATAATGATTTATGGAGGCAGCGCATAACGCATCAGCTATGGACGCAGAGCCTAAGGAGAGCAGCCGCAAGAGACTCGTCTGGGTCCAGTTCAGAACAGCATACTGCGCATACGAACCACTCATGAAGGTGTAGTTGGCGAGGAAGCCGGAGGTGGTGGACGGCGGATCGGCGGACATTTTGCTGGAGAAGGTGACGAAGAGGCGGCGGCCTGGACTCATGATCATCTTCGGCGGGGGTTTGATGGGCGAGCAGAACGGTTCGAGGTCGAGCCGACGGAAATCGCCGTCGTTCATGTAGGACACGGATAGGGAATCGACGTCCTCGTCACAACTGGACCTACGAGCATAACAGCAAAAGACGCTATATAAACAGCCTGAGACACACACACACACACCCATCCACTGGCAAAGTATATAAGTGACTCTGTACAGTTGATAGTGTAAGCATTGTGAGAGATCTATGTATTTATTTATACTTCGTGCTGTAGACTACATATTTATACCACAAGACTTTGCGTAAAAGAAAGTTAATTAATAGGCCTATAGTACGCTATATTATAACACTTTAGCGACGAGGTGCCTTTGTCTCCCAGTCGCATTTAGTGCACTCTCGTCGTAAAAGTGCTATGTATGCTAGGCCTATAACAATACTTAGATTTTAGCTTAATATAAAGTGTCTAGGCCTACTAACAATACTTAGAGAAAAGCGCTTTAGCTGTTCCCAAGAGGCGCTATATAAAGTGTCTCTATACAAATGTATATACAGTATACTGTTTTAGGCATTGCTATTATCATCGTCATTATCATCATCATCACCAGTTCCTGACGCCAGCCATTTGGCGGCGATGAATACGAATAAATTATCTTCATTGTCATCGGTCATTGTTCAAGTCCATTGCTCCTTTTAGTGTCAGTCCAAGTGATAACATTACACCCTCATTTATACTGTACCATCCATCATAGTCATGGTCTGCCTTTATTTCTTTTTCCTTAGAATCTTGCATGCAGTGCATTGCATGGGATTCTGTTCATAGGCATTCTCTCTACATGTCCAAACCATCGGAATCTTTGTCGAACGACTTTGTCAAGCAGAGTTGTTGGGATACCTAATGCTTGATATTAGTAGGCTGTAAAACAGCCGACTGGTTAGAGCGCTCACCTTATAACGCGGAAAGCACGCGGGTCCGAACCTCCTCTGAGACGATTACTGTGTCGGGACCTAGAGTAAATCCTTCACTAACAATTGCTTAGTATCATCGATTGATGCTTGGTAATTAGATAGTGGCGTTAATGAATGCGAGGTAATAATACTAACAGACTATATTATATAGGCCGAGGTTTAGGCTTGATGTGAGAGTCCATGGTAGTGATTGAGGTAGATTGGTAGTATGGCGCTATCGGCGCATAGATACAAATCAGAGGTGATTCAAATGCGCTTTGTAAAAGTTTGGATACATAAGTGTCGCTTCTTAGTAGTTACCTTTAAGCGGCGCTATATAAATTTTTGAATAAATGAATAAGTACATGCTTAGGCTGCACCTAAATGATGATACGGGTTCTTTCTATAAGCAAGCGATTGCAAGAACCTACACCAATTCGTGATGGTGTTCCTTCGCCACTCCTGGTTGCAACTGCTTCAAGGCAAAGACGACGAAGACTATCTGAACCCGCTCGTGTTCTTGACCTTGGAAAACGTAGTGACACGTGACATCCGGCGGATATGTCTTCGGATAAAATGGCGACGAGATCGTCCCGCTCTTCTTGTTAACATCGCTTGTGAAGTTCAAGTCACAACCTAACAACCGCAAAATAAACCCGCTATAAGTGCCTTTGAATCGGATCGTTGGCCCCATGTATGTATGTATGAGCACTTGTTATAGCGCCCCTTCAAGATTTCTACTCAGAGGCGCTCCCGACTACAGCGCGGACGCTGAATCGGAGTTTCACGCCGACGCGCATGAGCAATTGCGAGTGAAGGACTTGCCCAGGGTCCCTATGCGGCGGCTTGAGGTGGATTCGAACCCACAACCCTCCGGCTGCAAGGCACCGAACATACCCCTATTATTATTATTATTATTATTATTATTATTATTATTATTATTATTATTATTATTATTATTATGCCCCCTATGCTATTTTGACTACTTCATCTATCTCCTTTGCATGTTTGCAACTCCTTAACTAAGCCCATGTTCTACTTTACACCAAAAACTGTCGCTTTCTCTCTATTTATTTTTCAGAATTTTTCCTGCTGCTCTGACTGCTTCATATTGTACACCTGAGATACAAATTGCAGTGAGGCACTGCTTCAGTTGCGTTAGCTCCCCAATGGGGATTTAGTGTTAGGGTTAGTTAGCAGATGGAATAGCGGTTACGGGGAGTCCCCATAATCTCTATTTAATAAATTAGGCCTACTAATGAGTCAATAGCTAGGCCTATCTTCATTCTGTTTTTACGAATTCTCGACATATGAAATGATTAGGTCTCGGAGGACACTACGAAGAAAGCTTTTGGTAATGACTCCATTCATTCATTCATTCATTCACTCATTCACTCATTCATTCACTCATTCACTCACTCACTCGTTAATTCATTTAGAATTTAGAAGCATTCATATAGCGCGTTATTAGATGATTACTGCGCACTCCACTTATCAAGTTCACTTGGGGGCTTCTTGTAGGCAACAGAATGAAATTACAGAACCAAACAACGATTCAGCCTTTGCGTCCGTATTACCTGGTCATACTTTACATACTTTACATACGGTACTGTAGCTAATGTAATGTACGTAATCTGCATATTTTTATAGCGCTGTTATAGTAATATCCAATATATCACCAGGTGGTAGTTTCAAGTGAAATGGCAGTCAAAAATAACAATTAATTGGAAAACCCAGGTGGTAATCCGATAGATATGGGAAACGAAAAGCCAGGATGCTGCGGTGGATATGCACCTGATGAATTACATAAAAGATTATTGACGGAACAAACTACATGAACTGGGCTGCAGTAAAGTTTCCTACAGTTTAGGACCAGCAAGAGTCACAATGTCCACTGATCAATTGCAATATCTATTTAAAGTAAGTAGGCTATACATTATATCAATTCTAAATGCACAGAATCATTCTGCTATCAGAATCATTCGCTTACCTATCCATCCTAAACGCACAGAATCATTCTGCTATTAGAATAACTATATTATCAATACTTAGCAATGAGACATACTTGATGAAGGCGATTGAACAGAATATCCTTACTGTATTTTGTCGGACTTCCAGCTGTGGCGAATAAGTTCGTGTAGGGCGAATCTCCTGAAAGTAAAAAAAATTAAGTTCAAAATTTCTAATGGCTAAATTAATTTATTTCTATAATGGTAGGTAGACGCAACAGCTTGAAGTCAATTAATAATAATAAAAGTAGGGCTGCGGATTTTAAGGATTAATTAATCGATTAATCGTTAACAATTTAATCGATTAAAATCGGATTTTTCGATTAATTTCTTTTACTTGTTTTCATGATGTCGAGCCACCCATTTCCGGAGTAAACTATAATATGGCGAAAATGATAATGTGAAAGTTTGAGTGGAAAATTAAGCGACATTTTTCATTTAAGGCAAATGCCGAGTGAAGTTTTTTCAGAAAGAAAGTAGTAACTGACTCTTTGACTATATTTTAGACAGTTTTCACTCTTTACGAAACAGATACTAAATTAATGGAATTTAATAGATTAATCGAAGTTAAATTTGGGAGATTAATCGATTTTTTATGAGTACTATCTATCCCTAAATGAAAGTAATTTAAACGAAACGAAAGCGTTTACTAGTGACTTGTTATAATTATTTTTAATACCATCTCAATTTGCCTGTTTCTGTGGCATTAATTCAGCCGATATTTCGTTGCTATTAGGTCTGTCATCCGTTTGCATGTCTCTAATGCCGCACGAATAATTCTAGGCCTATCATTTATCAATTTTAGGATCAATGAAGGAGATGATGAGTGCAAGGACGAATGCAGCAATTGATACCGATGGTGACGTTGGTATAGTGGCGACGTGCAACGGCAGTGATGGTACGCGTTGATGATGATGGTGATGACGATGATGACGATCATGATGATGATGAATAATGATGATAATGATGATGATGACAATAAATTATAAATAGTGACGATGAGGATGACACTGATGAACTATAACTGATGATGACGATGATGCTGATGGCGATAACGATTATGATGACGATAATGATGACGATGATGATGATGAATACTGATGATGATGATGATGATGATGATGATAAATAATGATGACTATTATGATGACAATGATGATGATAAATAATGATGACTATTAATACTATTATGATGACAATGATGATGATAATAATGATGACTATTATGATGACAATGATGATGATGACGACGATAATAATGATGAGGATGATAATTATGACACTGATAGTGATGAGAACGAAGCTGATTACGACGGCTGCGACGATGACGATGACAATGATGCGGTGATGATGACTCCGTGATTGACTGGTGTCACGCAGTTCATGCATGTTGTGCCAACGAGGTCATCTGGGAGGGAGATCCTGTTCCTCATCCTTTGGCATTTCCTTCGCTCATTCAACCGTTGAATCCGTCCTTTTGGCCTTTCAGCGAACAAGGATGGACGCATGAGTTAGCACACGGACGAGGATGGGGAGGAGGAGAAAAGAGGAGGAGGAGGAGGAGGAGGAGGAGGAGGAGGCTGGGTCGGTTGTGGAATGAATGCATCCATCACTTTTCATGGAAATGACCTTTTCCCCAATCGCAGCTGTGTCGATGTTCGATGAAGGGGTCATTGTGTGGAAAGCATAAACTCTGTTCAACTCAGGGAAAGGCCATGCCAATTACTTTCCACTTTAACGACCTGTATCTCGTTCATTATGCATTGTTGTTGACTTATATCATTAAAGACCTATGCATGTATGCATACATTTATGTATGTACGTATATGTGTCGACATGTATGTATGTATGTATGTATGTATGTAACTATGTATGTATGTATGTATGTATGTATGTATGTATGTATGTATGTATGTATGTATGTATGTATGTATGTATGTACTGCTGTATGTATGTAATAAAGGGTGATGTACCTACATGTAGGTCCCTATGTTTCTTTCTTCCCTGTTGTTCCCTAAGGCTTTGTTTCGATGTTTACTTGTGTTTGTCTGTGAAAGAAGGGTTCAATAAAAATTTTGGTTATGGTTATGGTTATGGTTATGGTTATGTATGCATATGTATGTATGTATGTATGTATGTATGTATATATATATATGTATGTATATATGTATGTATGTATGCAAGTATGCATGTACGTACATATGTATGTATTGTATCATGTCTGTATGTGTGTAACTGGTGTGTCTGTATTCATTGCATGCATATACGTGCGTATGTATGTATACATGTATGTAAATATGTGTGCATGTCTTTTAGTATGTATCTATGCATTCATTTTTTTTATGTGCATCAGAGACGGGTAACTAATCGATTAGATTCTAATCTAATCAATATCATCATTATCATCCTCATCATTATTTTCGTAATCTAAAATTTTGATGATTCTAATTCTAATCGATTAGCCGATTTTAGTAGCTAATTCTGATTCTAATCAATCAGCAATTTAACTTATCGATTAGATAATCGATTAGACATTTTTAGGCAAACAGTTAATTCTTATTCTAATCGATTAGCAACTTATCTAATCGTGCCCATCTCTGATGAACATCTCTAGGCTATATATATATTTATATATATATGTAATATATATATATATATATATATATAGGTATATATACCATATATATATATATATATATATTATATATGCATGAATGTTTATTTCTTTGCGTATAATCGTCACTCACCTATGTCCTGACGGTATGCTTTCGTTGGCTCCGTGTTGGTCTTTGGTTTCGACGATGGTTTCGTCACAATGACGTCCGCTTTGCGGACGAACTTGAAGGTGGAAGCGAATCCCTGTCGCTGGACGAGTCCGTTGGACGTGAACTCCAGGGAGGCATTCTCACCGGATGACACCGTCTCCAGGTTACTGGCCGTGCCGCAGAACTGACGTAGAATTGGTGACGTCGTCTCAATGCCGTCACGAATCTTGATGACGTCCTCGTGAATAGAACACCTGAGAGATTTTAACAGGCTCAGCTAGTTAATGTATGTATGTAAGTAAGTAAGTAAGTAAGTAAATAAGTAAGTATATATGTATGTATGTATGTATGTATGTATGTATGTATGTATGTATGTATGTATGTATGTATGTATGTATGTATGTATGTATGTATGTACCTATGTATGTATGTATGTATGTATGTATGTATGTATGTATACATGCGTGTATGTATTTGTATGTATACATGCATGTATGTATGTATGTATGTATGACTGTATGTATGCATGTATGTATGTAGACTATGTATGTATGTATGTGTGTATGTATGTATGAATATATGTATGTATTGTATTGTATTGTATTTGAACACTTGTTATAGCGCCCCTACCAGATTTCCCATTCAGAGGCGCTCCCGACTACTGCGCGGACGCTGAATCAGAGTTTCACGCCGAAGCGCATGAGCAATTGCGAGTGAAGGACTTGCCCAGGGTCCCTACGCGGCGACTTTGAGGTGGATTCGAACCCGCAACCCTCCAGCTGCAAGGCACCGAACATACCCCTACACCACCGCGCCCCAGTTGTATTGTAATGTGTTGTATTGTATTGTATTGTACTCCACGTTTATATTGCGACCGAGCCACCCGCAGTAAAGATCCGAGAAATTAATCTCTGATAAACCGACCGACCGGGAATCGAAGCCGGGCCGCCGACGTGGAGAGCGGGCTACCAACCCACTCGGCCACTCAGGATCCTTACGTACGTATGTATGTATGTAATAAGGTAAGTAAGTATGTATTAATGTATGTATTAATGTATGTAAGTATGTATTAATGTATGTATCTATGTGTGTATGTATGTGTGTATGTATCAAGACACTTATGTAGCGTCTTTTATTTACATCACACAAGCGCTGCACACATGAGACATCTAATGGCCATAGTATATTACACCATGTTACGTTATGTTCTGTTACTTTACTCTATGCCACGTTTTGTAGCGCCGTGTTCTACCTGCGTCCTGAGCTATTCTTCAGCTGAACGTTAATCAGCTCGATCTCGACTCTTTCATCTGGTTCTCCGTAGAAGAAGTACTGGCAGTGGCTGTTGGGCGGGTACGACTGCGGATATTTGGGCGAGAAGAAGCGACCGGACTTGGAGGCTTTATTGCTGTAGAAGTCGAAGGTGCATAACGTCTCCCATCGCTTCGTACCACCGACAGTCTCAAACTGACCTACACAGCGCACCCGAAATAATTATCATCACGCATTCAGGGTCACCGTTCGTCATCGAAAACCAACTACTAAATAAAGACACTGTGTACTACTAATGCTACTGTTACTGCTGCTGCTATTGCTACTAAAAGTAGTGAAATAGGCCTATGGGCAATGACAATAGTTTATTTAATTAGGCCTACATTACTATGCTGCTACAAAATAATACAATGATGATGATGATGATGATGATGATAATGATGATGATGATGATGATGATGATGATGATGATGATGATGATGATGATGATGATGATGATGATGATGATGATGATGATACATGATGATGACGATGATGATGATGATGATGATGATGATGACGATGATGATGATGCTGATGATGCTGATGATGATGATGATGAAAAAAATTATACTACCACAATAACAATAATAATAATTTTAATAATGAACTTGGTTACCTCCTATTCCCCAAAAAACTTTGAACTTATTCCAGGAATTTTTTTTATTACGTCCTATCTTAAGCGTCGGAGACAAAGAGGTGCTGCATTCTTTGTTTCACATCGTTTTGTCTTATATAATGCTACACTACAATTACTCCACATGGTTTGCAGAGACAGTATACGCAAGAATCAGCTTCCCCAGTTCAAACAATAACCTGGAACATTGTTTTCCATCCTACCCATGGGGAAATATAATAGTTTGGGTTAAAGATCATAAGCAGACGAAAGATACACACTGAATGACCTTTGTCTAGGAACCGGTAAACTCCTCTGAATCCGGTGTTGTTCCCTTGGATGGAGTCCGTGTGGAATTCGAGGATAAGGCTTCGTTTCGAAGAGTAATAGGTCTTCTGAATTGACGATATGTTTCCGCAGAGGACGTGGTTCGCCGAGTGCTGATCGCTCACTTCCGGTCTCTCAAGGTCAAGGAACAGCTTCACAAAGTCAAAGCACCTGCACGAAAAACAAAGTCACATAACAAAGGATTGTACGAAAAACAAAGTCATACATCAAAGCCCCTGCACGAAAAACTAGAGCTACATATCAAAACGCATGCACGAAAAAATGGAGTCACAGATCAAAGCAGCTGTACCGTGTACGAAAAAACAGTCACACATCACAGCATCTTTACGAACAGCAAAGTCACACATCAAAGCACCTTCATCACCACCATCATATAATTTGAACCAACTATGGTGGCTTTGTATCAAAAGTATGACTGCATTTGTGTGTATATATATGCACGCATATATATATATATATATATATATATATATATATATATATATATATATATATATATATATATATATATATATATATATATATATAACATAACCATAACCATACAAATCCAAACATGAAAGTATAGTATAATGGTTGGGAAACGTGTGTGTGTGTGTCTGTGTCTGAGTGTGTGCCGTAAACATTTATGTCAGACTGTGATGGTTCAGAGAGCCTTACTTTGTTGTACGTGGAGTATTCTGGAACGTGAGAGAATCCTGTTTGTCGGGCGTCGGCGGTTGAAGGTCAAAATCGATGAAGGTCAGTTCGACGATTTCCTCAAGGTCGCCGATGAAGGTGTAGAGTATGCAGTTGACCCCGACCGGGTACACAAACGGAAAGTTCGCCGAAGTGAAGGTTCCCTCGGAACCGCCGAAGCTTTCGTAGACGACACATTCGCAGGCTGAAAGAAAAATAAATGAATTGTCAATTCCCCATCAAAGTCCCCACGCTGTATGTGATAAGAATGGGAAAACGAATTCTAGTAGGACGATTGTTTTAGCACAACCGATCTCCTTTCTTTCGTGGCGGCCGCGATTAGATTTGCCGCTGGCTGAATTGAAATGCGAGAGACTTAATCGAGACGTTTAGAGTGAGACTGCGCGTATACAGGACGCGTTTGCAGCCTTCGCTATCGACGGCAGAAGATTAGCAGATGAGACGATAAACGAATGAGCGAACGAGTGAAGAAGATAATGAAGGAATAGAGGAAGTGAATAAGAGTGAAGTGAAGAATGAGTGAAGACGATAATGAATGAATGGAGGAACGATTGAGTGGTTGAATGGAATGACAGAATGGAGTACCAGAGAATGGCATATCTTGCATTTTTGCAATAATCCATTTATCTACTTCTTGCAACTTCGGTTGATACCTTGCACATTAGACCCGACGCGATAGAAATTAGCCTACTATTTACAATCAGTAGCGTAGCCAGGAAACAATTGGGGGGGGGTTCCAATGGACATGGTTTGCAAAAGTTAAGTTTTTTTAAATTTCACATATTAAAGAATATAAAAACATTTTCGGCAATGTATTTGGGGTTGAACACGTAAACCTTCTCAATACGCCCATGTTTACAATACAGATCTTAGGCTTACATTGTCGATAGGATGATAAGGCGGATAAGGAGAGGACTGGCCAACCGCCCTCATATGCTGAGGCTAGACAAAATGGTCCCTAGTACTGCAATACCCGTGGTTGCCTCTTGGGGCCATCAAAGGGACTTCCTATTGCACAGTTCTTCGTGTTCTTGTGTTTTATTCTTGTTCTTCCTGTTGTTCTTGTTGCTGCTGTTTTTCTTCTTGTTTGTCTTCTTCTTCCCATTCTTCTATTAAAAGGCAATTAGCCTACTCGTATGCCGTGTATCTTAACTCACACCTTCTCTTTGACTCTCTTGTTTGAGAGGTCTTTAAGGGCGATATCGTTTTTCACTGGTGTTGACTGCTACGAAGTTATTAGGTATAAGTTCACGACGGCAGAAACTGCAGAAGCCTTATCTTATTCGTTGATTTTTATATTTACCAAGTCAACTACTTTCCGTTTTCATATTTACCAAGTCAACTACTTTCCGTTTTCATATTTACCAAGTCAACTACTTTCCGTTTTCATATTTACCAAGTCAACTACTTTCCGTTTTCATATTTACCAAGTCAACTACTTTCCGTTTTCATATTTACCAAGTCAACTGCTTTCCGTTTTCATATTTACCAAGTCAACTACTTTCCGTTTTCATATTTACCAAGTCAACTACTTTCCGTTTTCATATTTACCAAGTCAACTACTTTCCGTTTTAATATTTACCAAGTCAACTACTTTCCGTTTTTATATTTACCAAGTCAACTACTTTCCGTTTTTATATTTACCAAGTCAACTACTTTCCGTTTTTATATTTACCAAGTCAACTACTTTCCGTTTATCTGTTCTGTGGCCTCAAACAGTATTGCGGCAAAGGCTTGCTAGGCATCCATCTCCCGATTCGATGAAGTTCATGACAATGCACTGGGCATCACGATGCGAACGCGGTAACCCTTCAGGCGGTCTGTCACACAATACCCTTCATAACTAACGACCTTATGCAATATGCATTTGCAGTAAACTCGTTTGGCTTAATGTTCTCTGAATATGAAATCGGTTTTATTTGTTGTTTTCTGTGGACCGCGGTGACATATGATGCAATTGAATTCTACAAAGAGAAAGACTGAGAGAGGAGAGGAGAGGAGAGGAGAGAGAGGAGAGAGAGAGGAGAGGAGAGAGAGAGAGGAGAGGGAGAGAGAGAGAGAGGAGAGGAGAGGAGAGGAGAGGAGAGACAGAGGAGAGGAGAGGAGAGGAGAGGAGAGGAGAGAGAGGAGAGGGAGAGGAGAGGAGAGGGAGAGGAGAGGAGAGAGAGGAGAGGAGAGGAGAGAGAGGAGAGAGAGGAGAGGAGAGAGAGAGAGAGAGGAGAGGAGAGAGAGAGAGGAGAGACAGAGGGAGAGGAGAGGAGAGAGACAGACAGACAGACAGACAGACAGAGAGACAGACAGATACAGACAGACAGACAAACAGACAGATATACAGACAGAGACAGACAGAGACAGAGACAGACAGAGAGAGACAGACACAGACAAACAGACAGATAGACAGACAGAGACAGACAGAGAGAGACAGAGACAGAGACAGAGACAGACACAGAAACAGACAGACAGACAGATATACAGACAGAGACATACACAGAGACAGACAGAGACAGAGAGACAGCGACAGAGAGGCAGAAGCAGGGACAAGGAGACAGATATACAGAGACAAATGCAGATGGGTAGAGGAATGAGGGAGAGTCTACACAGGTTGCCAAGCACCTGATTGTCTGACTCACCTCGTTCGAAGTGATAGGAACTTTCGAATGCGACGCACGTCTCAGAAGTCAGAGCTGAAACGAGACAAGAAAGACATCAAACGTCGCGCCACCTTCCGGCCATTTATGCGGCGCAGGCGAAACGAACACGTTCTAACGACCCACCTGACCTCATCTTTCTAATCCTTCCCACCTGATCTTCTTTCAATATCTCGTATTCCCAATCTCCATCTCCCCTTCCCACTCCTTTCAACCTCATCTTCTTCCATTCTCATGTATCATCTTCCTTTCCCTCTTCATCTTCTCCACTTTGGTCATCTTCAAATTCTCTCCCTGTATTCCCTCTCTTCCCCCTATCTCCCTTCGCTTCTGGGTTCCGTTTCGCATATTCCTCACTCATTCTCTTCCTCTTCCCCATATTAACACCCTTCCTATCGTGTTATCCACTTCCATCTTCCAATTCTTTCCTCAGCCTTTCCCTCCTCTCCATCTTTCCCTCCTATTCTCTCCATCTCTCCTGCATAACTGTACCTCCGGATCGCACTTTCTCTCACCGTAACAGCTTCTCTGTCGCCATATCTCTCTGATCTTCTGTCAACCGGTTTTTGCTTCATTTAACATCCTTTAACAACTCCTCTGACTTGACGCAGCGCTCGTGAATAAACCGGTGTCCTTCGCCCCCGCAGCCTACTTAACCTCACCACTCTCTCTCTCTCACTTCTGTCTTCTCACCCAGTTCCTTCCTTCTTCTTGCCCTCACCGTCACCCCCTTCTCCCTCCTACTCCTCCTCATCTTCCGTCGCTTCCACCCGTCCTTCCTTCCTTCCTTCCACTGGTTGTTTTCCGTTGCGTCTTATTCCAGACTTGGAATGTTATTAAGCGACCAAAAGACGCGACGAATGCAAACATCAGAAGACATCGGAAATACAAGAGGGACACTCCATCAGACGTCACTGGATAGCATCTCCTAAAACCATTCAACGGACTTCAGCCTCTGACGACTGACAGCTACAAGTATACAAGGCCAACTGCTGCTGCTGCTGCTGCTGCTGCTGATGATGATGCAGTGAACGCCGCCCACAAACAATAGCAACACCTGTACACATTTTAAATTGAATGTTATGGGGCTGGCGGAGACAAGATGGAAGGAGGAGGGAGACTTTAATAGTGATGGAATAAGAATCATACACACAGGAGGAGAAAACAACCAAAACGGTGTAGCTGTTCTGGTAGAAGAGAAGATTGCCAGGTCCATAATAAAGATTGAAAGATATGGAAGCAGGATGATTGAGGTCAAAATAAAGGCAGAACCAGTAGATATAGTAATAATACAGATATACATGCCAACAACAACGCACAAAGATGAAGAAGTAGACGATATGTATGAGAGATTGGAGGAAATACTGGATAGAACCAAGGGAACAGATTATGTAGTCATAATGGGAGACTGGAACGCAGTGGTGGGAGAAGGAGCGGAGGGAAAATGCATTGGAAAGTATGGTCTGGGGAAGAGAAATAGCAGAGGCGAAAAACTAGCGGAGTTCTGTGAGAGAAGAGAACTAATACTGACAAACACCTGGTTTCAGCACGAGAAGAGACGTAGGTACACGTGGAAATCCCCGGGAGATATGGCAAGATATCAGCTGGACTACATAATGGTAAGACACAGATACAGAAACAGTGTCAAGAATGCAAGAGCAATGCCTGGAGCAGACGCAGACACAGATCACAACTTGATTATCATGAAGGCCCAGATAAAACTGAAATTCATCAAGAGGAAAAAGAAGATAAGACAGAGATGGAATAAAAAGAACCTGAAAGAAAAGAGCAACGAACTGGGAAAGAAAATAGAAGAAAATCTAAGAGAATACGAAGGAAAATCCATAGAAGAGAGATGGAAAAGACTGAAAGACAATATCATACAGAGCGCCAATGACATCGTCGGAGCAGAAGAGAGAGTACCTGCTAGGAAACCGTGGGTAACAAGAGAAATGATAGAAGAGATGGAGGAAAGGAGGAAATGGAAACACCAAAGCACCGAAAAAGCAAGACAAGAATATAGAAGATTAAACAACAAACTGAGAAGAACAACAGAAGAGGCAAGGGAAAAATGGTGGGACGAGAAATGTCAAGAGTTAGAAGACTTACAGCAACAGGGAAGATATGACAAAGTGTACGAAAAGGTGAAACAGATATCTAGGAAACCGGGAAAAGGAGGAGGAGGAATAGAGGTTAGCGACAAACAAGGTAGACTCCTAAATGAAACAATTGAAGTTAAGAACCGATGGAAGGAGTACGTGGAGGAACTCTACAGAAGTGAAGAGGGAGAATTGCATGACAATCAGGGACTGGAGAAGGAAGAGGAGACTCGAGGGAGAGAGGATGATATTGGCCCAGAGGTGCTGGGAGAGGAGGTAAGAGCGGCCATAAAGGAACTGAAAAACAACAAAGCAGAGGGAATAGACAACATACCAGCAGAGATGCTCAAAAGTCTGGAGGATGGTGCCATGAAAGAACTAATAAGGATATGCCAAGATATATACACAACGGGAGAATGGCCAGAGGACTTCCTGTAATCCATAATAATACCAATTAAAAAGAAACCAAATGCAACACCATGCGAGGATTACAGGACCATTAGCCTCCTCACCCATGCGTCAAAAGTCATGATAAGAATACTAGCAAAGAGAGTGCAAGCAAAGACAGAGGCAATTGAGGGGCTGGGAGATGATCAATTTGGTTTTAGAAAAGGCATGGGAACTAGGGATGCGATCGGAACACTAAGAGTACTAACAGAGAGGAGCTGCCAGAATGGTCAGGATGTATATATATGCTTTGTGGATTATGAAAAAGCATTTGATAGAGTTGACTGGAGAAGGCTACTACATGCATTGAGGCGGATGGGAATAGATTGGAGAGACAGAAGATTAATAGGAAACTTATACATGGGACAAAAGATGCGAATAAGAATAGATGGAGAGTACTCGGAACCAGGAAACGTTGGAAGAGGTGTGAGACAAGGATGTCCACTGTCACCATTACTATTTAACATCTATATAGAAGAGCTTGTCAGAGAGGCAGTAGAGGAGATGGAGGAGGGGATAAAGGTTGGTGGAAAATGGATAAAGGCATTAAGGTTTGCAGATGATCAGGCAATGTTGGCGAGAAACCAGAAAGGACTGCAAGCAATGATGGATAGGCTAAACACAACATCAACCGAATACGGGATGAAGATTAACATCAAAAAGACAAAGGTATTGAAGATAAGTAAAGGAAAGGAAACTGTAGTCAGAATACACATTGGAGGAAAACAGATAGAGCAAGTCAAAGAATTCTGCTACCTAGGGAGTATGATTACGACAGATGCCAAATGCCACAGAGAAATTAAAAGAAGGATAGCAATAGGAAAGGAGGCATTCTCAAACAGAAGAGAATTACTGAGAGGAAAACTAAACAGGAATCTAAAGATAAGAATGATAAAGACACTAGTATGGAGCGTGGTGCTGTATGGATCGGAGACATGGACAATGAGAAAAGCGGATATAAAAAGACTGGAAGCTTTCGAAATGTGGACATGGAGAAGAATGGAAAAAATCAGCTGGACAGAACATATAACAAATGAAGAAGTGTTGGGAATAATTGGAGAAGAAAGAGTCCTTATACGCACAATAAGAGACAGGCAAAGGAAATGGATCGGGCACACGCTGAGAGGAGACTCACTACTAAGAACGGTCATCGAAGGAAAAATGAAGGGGAGGAAGACAAGAGGAAGACCAAGACAGATGATGCTGGATTGGATGATGACAAACGGCTACAGGAAACTGAAAGAAGAGGCCCAACAACGAGAGAAGTGGCGACGTCGGACATTTGAACCTGCCTAACAGGCAGAGAACCACAAGAAGAAGAAGTACACATTTTGCCTAAAGTATACGGTTAAGTAAATTACCGACGTCCAAATTTATTTATTAAAGCACCGACGACGACGTGTTGACTTTGTGTCATGCTTATCTAATAGTTCACACTGATTATTATTATTATTATTGTTATTATTATTATTATTTTTTTTTTTTTTTTTTTTATGCCCCGAGGTATAAATGATCCCCAGGGACTTAATATTAATTAAGATTACTTATTATTATTATTATTATTATTACTATTATTATTATTACTATTATTGTTATTATTATTATTATTATTATTATTATTATTATTATTATTATTATTATTATTATTATTATTATTATTATTTTATTAGTAGTAGTAGTAGTAGTAGTAGTAGTAGTAGTAGTAGTAGTTGTTGTTGTTGTTGTTGTAGTAGTAGCTGTTGTTGTTATTGTTGTTCTTACCCGTATTCTTAGTTCTTACCCATCTTATTACCTGATTTTTAACTCATATTCTTACCCAAGTTTATGCCCGTATTCTTAACCGTGTTCTTACCCTATATAACCGCATTTTACTCGTATTCTTACCAGTATTCTTCACCGTACTCTTACCCATGTTATAGCCTACCCCTATGTCTACCCATATTGTTTCACGAAATCTTACCCGTATTCTTACCCGAAGTCCCTGCGTGACTGACCGACAGCATGGCTAGACGAGCGCAGACGACCAACCATATTGAGTCGATTGTCATCGTCTGTTAAAACAATCAATTAAATAGACAGCAATTAGTCGATAAACTAAATTAAACTTAATTAAGTAACAAACATTAGCGCTCAGTTACTCGTTAGTGATCGAGTCGCAGAATTGGGGTAGTATGCATGGGCGTCCGCTGGGGGGCGCAAGGGGGCATGTGCGCCCCCTGGATTTTGAGCATATGTGCAGAGAATTTTTGATTATTCAATTGGTTTGGACGGTCTTGGACCTATAGACTATCTTTGTTTATGCGGATGTTTGAAAATTTAACGTAGCCTATAGAGTTCTCTCTTGGTAATATGGAAAATCATATTGCAACCCGAGACGGCGAAATGCATTCAGTCGTAACGGCTAATTTGTATCGTATTCTTTTCTGTTGTTTTAGCCGATCCCTGCCAGATAACAGTTAGCCGCGTAGTCAGAACTTTATATATATATATATATATATATATATATATATATATATATATATATTATATATATACATAATATTAATGAACATATATAATTGACATTGGCATGGAGCGACAGTCTCTAAGTAGGCCTAATCAGATTCTTCCATTTAATAGATGCAAGCTAACACACGTTCTGCCAGACTTTTTAAACATATATCCCGCTCGCTTCGGAACCAGTCCCAAGCCTGGATGAAGGAGGAATGCGAATCTGTTGATCTTTGTTGTTTTACGGGTTCAAACTTCCCCCAAGTAAATGGGTAACCGTTGAATTGAGCGCGCACATTGCGCCGACCTTCATCTCAGCGACCTCAATTCGCCGCCACGAAACACAGCGCCCATATACACACTCGGGCAGTATCACAAGAACGGAAAAGACTAGCACTTCTGAGTAGGACAATTTCGTCTTGCTGTCCCTGACCGAAACCGATTCCGCCTTCGACTGGGAAGGTAGGTTTGGCCGACTAATACTACGCATTAGCCTACTTTGAGGGAGGGAAAATAGAGTAAGGGAATATTAATTTTGCGCAAACTGTTTATAGGCATATATAGGCCTACTCCAAATCGGAGGCTGGTAATTGTTATAGGCCCTAATCTTATAAAAAATAATGACAGTAGCTTCTTTTGTATAATAAGCTCAATGAGTTGACCTAATATAATAAAATTGACCGTGTGTCTGTGTTTAACTTCCACATTCAGTTTCGTGATAATTAGACTAAAATTAATATAATAATTTAATTAGGCCTATTGACTAACGTTTTTTCTTTTGCGTTGGCGTACATGCCGAATGAATAGCCTACGTTGCCCAGTGCTTGCCCACTGTTAAATAAACCTGCCGTTAGACGTTAGTATAGTCTATAGAAAGTATGCAGTACTGATAAATTATTTAATAATAATAATAATAATAATAATAATATAGGTTGATTGGCTGCATTGGCATAAACTTAGTAAAAGTTTCAATTGAATTCCTTGAAAATATAACGTCTCCAGGCGATTGCAATTGTTATTTCAAGAATAAGGTCAGATTTCAGTCATAAAATTTAATTATCATAATAGTTTTTGACAAATGTTCGAATTATGTCTATACATTTTTTCGCATGTTGGGATCCGCGCCAGAGGATCGAGAGGTAGCCAGCGCCGATGGGTAAGAGCGTCGACGGTGGTGATCGGTTGCTTTCGACACTACTTGTCCCTGTGACAACTATTTAAAAGTTTGCGCCCCCCTAGAAAAATTCCTGCGGACGCCCATGGCCCATACTACTAGTATGGGTGATATTTAAGTAGTAGCCGTCCTCGCATCAATGCCACGACGTAGGGCGCTCTCACCAAATTACGAAATTAATAGGCATTGTAATTTAATCAGAATTAGAGACAATGACACGGAATTGTCGATCACAGGTGTCAAGCGAGCTCAAACAGCAACACCACTAGAAATAATACATGTAAAATGCATTAAATTTAATCTGACTTAGAGGGAATCGGGGAGGAAATTGTCGACCATAGTTTAAGAGCGAGTGTTAACGGGAAAACGATTAGAAATAATGCAAGTGAAGCTGCAAAAATTAAGTGTCACCTCTGCAAAAGCTTTGTCTGGTCAACAAGGGATTAATTATGCCACTGCCTCCAAAGGCTTCGTCTGGTCAACAACGTAAATTGTCGATCACAGGCTACGAGCGAGTTTAAACAGCAACAAAACTAGAAATAATACATGTATGTATGTATGAGCACTTGTTATAGCGCCCCTTCAAGATTTCTACTCAGAGGCGCTCCCGACTACAGCGCGGACACTGATTCGGAGTTTCACGCCGAAGCGCATGAGCAATTGCGAGTGAAGGACTTGCATATGGTCCGTCCCTACGCGGCGGCTTGAGGTGGATTCGAACCCGCAACCCTCCGGCTGCAAGGCACCGAACATACCCCTATACCACAGCGCCCTACATGCAAAAATATATGCAATTTAACGAGACTTAGAGGGGAATTGGGAGCAAATTGTCGACTATAGTTTAAGAGCGAGTCTCAGCGAGTAAAAGATTATAAAAGATGCAAAGCTGCTAAAATTAATTATGCCACTGCCGCCAAAGACATTGTCTGGTCATCAAGGAATGGTCGTTTGAGAAGCTGCCATTACATACCGCTAACGAGAGTTTTGGATTCAAGATTATATTATGCTATAACTAATTCACACAGTTGCCATGTCAAGAGTCGACGCTATGAGTCAGTCTAAGCCCTTGTTATATACGACTTAGTGCAGACAGCTGCTCGCAGATCACTATCGGAGTGAACCATTTAAGGTATATTAGTTTTAAACTCCGAACTATAAAAAACATTAAATATGCCTGTACGCATGCATGTAAGCTCGCATGTATGCATGTATGTATGAACGTAAAGGCCTACATAATATATGCTTGTATGCGTGTGTATTTGTATGTATGTATGCATATATGCTTTTTTGTATGTATGTGTTTTAGTATGTTTGTTTGTATGTTTGTATGTATGCATATATTTATGCATGTATGTATTTTTGTATGCATGAACTTTTATGCACCGTATGTGTGTATGTATACGTAATGCATGTAAGTTAGTGTGAGTATGTTAGTGTATGAATTTCTGACCATTTTCATAGCGCCCTGTGAGATATTCTCAAGACGTTGTCCCTAGTCTGTTCAACCACAGATGAATAATAAGCCAATAATTAATATAATCTTATCGTCGACTTTCTCGAATGTTCCATTTTGTCCAGAGATGGAATGAAGAAGTGGTGGAGTTTCCTGTGCTTTCCGCAGCTGACGTTAAGACCATCTCGACCGAGTAAACTTCTTTAAAAGGCGCTCTATAAATCGCCGGCTACTTACACGCATACCTACTATACGTGGCAGGATATAGGACAGAGCGGGGACAGCCCTTAATGGATTTGTGAGACGAGTTTCGTCGTGGTAGCACTATCCACTGCTGGACGATGGTCGCCCGAGGCTAGCTCTTCGGATGCCATTTCAGTTGCTGGTGATGCTGCTGAGAGTTGGGAGATAAACCAGTAAAGTCTTAATTCTAATATAAGTTATACGAGCTTATACGGTCAGACGGTCGGTCGGTCGTCTTCGTACAGCGTAATGCACTAATGCATTTGGGGCTAAGTAAGCAGAGTCATCTAGTTTCATTATCGTTCAAGTATTGTTGAAGGGCGTGCCTGCTGCTGATGCTGCTCTTCTTCGTAGCCGTAACAGGTCGTCGCAGGGATGCGGGAAGCTTAACTCGCTCATATGGTGATGGAAGCCAGCGGTGCCAGCGCTGCAATGCCAGCGGCGCTGTTGCTGCTACTACGACGGACAAGCGCTTAGCGTCCGCGCTCACGTCAGCCGCAAACAACGTGATGTATAATTGGATGGATACGCCTTTAGCGGCGCTCGTTCGTAAGTCCACGAGAACACGGCTGTTACAGGGTCACGATGGTCTCCTCGATCCCACCCTCGCCTCCTCTCCCTCCTCCTACCCCAGGGGCTTCTGTTGGGGGAGCGTGATGCAAGTGGCACCGGCTGATGAAGACGGTGTTGGCATAGATGCCGTCGGTGGCGGCGGTGCCAATCCTCGCAGATGCTGTTTGTGGCTACTCATGCGGCTGATGGCGTCGCGTTTTCCGGCCGTGAAGTGGGATCTGGCGAGCCGACTAATGCGTCGAATCACGGCTTCGGCGGCTGACGAGGGTCAGAGGTCACCGTCCCTGCCCCCGACGGACCCTAGCACGCCCTTAATGACCGACAACACGTAATATCATCGGTAACGACAACGCCAGCCGATATAGACACTCCTTCTGTATGTCTCTCTCCCTCCCTGCCTCCGTGTCTCTCTTTCTTCCTGCCTCGGTGCCTTTGTATCTCCCACCAACCATGTATGTCTGACTGTAAACCTTCCTCTGTGCTTGGTTATCTGCCACCGCTGTAAAAAGTCTTCCGCCTGAAAACTATCTGTCTAAGGATCAACAATCAGAGCATCCGAACACACATGCACACTAAGCACCAAAAATCGTCTTCCAAATTATATGGATTCATGAATGGATGGCTGGCTGGCTGGATGGATGGATGAATGGATGGATGGATGGATAGATAGATAGAAAGCTGGATAGACAGACAGACAGACAGATAGATAGACAGCTACAAAAATCTTCTTCCAATAGATTGTTAGATGGGTGGATTCATGAATGGATGAATGGATGGATGAACGGACAGACAGACAGACAGACAGACAGACATAGAAATAGACAAACAGAAGAACAGACTTGCATCGACAGATGAAGAGTTGAAACACGAGAGCATGAAACCATTACGCAAATGCAAACAAGGCGCACTCTTCAACATTTCAATTCAGTTGCTGACCATGTTCAAATGTGCGCTGGATTTCAAAATATCAAAGAGTCTGGCAAGAGATTTTGGATCAGTAACTTATAGTACAACAGCATAACAAGTTAACCACACTTAGTGCCTTTGGACAGTTTCAACTTAATCTTTGCACTCCATGTATTTTATGTGCATATTGTTGTAATCGTGATTGTAATCGAAGATTTATGAAACGCCACTCAACACTTCAGAGACGCTCCCTCCCGACCCAAGTCAGTGCTATCACTAACAAATAAAATGGACTTCAGGCGTTTTCGGAACAGAGGAAGAGAAGGACTGAGAAGCTCAAGACGTAATTCCTGTAGAATTATTATTATGGAGCAATTATTTGATATTATCGAGCAGGCGTAAGCCTGTAGGTTAACCATACTCATTATTATTATTTATTATTTATTACAAACATATTTAACGTGCGAATGGCCATACAGAAATACTCATACCGTTGCGCAAACATAGCCCATCAACTATATTTATCGACGTTTTAAGATCGTCTGGACGATACACAATTGGTCGTTGATGCTTAGCGACATCTGCAGCCAGGCGAGTAAAACTAACTCGACTTCTCGATCTTTCGATATCTGCAGCTCACGATCGACGATGGTAAATGTCTCGAAGTCAACGCCATAAAATCAGCTTTAACGGTCACTGTAAATCTGTGCGATGTTGATTGGAGTCCAGTGTGATGTACATGTAGCCTACGCAGCTTAGCATTTCGTCTATTATTATTGTTATTGTCATTGTAGTAGTAGTAGTTATTTTACTTATTGTTGTTGTTATTATCACAATTGTTAGTATTTCGTCTATTATTATTGTTATTGTCATTGTAGTAGTAGTTATTTTACTTATTGTTGTTGTTATTATCACAATTGTTAGTATTTCGTCTATTATTATTGTTATTGTTATTGTAGTAGTAGTTATTTAACTTATTGTTGTTGTTATCACTATTGTTAGTATTCCGTCTATTATTATTGTTATTGTTATTGTAGTAGTAGTTATTGTTGTTGTTATTATCACTATTGTTGTTGTTGTTGATGTTGTTGCTATTAATATTATTACTATTACTATTATTATTATTATTATTATTATTATTATTATTATTATTATTATTATTATTATTATTATTATTATTATTATTATTATTATTATTATTATTATTATCATTATCATCATCATCATCATCATCATCATCATCATCATCATCATCATCATCATCATCATCATCAACATCATCATCATCATCATCGTCATCATTATGCCCCGTGGTAGGCCCCATACATAAGATCCCTCAAGGACTTGAACATTGAGAATGGAAAAACATCTTGAACAGCCCTCATTAAATTATAATCATGATTATAATTATTATCTATTGGCCATGCATCAATCGATGGCGCTGAGCAATTGTGGGTGAAAGACTTGCTCATAATTGAAAGTCTTGCTCAAGGTCCATACGCAGAAACCGTCTCAGAGGAGTCGAATCGAACCCGTACTCGCTACCTTACAAGGCGAGCTCTCTGACCAGTCGGCTCATTGGTATTTCTAAGGAAGATCTGCACAAACCACAAATTGTTTTAACTTTCTTGCAAGAGCCACAACAAAGAACTTTAAACGCCAGCATCTTACATCCATATT
>JACEVL010000113.1:480000-497500 GCA_020284085.1 Aporrectodea caliginosa | reverse complement strand
CATATCTACGTATAATGGCCAAATATCAAAGAAAATTTTCAAACAGAACAAAAGTTATATCACTTTTAGTGAGTCCACCCACTGTTTTTTGATGATTCAAAAACCTAACGCAGCAAAAAGCAACAAAAAACGATTTTACTAAGTCATTTGTCAAATAATTGTTATCAAACAAACTTGATATTGCCAGATACATATTATTATTATTTAGAACAGAAACGGGATACCAGCGTAGCTGTATGTCACTGTGACGTCACTTAGCAAGAAGACGATCAAGTTGCTAAATAAAGAATTTTTCAGATTAATAATTTTTTATTGAAACAATGAAAATTTCTAAAATATGAAGATGGGCAAGGTATCAATTACAGACAAAATGCGTATGCAGACACTTCATGAGCAGGGTCTTTTCTTTGAGCTAAAGCTCTAATCGCCACTTGCCCTGATAAACAGTGGAAGCTGAGTAGGCCTACCGTTAAAAAATATGCCCCCGCATTGATGAAAGGAGATCGGCTCTGGATCGTCGTAAAGGAAGTGGAAGGCCCAAATCTTCCGCACTCCAAAAAATGGTTAATTACGTAAGGGGAGCTATGCTGGAGAAATATCACAATCTGCGATCAAAGCCAAAAACGATAAGAGAATTGAAGGTCGCATTGAAGTTGATGTGGGAAGATTTACCTCTGGAACCCATCAACAAAGACATCAAAACTTTACCAAAAGACTCAGAACATGTATGGGTACTGGTGGTGGACACATTGAACTCAAGTTGTGAAACAACGATCAAGTTTGTTTGATAACAATTATTTGACAAATGACTTAGTAAAATCGTTTTTTGTTGCTTTTTGCTGCGTTAGGTTTTTGAATCATCAAAAAACAGTGGGTGGACTCACTAAAAGTGATATAACTTTTGTTCTGTTTGAAACTTTTCTTTGATATTTGGCCATTATACGTAGATATGAATTACCTTTAAGCCTATAAAACGTGATTTAAAAATTCTTACTTTTGGCCGAAATATCAGCAAAAATGCGTAGTCGAGGAGTTAGGAAGATCATTAATGTATATTAAGAATAAGAGAGGTCCGAGAATAGAACCCTGAGGAACACCAAACATAATAAGTTGGAAGTTGGATAATTTACCATTGCATGAAACTTGTTGATAACGGTTAGTTAAGTAACTTTTGAACCAGTCTAATGCTTTGCCTCTGACCCCATAATGTTCCAGTTTAGAGAGTAAGATTTTGTGGTCGACAGTGTCAAAGGCCTTAGCAAGGTCCAGAAAAATACCAATAGAGAATTCATTGTTATCCATGGCTTGTGTTATTTTATCTTGTATGTCCAATAGGGACATAAAGGTCGAGTGGCCAGGTTGGAAGCCATGTTGAAAAGGATGAAGAATTTTTTTAGTATTTATAAAGGAGAACAGACGGTCATACATGACCCTTTCAAATAATTTAGAAAAAAAGGGCAAGATAGAGATTGGTCTAAAATTGGAGACTTCACTTTTATTTCCCTGCTTATGAATAGGCAGCACCTTAGCTAACTTGATGTTTGAGGGGACCTCACCATTTCTAAGTGAGCAGTTAATTATATCACTCAGTGGAACTGCGATAAGTTCCATGAGGGGAGAGATTAAATAAGGATTGATGTCGTCAGGGCCAGTACTATGGGTAACTTTCAAGGTTTTATTTATGGTTAGTAACTCTTGAGGGCAAGTAGGTAGGATAACAAAGGAGTTCAATGATGAGGATGGCATATAGTCTTGGAATAATTTCTTTGAGGGGGTATTTTTAGCGCAAGTGAATTTGGTAGATTCGTAAAGTAGGAGTTAAATTGATCAGCCATTAGTTCAGGATCTTTTATTGTATTACCATTGATATTGATTTCTTTTATAAATGAGTCAGAGTTATCAGATTTGACTATCGACTTGATTATCTGCCAGGTTTTTTTTACATCGTTACAGCATTTTGTAAATTCATTAGCGTAGAACTCTTGTTCAATTTTGGTACGAATTATTTTATATTTATTACGATAGGTGGTAAAGATGGCCTTATTTTCAGGAGTAGGGTTTTTAATATATTTGATGTACAGTTTTTCTTTCTTTTTAATGGAATTATGCAAGCCTTGTGTCATCCATGGATGTTGAAAAGTGTTCTTTTTGGAGGTCTTCTTTACTTTTAATGGAAATGCTTGGTCGTAGTTAAGTTTAATTATATTTATGAATGAGGTGTAAGCTAGGTTTGTTTCTTCTTGATCACATAGCAGTTTTACAGATGACCAGTCAGCATCAGCCAATAGCCTTTTAAAATTAGAGATGGTATCCTGGTTAACAGTCCTTGACATCTCGATGGTTCTTGGAGTACATTGGGTATTTAAGTCATTCTGAATCCAAGTAATAATAGGTAAATGGTCGGAAATATCAGATATTATTATCGCCGAATTGATAACACAGTCTGCAGAGTTGGTAAAAGTGTTGTCGATTAGGGTAGCAGTGGTAGGAGTAATCCTAGTTGGTTGAAGAATCATAGGCAGGAAGTGATGAGAAGTCATACAGTTGATAAAGTCATTAGTAGGGGTGTGGGTTTCAGAAGCGAGCAAATCAACATTGAAGTCACCAGTTAGGAATAATTTCTTATTACAGTTTTTATTAGCTGTTAGTGTGTCTATTAGTGATTCAATTTCAGTATTGAAGGTGTCCAGATTTGTGGCTGGTGGTCTGTAGATAACACCAACTAAGATATCCAAGCCTTTACGTAGAGAAATGTTAATAAAAAGACTTTCAAATGAATTAGGAGCCACAGAAATATCAGTAGTATTGTAACTAATGTGGTCTCTAACAAAAAAACCTACTCCTCCCCCTCCACCCTCGCTCCTGTTTCTGTATATGAAAGTATAGTCTGGAATGTAAATTGAGTCAGCCGTGTTATCAGATAGCCAAGTTTCAGTTACAGCAAGAACAGAAGTGGGTAGTTGTTGTAGGAGAATTTGGATTTCATTTAACTTAGAGATAATACTGCGACAGTTCAGATGCATAATTGTGAACGAGTGAGAGGCATTTAGAAATTTGTGGGAAAGTTGAGAGGGAGCCAGGTATGCACAATCTTTGATGTAGTCTGAAAGATAGTTGGGGTCAGGGTCGAGATCTTTGTTGTTCAAGAGAGGTTTATTAGAGTCGTCACTTTCAATTAGCTGCAGTCTGATGGGTTTATGGAGTTTAGGTGCATTAAAGTCAATGGAGCTATGAGGTAGGTCAGCATCAGTTGTATCTATATTTAGTGAGCATTGTTTACATATCCTGGAGTCTAAGGACAAAATCGTAGTATTGCAGATACAGTTAGCATGACAACTCAATCCACACAGGGTACAGGTGCAAGCCTCATCCAGGTCATCCACCAGACCCGCGCACACGCAACAATAACTAAAAACGGCATCTTGCCGAGAACTATTCATCACCAGTGGGGATGAAGAAAGCAAACAAGGGCATTATCAAGGGCACGGCCTATCAGATCGCATCGTATCACGTCGTATTGTAATATGCGCCATTGTATCTGAAATCAATTCGATCGAAGTCTACTATGGTGGCATTACAACTGATTTCAGTTCAGTTCAGTCAGGTGCTACGAGGTGCACGTACATGCAATTCATGTCATGCACGCATGTATATTTATTTATGTATTACTGATTAGTTCTTCTTTTAAGGCGGCTTTGTTCCAATTTTAGAACGCAATTAAAATTATTGCACAAGTGTAAACGGGTTACTAACAATTACAGTGTAAAGAACGCTATATAGGTGCTCACATCACGTTACCTTACATTTTTAAACTACTGTTTAAACGTATTTTTGTGAATCGATGTATCTTAGCTATATTTAAGCTGCATATATTATGTTTATGTAATCTGCTTCCGTTATTGGTTTTAATTCAAATATATATCTTTGCTGTCTTCTCCTGTTTGTAGTCTATTTCAAAAATATGTCTGTTATCTTATCTGCTCCTGCTATATAGTCTATTTCAAATACGTAGGTAATGTTCTTCACCACGCAATGCACGCTCGCTTGCCAGGTGCAAATGCAAGCTACTATTACTTAGTTAATAAGTTACTCATTAGATTGCAGTAATTTTACGACCAAGTTCTCGGGTATCTCTACCTGCGACATTAAAAACATTTGCTACATTGTGAACTAGAAGCACTCAGAATACACCGAGGCCCCGAAATGTTCGCTAGCGCTACATTGCCATAATGGAATTACAGCGTCAACATAAAAACGGGATCATATATAGGGCTTTCGGACAGTCTCTCGGGAACAATACATCTGGCTAAAATAGATAACAATCGGTCAGACTTTTTGAGCCACGAATAAAGCAGGAATCCAGTTCTCAGTACAGTCATAATCTCTTTGCTTAAACGGTCGTTTGAGGCGTCAGTGGTGGATTGAATTTCGGTCCAGTGGATAAACATTTCCGTCCAAAGGATTCACCAAATACTGGACGCTATAGTATACTAAGATAATGGCCGTAACTGTTGTTCGCGACCGTTGTAGTGGATACATGTACACGCCGCGCGCACGACTCTGGAAATTGTTTGAAATGAACAGCTTTAGACTTAACAATCGTCGAGAAAGTCCTGAAGGAGTTGAATGTCAGACGACGAGGTTCGTATAAAAGAAATAATTATGAAGAGATTGAAACGGTGAATGGTTTCAATGCACGCATCGTGAGCGAAACCAGAGTAGCACAGATACAATGACTATACGGAATTGAAAGCTGTAGACTGTGAAGAGTCTACTATATACTACTGCTACTGCTACTGGTACTGCTACAGGAGAAGTGTAAACTATCATGTACATTGTACATGAGTGTACAATGTACATGATAGTTTACACTTTTATCTGTTACCTATATCTGTTAGAAGTACATACAATATATATGACTATAATGCGAAAACCGTTATCTGCGACCTCATCTCGTTCTTTTGCGCTCTGCTGATTGGCTTGATCTTTTTGTTCCTAGGACTAGGACTGCCTTGGCTCAACGCCAGGCATTGGCTGTGGTTGGTCCCTCTACCTGGAATGACCTTCCCCTCACTAAGGGCTAAACTAATGACTGGTTTTCCTCTTTGGTCTCTCGTTCTTTAAAGACGTTTCTTTTCCCCGGGGTTTTCGTGCTGAGAGCGCCTCTGAATAGTTATTCTGAGAGAGGCGCTATATAAATCTATAGATACGATACGACACAGTAGTCCATCGAAGTGCATATTTTAGTGTGCATTAGTCTCCGGTAGATGTTTGCAATTCGTTAGATAGGTGGATAGAACACGGAGGTTCTATCGTAAAGATCTTTAGAGGTGCAGTTCTCACTGATTACAAGCAGAGTTCAAGTAAATTGACCTAAAAGGTCAATCTATTAGGTCGGTTCACAAATGAAAGCGTCAACAACGTAACCTTGCAAACGCGCTTTATGGTCAGACCGATATTTTATGTTACACTGATCAGCCATTCTGACGAATCATTTAGCCGTCCTAATTTTTGCGACCGATGCAAACGCACGGCTAATTGACCAATGATTTACAAATGCATATCTAGGCATCATCTGATTAGCGGATAACTCGGTGAAAGGCCATGCTGACCATCGCCGCAGGAAATCATGCCAACGAGAGATACAGCGGCAGACAGATAGCATCGGCAAATGAAGATGATTTGCTGCTGTTACGGTCTACGCAAACACTGTCTGACTTTTGTCGGTCGAAACGAGCGTCTCTCGTAATCGGTTACATAAAGGCAATTGTTGGTTGGGCTGTGACGGATAGATTCATCGTCGGCCTTTCCGGAGATGTGCGTAGATGTCAATACACTTGTTTCTGCACCTGTGTCACTATTCACTCACCATTATCTGCTTCAGCCTCCTCTTTCTATCACTCCTCAGGCATTCCACTTCAAAGTTTCTCGGCTCTTCAAGAAAGCCAAACCTGTTCCATCCATTCCGGTGCCTCCCAGTCTGTCTCTTCCAAAACGAAACACACCATAGCAGTTCCTCTGCCTACGTCTGTCTCTCTGTCTCTCTCTGTCTTTCTCTCTGTCTCTGACTATCTCTGCCTGTCTGTCTGTCTGTCTGTCTCTCTGGTCTTTTGGCAACCGGACTTGGATCTTCACTTGGACAACCTCTCTGACGCGACGTAGCGCTCGTAAATAATCCTGCACCCTGCATTTACGTTTTAAGTAGCACTTCAGAAATTTGAACTTTGGACGATTAAGCACCCAGCTTGGCTGCACGGTTCGAAGTTAAACGTTGGAAAGTCAGAGGTTCCAGTTGTCTGAGAGGTGTGCAAGAGACGCCTTCAAATTTACAGATGCTTATAATTATACTCTCGACCTGATAACATAAGATCACGATCAGACAACACAGTCTTCAACATGGTAATGATCAAACAACATTTTCTTCAAACGTGGTCATGATCAAACAACATGGTCTTCAACGTGGTCCAGATAAAACAACATGGTCTTCGGCCGCTGTCAAAATGTAGGCAGACAAGGACACTATCCTCAAGTCGTAACACATAATCAAGGTTTTTGTGGCTCATTTAGAGAACAGTTCAATTAGATACGTGCCACCAGTTTGACGTAAGGCTACGGGTGTGTGTGTCCATGTGTGTGTCTCTGTGTGTGTCTCTGTGTGCGCGTGTGGGCGTGTCTGTCTGTGTGTGTCTGTGTCTGTGCGTGCTAGTTTTTATATCTATTAATTTGTGGTAAGCTTGCGTGCTAATGTGTGTCGTTCCGTGTGCTAGGGTGCGTTTGCCTGTGCGTTCAAGCGTGTGCCTGCCTGCGTGTTTAGTGTTTTATTGCGCGTGAATATGTGCCAGAGCGTTCGTGCGTGATAGAGCGTTCCTCCTGTGTGTTCCTGCGTGTTCCTGCGTGTTCCTGTGTGTGTTCCCATGTGTTCCTCTGTGTTCCTGTGTGTCCCTCTGTGTTCCTGTGTGTGTCCCTCTGTGTCCCTCTGTGTTCCTGTGTGTTCCTGTGTGTTCCTGTGTGTTCCTGTGTGTTCCTGTGTGTTACTGTGTGTTCCTGTGTGTTCCTGTGTGTTCCCATGTGTTACTGTGTGTTCCTGTGTGTTACTGTGTGTTCCCATGTGTTCCTGTGTGTTACTGTGTGTTCCTGTGTGTTCCTGTGTGTTCCCATGTGTTCCTGTGTGTTCCTGTGTGTTCCTCTGTGTTCCCATGTGTTCCTGTGTGTTCCTCTGTGTGTTCCTCTGTGTGTCCCTCTGTGTTCCTCTGTGTTCCTCTGTGTTCCTGTGTGTTCCTGTGTGTTCTTCTGTGTTCCTCTGTGTTCCTCTGTGTTCCTGTGTGTCCCTCTGTGTCCCTCTGTGTTCCTGTGTGTTCCTGTGTGTTCCTGTGTGTTCCTGTGTGTTCCTCTGTGTTCCTGCGTGTCCCTCTGTGTTCCTGTGTGTTCCTGTGTGTTCCCGTGTGTTCCTGTGTGTTCCTGTGTGTTCCTATGTGTTCCTGTGTGTTCCTGTGTGTTCCTGCGTGTTCCTGCGTGTTCCTGCGTGTTCCTGCGTGTTCCTGTGTGTTCCTCTGTGTGTCCCTCTGTGTCCCTCTGTGTCCCTCTGTGTTCCTGTGTGTTCCTGTGTGTTCCTGTGTGTTCCTCTGTGTTCCTGCGTGTCCCTCTGTGTTCCTGTGTGTTCCTGTGTGTTCCCGTGTGTGTCCCTCTGTGTGTTCCTGTTTGTTCCTGTGTGTTCCTCTGTGTTCCTGTGTGTCCCTCTGTGTTCCTGTGTGTTCCCATGTGTTCCTGAGTGTTCCTGTGTGTCCCTCTGTGTTCCTGTGTGTTCCTGTGTGTTCCCATGTGTTCCTGTGTGTTCCCATGTGTTCCTGTGTGTCCCTCTGTGTTCCTGAGTGTTCCTGTGTGTCCCTCTGTGTTCCTGTGTGTTCCTGTGTGTTCCTGTGTGTCCCTCTGTGTCCCTCTGTGTTCCTGTGTGTCCCTCTGTGTTCCTGTGTGTTCCTCTGTGTTCCTGCGTGTCTCTCTGTGTTCCTGTGTGTTCCTCTGTGTTCCTCTGTGTTCCTCTGTGTCCCTGCGTGTTCCTGCGTGTCCCTCTGTGTTCCTGTGTGTTCCTGTGTGTTCCTCTGTGTTCCTCTGTGTTCCTGCGTGTTCCTGTGTGTCCCTCTGTGTTCCTGTGTGTTCCTGTGTGTTCCCATGTGTTCCTGTGTGTTCCCATGTGTTCCTGCGTTTGTATGTTTCGCTACGGAGTCAATCAGGCGTTGTGGCCCTGTGCTAAAGACACGTGTATGCAAGGAGCGTCGTCGTCATATTGCACCCGGTCTCCACCGTCTCGGGTATTGGGACAGCGTGCCTCGCCGTCTTTTCCAATTTTCACTGACCTTCACGGCGAGTGGTCTATACATGGCAACCGAGAGAGAGAGAGAGAGACAGAGAGATGGAGATACAGAGACAGACAGAAAGAGAAAGACAAAAACAGATAAAGAATGTGAGGGGAGATATAGAATAGATAGACAGAGAGAGACAGAGACAGAGAGAGACAGAGAGACAGACAAACAAACAAACAAACAGATACAGACAGAAAGATAAAGATAAAGAAAGATAGAGAATGTGAGAGGATAGCTAGAGAGAGACAGACAGACAGACAGACAGACAGAGACAGAAACATACAGACAGAGAAACAGAGGGAGAGAGATATAGACAGACAGACAAACAGCGAGAAAGAGAGTAAAAAAGAGACAGACTGAACGAAAGAGAGGGAAAGAACGACAGCGACAAGCAGACACAGACACACTGACAGACAGACCTACATACAGAGCATCCTCTGACCGTCTCCTGCCCAGTTGCAGCAGCAGCATTCGCGGCCTCCAAGAGAGGAATCTGTATGCATCCTGGCGGGGTCGGAGCTACCGGTCAATCAAGGCTGTTTTTGGCATGTTCTGGCGTCAGTATGGGACGCGCATTATTCACCCGATTTCTATAAACTGCCACCATTTATACTTTGTGTAAGTTTATGTTGCCGACTGTTATTGCATTGATCCCAGCGGATGTCGCTTCGCCCCAGATATATTATGGCTGTGATTATGACTGTGATTTATGCCACAAGACCATGGTTGGTCTACTTCACAACACAACGGTTCTGTTTAAGACCTAAGGATCGTCGAACAACATGACTTTCAACATGGTCATGATCAAACAACATGATCATAGTAAAGATCATGGTGGGCCTCAGACCTGCAGAATACCATGGTAGGTCTAAAACGTATGAATACGATCGATCTAAGGCCTCAAGACCATTGTCACCATAAGTGCTCAACTGGATACCATGGTTGACTTAAGACGTGAGGACCATATAGTTGCTCTACCCGCATAATGCAATGCCTACTGCCTAAAGAACACGTTCATCCCTCACTTCCCTTTCCCTACTTAAAGGCGACGTTGACCCAACCCCTTTCTTCCCCTCCCTAAAGACCACATATATAGATTACAGTATATAAGAACATATTAGGTAAGAACAGATGAGGTAATTTTAGATGAGGTAAGATTAGATTAGGTAAAATTAAATAAAATCAGATTAGATTCACCCTAAATCATCGCCAATGATCCTTGGTTGGACATCTATTGAGCAGAACGCAACCGCTGCCAGTTAAAAAGAAGTAAATACGAAGTTCATAATGTACTAGTTCCCGTGTTTCATCCACCACAATGCTGTTAACTTTCATGTTCGCTGTACAGTAAAGCCTAATGTCTGAACTGTTATAATATCATATCATGGGGGCCCGTGGCGCATTGGATAACATCTGGCACAGAGACCGAGAGGTACCGAGTTCGAGCCCCCGTTGGGCGGATATGCTTTGTAGGCTGCTATTAGCGCCGTTGTATTGCAGGCTGTCTGTTCTGTTAGTAGTTAAGATTTAAATTGCATAACATGTAAATGTACAGCGCAGTGCGTTTGTCAGGCGCTTATTAAAGAAAAGATATTATTATTATTATTATTATTATTATTATTATTATTATTATTATTATATCGCACCATTTGCTTGTTCTGTTTGTTGTAATTGAGCTGTCTTTTTAGCTGCACGTAATGCTGTTTGTTGATTATTAACGGTTTCCTGGTGCAAATGAAGATCACTTACTTTTGATTACATGCTTCTGTGGAAATACTTCAGTTGCCTCATCTTGCGATTACTGTGAGGTAATTTAAAATATATTAATAGCCATGTTATAAAAGTCTACATCTTATGCATGAACGCATGAAGATGCAGACCAAGGCCAGCGCAGAATTGGGTGCTGTCGGACTTAGGGAATTCGGTTCAAGGCACAGGACAAGAAGATGAACGCAGCCATATAACTCATTTCGATGATTTCGGAATGTATTGACGAGTCATAATTTCACCGATCAGTCGCATACATTAGAATAGGAATTATACGGATGATCATCGCCCATAAATAGTATTGAAATTGCTGTTGCAAGCAGGCTAGCTTTTGTCTTTTTTACTGTCAAATACACCACGAGACAGGAAGATGAACTGAACGCATGTAGGATTTCCGTGTATTGAAATTTTTCGGGCTTCAGTAAATGGGAAGCTGTCAAGAGTTTCAAAAGGTTTCGTCTGCGACCTTGGCTACAGTAAGAGCGCTTGGCAATGTACATGCTGTAACGTTTTTGTATGTTTTTAGTATAGAGTCTTCCGCCGACGGGGCTTAATAAAGCGCTCATTAGACCGTGCGGACTGGGAGTCGTAAAGCTGAAAGACTTTGAATGTCTCAGATGGGAATACCAAGAGCTGAAAGCGAGACAGCATCGGAAAATAGGAATCCTATAGCTAAAATTAGCACAAAAGCAGCGCCAGACTAGGCGTCTTAGAAACAGAATTCCGAAGCATATGCGTGCTTTAATTCCTTTCGCAGAAAATATGAATACATAACATATAATTATATATATATATATATATATATATGAATACATAACATATAATTATATATATATATATATGAATACATATGCACGCATATATATAGCGCTCAGCGAGAAAAGATTTCAAACAATAAGACATAATGATGTACCTATAATCTATATACATGTATATATACACACACATAGGGGCTTACTTACAGTATGTATACCTATATAAATCACAAATATAAATGAACCTCGAGCCCAAGGTCCGGAATGACACTCTGCACTCATTGCCTATGGTTTTTACTCTTTACTGATACTTTTTAATTCCCATGTAAGACTGTCCTTTTCAGCCGGAGCTGGGTCGGAGCGCCCTTGGGTAATTACCGTGAAGGGGTGCTATATAAATCCATGCAATGAATGAATGAATGAACAAATGGAATCAAAACTGAGAGAATGGAACTGACGTGCATTAAGTGCTAAGAGGTCTAAATCCGTGCAAAACGGATCAAAGTAACAAATGAATTTTGTTCAGCGACTGTTCTTCAGTGCATCTGTCGCATTCTCTGCGTCTTGTCGAATTCATAAAATCTCAATGACGTGACGCATTTTCTCGATGATCTCACATTCTAAACGATAGTTACATTCTGAAAAAGTACGCAGTCTGTTCGCTACCAATTTTCCTGTTATCACCGTTTTATTATGGCCACTTTTAATACTGGTAAAAATGTACGTCCGTAGATCGTAATACAAGACATTTTGCGTTTGATAAGTCTCACTTTCGTTTATAGCCATGACCTTGGACGTGAGCGCTGCAGGATGGGAAGGCGGATAAGAAATTGCCACAGTAATAAAAACCGCCGAAGTATAGGCCAACAGTCAGTGGCTCTTAACCAGGGCAGCAGTATCGGGGTAATTTCAGACGGAGAAATGGCTATTCCTTCAAATCTTGCGGATATCGCATACCCAATATAGAAACTAACGGTGCTGAAATCAGGAGAACAGCGCTGTTAGTACGCGACAAATGACATGCAACACTGACGCACAATTGGGGAACGGAAGAAGCGCAGCCTTGAATGGCTGAGCGGCGTTGAGCCATTTGGAAGAGCCGTCTACTGTACGATTACTTCACCTTTTAAGACTTTATCATAGCATTGCACAGCGGCGAGTCTGAAGTCGCCTACCGTCCTCTGAATACAAATTCGTCTCTTATCTGTAGGAAGAAGACTACCTTCTTCAGCGGCGGCGGAGGATCGGTCTCGCCATCTTGGCTCTGCGCTGCATACTCTAACGGATTAGGCGTCACAGGCATTTCTTCTTCTTCTTTGGCAGTCTTTCAAGTGCAGCGCGCACAGTCCGAATCTCTCATATCGTTCTTCGTGTCAGGAAGTATTATCTCTTGTCCGCCTGCATTGGGATCTGGACGCCATAGAAGTTATCTATCTCTTGTCTCTCTGGTAACCGAACTCGGGTCTTCTGTTGACAAACTGTGGATAAGCCTTCTGATACGACGCACCGCTCGTGAATAAGCTGGGGCCCTGCGCTCAGCTTTAGAGCATCGCTTTAGAAATTTGGAGTCAGCGAATATGATTGATATTCATGCATGTATACATGCTTATATATATATATATATATATATATATATATATATATATATATATATATATATATATATATATATATATATACACACACACACACACACACACACATTCATAATGCACACACGTACATTCTGGATGCTTTCTATGTCTTCCAAATTGTGTTAACAAATAATCATTTGTCTTTCTGAAACAGTTGTCCTTCTGAAAGGATGGCGGGCTGAGCTGGCCCAGATGTATCTGGTCTGATATTCCATGAATGTTTATCCATCATACCAATTTCGCATCGCTTAACCATATCACTGCACATGCCAGTGTCACGAGGATTAACACCAGATGCACACAGGTGTTTATTTGTTTGTTTATTTGTTTGTTTGTTAATTTATCTGTTCATTTGTTTGTTTGTTTGTTTATTTGTTTGTTTGTTTATTTGTTTGTTTGTTTATTTGTGTTTGTTTATATCTCTCTTTGTTTGTTTATTTTGTGTTTATTTGTTAAACAAGAAGTAAGACTTCGTAATATCCGGAACATCTCTGGCCTGGAGACAGCTATCGACATAACTCGGACAAAGACAGTTAGACAATAGAAAAGAACGATACCCAACAGGAAACAATATGTTGAGGATACGTGGAAGCTTCTAGAACCGGATTTTGGGTTGGTACCAGTCCAAAGCCTGGATAAAGGAGGAGGGCACCGCTAATCATCTTTGTTACAATACAGCACTTGTAAACAGAAGCTTACTAATGGCCAGTTTCAACTCAGTACCCCAGTTCCCTTCTCCGCCACTGCCGTTTCGGATGGTGCCAGTCCAAAGCCTGGATAAAGGAGGAGGGCAACGTTAATCATCACCAGTGTCGTTGAACCGCAATTACACACAAGCGAAGATCAGGTGGCAGTGACGTAGAGACGGTATAGGGGCGGGACTCAGCAGTAGACAGCTGCGATGGTTTATTCCTTGCTCAGAGGGCGATCGAGTGTGTAGGGTTTACTGTGGAAGAGAGTGAATATCACTTCCAGCTTGGTGAACCCGTCACCTTTCGTTGCTGCCTGGATGGAGCAGGAGAGAAGGCGTGACAACAAACACACACACACACACACACACAAAAATATATATATATGAAATTTATATAGCGCCCCTTCAAGAATACTACTCAGAGGCTCTCAATATATAATATATATATATATATAAAATATATATAATATATATATAATATATATATATAAAATATAAAATATAAAATATATATAATATATATATAATATATGTATATATATATATATATATATATATATATATATATATATATGAGAGAGAGTCTCTTAAATGGCGCTACAAAATGTTTTACTGCGTTGTGTTATTTCGCCTTTCGTATATACTACTGAAGCTACTAAGCGATGTCTGTCGATATCTCTCTCGTCCCTTGTTCGTTGTTTAGTATAGTTTACAATAAGTCGCATCTTGTGATATGGACAGTTTACAGCCTACACGTGTCTCTTTATATGGCGCCATTAAAACTGGACTCTGTTTACAAAGATTTCCTACGGGAGTAGTGATATGCAATATACACCATCAATCCATATACCGGAATTTCTGTCTGTCTGTCTGCCTCTGTCTGTCTTTCTGTCTGTGTCTGTGTCTGTTTGTCTGTCTCTGTCTGGCTGTCTATGTTGACCTGATTAAGGTATTTGTTTTGGTGCACCATCGGTTGATGCCTTGTGCATTAGACTCTGTCTGTCTGTCTGTCTCTCTGCCTCTGTGTCCCTCTCGTCGTCTCTCTGTCTCTGTCTTTCTGTCTGTCTCTGTCTGATCGTCTGTCTCTCTCTCTGTCTCTCTATCTCTCTGTTTCTCTCTCTCTCTCTCTCTCTCTCTCTCTCTCTCTCTCTCTCTCTCTCACACACACACACACACACACACACACACACACACACACACACACACTCAATCTGTAATGCAATCAGAACTCATTAAGTTACGCGATGGTTCCAATCCTTTTATAGTTGTGATCCAAGTGGGAACGTGAAGCGCGCGCGCTTGAAACCCTCAATTATTTTCAACGAGTGACACCCGAGATCGGTGCAAGAAATATTGTAAACTATAAGCTATAAACTATAGCTGTAGTTCTAATAATTACCATCCAACCAACATTCAGAGTTATTAAACTTATTACTAGTATCGTTATTAGTGTCATTACTGTCTCAGGTGCATGGGCGTCCTCAGCTATTTTTTTAGTAGGAGCTAATTTTTAAATTGTAAGTACGGGGACTAACGAAGGTGCCGAAAGGAACCGATCGCGTCGCCCTCGGCGCCCGCTTCAGCGATTAGGGGGCCTGGCGCGATCCCAACAGATGAGGTTTTTGTATAGCTATTCGTGAACAGGTGGCAATTTTAAAAATAAATAATGGCCAAGGACTTATCTAAATAATTAGATGTTTCTCGCATTGAAAATCGTGTTGTAATAATCATAATAATAAAAAGATTTTATTTTTTTTAATATGCGCAAAATCCAGTGGTGAGCAAATGCTCCCCCTGCGGACGCCCATGCTCAGATGGACTCAGAGCACGAAACGGGAGAATGATACTGATGGAGTTTCCTCATTGAACAGACACAAAAATCTTCTGAACAATTGTGAGGTCTCTATTGGTTTATGATTTGCTGCGTCTTTTGTCTGATGAATTCCAGGCCTACGTTGCTCCATGCACCGCTGGCCACAAAGACTTGGGTATAAGTTATAGTAGTAGTAGTAGTATTAGTAGTATAGTAGTAGTGGTATAGTGGTAGTGGTAGTAGTAGTAGCAGTAGCAGTAGCAGTAGCAGTAGCAGTAACAGTAGCAGTAGCAGTAGCAGTAGCAGTAGCAGTAGCAGTAGCAGTAGCAGTAGCAGCAGTAGCAACAGCAACAGCAACAGTAGCAGCAGTACTGTTGTAGTTTCAGTTAACGACACTGTGTGATAACAAAGATCATTAGCGTCGCCCTCCTCCTTCATCCAGGCTTGTGACTGGCACAGCCTGCATGGCACTAAGTGGCGGAGTTTCTGATGGCGGACTTCATCCTGTTTTACGATGATCGTCGGATTCGTCCGATCTGATAGGCGTGCAAACACAGATACATTTTAGCCCTGCATGTTTGTATGTATAATCTGCTCCTGTTATTCATTCTATTTCAAATATTATGTTTGTAATCGTTGTATACAATGTAATAATCGTAGCGCTTCTGGAAGACCTATGCTATGCGAAGCGCTTAATGAATGATCAAGTTCAATAAAATATAATAATGCATGTGCGCTTTTCATAAATAAATAAAGTTTACTTACTTACTTACATAGATGAGCAGTTACGTGGGTATTATGTACTGTGACTCCCATGTCAGGTGCTGTCTATACGTGACAAGGAATGATGATTGTCACACCATTCGCGTGACCAAGGAATGATGGTAACGCCATTCGCGTGACCAAGGAATGATGGTCACACCATTCGCGTGACCAAGGAATGATGGTAACGCTATTCATCTGACCAAGGAATGATAATAATAATTCTTCCTTTATTGAAACAATCCGGTTGACACATTGCAACCGGTACAGTTTACAGTTATGCAATTGAAACAATTCACAAGAACGCAAATGACAGAAGACATAAATCTTAACTACTAACAGAACAGACAGCCTGCAATACACGGCGCTAATAGCAGCCTACAAAGCATGTCTCTCCTACGGGGCTCGAACTCGGTACCTCTCGCTCTCTACGCTAGATGTTATGCAATGCGCTATCGGCCCCCCACCCACAATGATGGTCACACTATTCACGTGACCAAGGAATAATGGTCACACAATCCGGGCTCTTCCTCTTCCTGAGACAGGCTCTTCCCACCAGAGATTGTTGCCCTGCTTCAGCGCTGTCCAGAGAATTGCGTTTATCAGGCTGTGCCGCTGTTGCTTCCTGTTTCCGTCTCCCCTGCAAACCAGAAGCTATTTATTGAAGGTAGACACGATCCCTCAGGTTCTTAAAATAACGACCGGAAATATTAAAATTAGCCGACATCAAGTTCCGTCTGAGCTAAAATTAGCCCACGTCTGGAAATGTCCTGTAACTTGTCGAGTTCCGTCGGAGCAAAGTGTCACGAAATGGAATGACGTTGAAGCGCCAAACAGTTATTGTTATTCGCATAATATATATAATTATTTCTTAGTTCTTGTATATAGTTAGCGCCAAGGCGTAATGTCAAAGTATCATTGAGAGAATTTATGTATGCAGGTATGTATCTAGGTTTTTATAGACAGCATTTGTTAGAGAGCCTATTGGTTAGAGCGGTCGGCCTGTAACGCGGAGAGAGTACGAGTTCGATCCTCGTCCGAGGCGATTACTCTGTAGGGACCTTGAGCAAGTCCATAGCGCACAATTTCTCTGCAATATAATTGTATCTGTGCCTTCGATACTCTGTCGTATGTATCATGGTCGTGTGTGCACTTCTGAACTTTGGAAGAAGCGCATTATCATAGTACAATTGCATTGTATTGTACTGTATTGTATTGTATTGTATTGTAACCTCTCAGAAGGGCGTTGATCAGTTGTGCGTGAAGGACATCACATGCTCATGTTCCTGTCATAGTAACCGTCATAGGAAAGTTTGGAAATCGCACATTTGCCACTATACGGCGAGCAATCAGACCAGAGGCGGGTAACTAATCGATTATATTCTAATCGATTAATCGATTAGCTAATCGATTAGCTAATCGATTAGACGAACAGGTAGTTCTAATTCTAATCGATTAGACGAACAGCTAGTTCTAATTCCATTCGATTAGCTACAAGATTTTGCAAATTCCAATTCTAATCGATTAGCAGATTCCAGTAGCTAATTCTAATTCTAATCGATTAGCAATTTAACTAATCTTGCCCATCTCTGAACCAGACCAATTATTGGCAATCGCGTCATTTTGTAATTGGGGTAGAAGTGTTTCTTCTGCCTTGAACACTTGGGTCATTGGACAGTTCGAATATGCGAATGTCTACCACTTGGCGTTTTTCAAATCAA
>JACEVL010000113.1:467500-475000 GCA_020284085.1 Aporrectodea caliginosa | reverse complement strand
TGCTCCTCCTCCTGCTAAACCCCTTTGCCTATGCCGCTTTCTTCGTGTATTTGCCGCGACCTGGCACCTCTGAGCCACCATGTGATCTCCGGGGAAATGTTGTCCATATACTTCCAATACCTCACGCAATGCATAGAAATCTTTCGGAGCCGGGCGACTTCCACGTCTTATTCGATACATGCACGCATATGTATTATGTACATAAATATATATATATATACAGAACTCTTTAGATACATACATAATACAAAAAAGACCAAACGTTTAATGCACACATATATATATATGTGGGTGTATATTTATGGTCTGTATGTTCAGACCTTGAACGATTTCGAGATAGCAAAAACTATGTACACTGAGAAAGAAAGAAGTGTGTTAACGGTCGAGATATTTCTGGTGAGTGTTGCCGAACAATTTGTTTTTCTGTTTCTAAAGATTTAATTGGATAATCAACTAACTGAAAGGCAGACGTTCATTGATAATTTTCATCCTGCAGAATTGTTAGTCCTCAGTGGCAATGGCGGTTGGAGGATCTCATGAAGCTTTTTAAACTGCGCTTTATATATATATATATATATAAATATATATATATATATATATATATATATTATATATATAATATCTATAATATATAATAAAATATATAATGTATATATGTATATAATATGCATATATATATATGTATCTAACACGTTCTGTATAAATATACACACACATATATATATACATAATATATATAGGAGTCGCTCGATAGTGTAGTGGTTAGCGTGCTAGACTGCAGTCAATCGAGAGGTCGGGGGTTAAAATCCCAGCCAGGGCAGAAATTTGGCTCGAGATTTCTGCTCCACCTGCGTCCCCGGCCAACTCAGCTCTAGTAAGTAGACTGTCAGTGTGAAGACGATACGGCCAGGGAGAGGACTGGCTCTCATATGCCGAGGCTAAGAAAATAAAACTAAATTTCTACCATGGCGGGGATTTGAATCCCGACCTCTCGATTGACCACTAGGAGCCTACACTAATGGTGTGAAATAAACAAATTGTACTGTAGGCCTACCAATCGTTCAAATGTATACAATGACTCGATGACTCCTTTTCTTCCTAACTCCACAACTCATTAACTCACTCAATCCTGTTCTCCCTCCCTCGCTTTCTTCTTCACTACCCACCTTTTCACTCACTCACTCACTCAGTCACTCACTCACTCAGTCACTCACTCGCTCAGTCACTCACTCACTCAGTCACTCACTCTCTCATTCACTCATTCACTCACTCACTCATTCACTCACTCACTCAGTCACTCACTCAGTCACTCACTCACTCATTCACTCACTCACTCAGTCACTCACTCAGTCACTCACTCAGTCACTCACTCACTCACTCACTCACTCACTCAGTCACTCACTCACTCACTCAGTCACTCACGCGCTCGTTCGGTAGCATAGTTTGCTTATTTGCCTGTTTGTCTATTAGCTTGCTTGCCTGTCTGACGAGGTACTCAAGTGAAGGACTTGTCTGAGATTTGGACTCGTCCTGCTTCAATTGTTGGCGTCATGTCCTGACGTTTGTCAATGACGATTTCGTAATCACGGATTCAGTTTGGACGGTCACCCACTTATCGTTGCAATCGAAGATCTAATTGTGACTCCTACAGCAGCCAGCGCCCGCCGCGGCTTTGACATGGACCGCATCATTCGGAGATGGCCACTGACGGACAGGCGGACAGATAAAAAAGAAAGGAACGAAGGAAGGAAGGAAAGAAGGAAGACTGGAAGGGAGGGAGTGGGGGAAATGAAGGAAAGCTGTAGGGGATGAAAGCAGCTCGAGTGGGAGTTAGGTAAGGAGAGAAGAAGGAAGGAAGGAAGAAGAAGGAAGGAAGGAAGGAAGGAAGGAAGGAAGGAAGGAAGGAAAGGAAAGAGAGGAACTAAGGAGCGAAGTAAGGAGAACTTTAAGCGATGAAGTCAGAGAAGAAGGAACGAAAAAAGAGAAACTGAGGAACGAAGGAAGGAAAAGCAAAGGAATTATGCTAGAAAGGAAGGGAAATGGAAATAAGAAGACAGCGATAGAGAGGAAGGAATGAAGGAAGGAAATAAGGGAAGGAAAGCAGAGATGGGCACGGTTAGTTAAATTGCTAATCGATTAGAATTAGAAATAGCTACTGAAATTTGCCAATCTATTAGAATTAGAATTAGCTAAAGCTTGTAGGTAATCTATTAGAATTAGAATTAGAATTAACTAAAGCTTGTAGCTTATCTATTAGAATTAGAATTAGCTAAAGCTTGTAGCTAATCGAATAGAATTCAAATTATCTGTTTATCTAATCGATTAGCTAATCGTTTAGAATCCCATCTCTGGAGGGAAGACGGCAAAGAAGAAGGGATGGAAGAAGTTTTAGAGGTGAAAGCATGGCGAGGTAACATTTCGTGATTCACTTGGAGTTAAAGCGAGATTATTCTGCAGCATGTATACCGTCTGCAGTCTGCAACTATTTCGACCTTGGCCTTGACCAGGTTTTTATAGTTTTGTGTTGAGCTTTTTTGCATTCTGTTCTTCCTATGTCGTCCTCGATCTCCTGTCCCATATCTTCTCTCCTCTTGTGTCTCTATCTCATCATTAGTTGTTGCCGCCGGTCGCTTCCATCCCAATGTATCTTATCAACAAAATCATTGATCGATGGGGAACATGCAGTCAAGCAGCCAGGATATTTTCAAAACGCATTTATCAATGAACAGATCATTGAAGGTTAAGCTAAGGTAAGATCGCAGTCAAAGAGATACACATTTTAATGGCCCCGATAACCACAAACTGTCCATAAACCAGAGATGGGCACGATAAGTTAAATTATTGCTATTCGATTAGAATTAGAATTAGCTGCTGAAATTTGCTAATTGATTAGAATTAGAACTAGTAAAATCCTGTAGCTAATCGATTGAAAATAAAATTAGCTGCTTGTCTAAAAATGTCTAATCAATTGGCTGTCGATTAATTTACTTAAATTGCTAATCGATTATAATCAGAATTAGCTACTGAAATTTGCTAATCGATTAGAACTCGAATTAGCTTTTCGATTAGAATTGGAGTTAACCGTTTGTCTAATCGATTAGAATCTAATCTAAGCTCACTTTGCTCTGTTGTCCAGTTACAATGTGGCTTCTTCATTTATCAGGGTTATGCAGATGTTACTACATAACAGTGAGCGCAAAAAATAGTCCGTTGATGTAACTGGTAAACAGACTGAAAGTTATTCGCTCTCCCAGCAGCCACCAAATCTCCAGCGGTCATAAAGGACGATAACGATATCAATAGTGTTATGGAAAGCTCAGCTGGCGATTTATATTGCGCCTCTATATTCAAAAACAAGCAGTTTATCTTATTGATAATAACTCAGCGAATGAAGACCTACACCAGGCACCGTGTAAACGAGATGCAAACTGGAAGCTAAATCTGGCATCAACTGTATGAACAAGCGAATGATATCTGTTATTCAAGCAGTCAGACATAATGCAGTATATTTAGCTTGAAGTATAATATGATGTAGTGTAATGGAATGCAATGCAATGCGACGCAACATATTATGTAATGTAACATAACATTCTATAACATAATATGGCATGATATCATTTATATAAAATAATTCTATGATTATGATATATGATATGGTATGATATATGATATGATAATTATGATATAATTAATATAAAATTATTTTATGATATATGATATTGTATTGTATTGTATTTGACTATTTATAAAGCGCTTTTCACAGCAAAAGCCTTTCAGAAGCGCATATCTTATTATGATATGATATGATGTGATGTGATGTGATGTGATATGATATGATATGATATGATATGATATGATATGATATGATATGATATGATATGATATGATATGATATGATATGATATGATATGATATGATATGATATGATATGATATGATATGATATGATATGATATGATATGATATGATCTTATATGATATGATATGATATGATATGATATGATATGATATGATATGATATGATATGATATGATATGATATGATATGATATGATATGATATGATATGATATGATATGATCTTATATGATATGATATGATATGATATGATACTTTCTATTATATGATATGATATGATATGATATGATATGATATGATATGATATGATATGATACGATTGGACATAATATAATTATTATAAAATTATTATATGATATATGATATGATGATTTGATGTATGGTATGATATGATATATGATATGATATGTTATGATATATGATATAATATAAACATAGTATATCATAATATAATTTCTGTACTATTAGCACTGGGTCTTGTCACGTGCAAGCACCTGCAAATCGTCTCATACTTATGCATTGATTGTCTGTATGTATACTTATATCTTTTGTGTTTACTCGGAATTATTCCTGGCACTGGGTCTTTGTCCTTTGTCTAAAAGCGACCATCGACTCAACTTTCTTCGATTAGATGCATTGTATCTCTCTGTATGCAATAGAGATTTGCATGTTGATACGGGACAATGCAACCTGCAGGCGGCTGCTTTTGTTGTACAAAGCTGCAAGCACTGCCATTGTTTATATAGCTATAGCACAAAATAATATGTATCTTCTAACGCTCTCTCGTAAAGGAAGCGCTTATAGAAATACATATAATATATATATAATATATATAGTATATATATTATATATTATATATATGTATAGATGTATATGTATATATATATATATATATATATATGTATTTATATATATATATAAGCGCGATTAGTATTGATGACCGGAAGCCTTAAAATAGTTATTTCAGTCTGTGATGATGCCGTCGATAGATAATCGTCAAAGGCGCGCATGAAAATTGCATTCGGCAAGAAATTGCTTTCTTTGTTATGCTTCTAAACATTTAGTCTATGCGCGCCGTGTATTTCAGCATGAAGTATGCATGGAAAAGTAGAGCAGTCCCTTAAGCGAACCCTGAGGGGCGTCCATGTGTGTGAAGTGCCTGCAGTGCGGTATCTTCGGCGTCTTACATCCTTCGTGTTTACGATGACGAATGAACAGGCTTCTTCCTCGCCAACTGCAGTAAGCAGTGTACAGTCGGCGTACTTGTTTTATAGAGGAGTTCGATAGGGGGTGCTAGGGGAAGAAAAGTTTTGCAATAACTTCCTGTCCATTTACTCTAAAGTCGTCTCAGCACAGGGGTCTTTGACACAGTCTACTTCAGTCCACTGGTCCTCTCTCCCCTAAAACAATCCATCACCATTGAAGCTCGTCCCAAATCCTCTTCCCCTGCTGGTCCAACTCTTAATAAAAGAATCCTATAGCCATGACATTCAAACTCTTTTTGAAGACTCTAAGACTGTTCCTAAATTTCCTCAATCAATCAATCAATCAATATTCGTTTAATCATCAAACCAAGCTGTTACATGCAGACGCAACTTGTTGGCAGTAAACAGCTAATGTCATCAACAAGGAGAAATCCGGTCCTATGTACGATAAACAAGATAAATATCAAACAAATTAAATTCAATTGCGGAATTTCGGTAACAACCAGCAACCTGTCTTGGTACTACGAGTAATAATCGTGCGCTTCCCGGAAACTGTGTGCCTATGAAATTTACGTCAGCCACAAACTATATACCACCAGTACACGTGCAAGTGGTTTACAGTAACTGTTCCTGCAGCCATTTCTGTATGGGAAGTATTTGCCTAGGAACTGGCCCACTATACACGTGTTCGTCATAAGAAGCAAATAGCCAGCCACTGCCGTCATTCTGACCGGTCATGCCTTGGCTGTAAGGCGACCATAAAGTTGAAACTTTATTGCGGAATTGTTGAGTTCCGTTAAACGAGAAGATGAGACTTATTCGGGACTTGGACGGCGTTTGCTCGCCTTCCAATTAGCAGTTATACAGTTGCCGCCGATGGTGATTCCTTTACGGACGCGGCGTCTTTTATTTGCGATGAAAGATGCCGCGGGCGGTAGATGCGATTAAACACACGATCGTAGCTCGTATAGAACTCGGGCGGCGGCTGATTCTGTTGTGGTCGTTGGAGGAAGAATAAACGCGGAAGAAAGCCTGAAACACTGTGCCTCTGTGTGGGTGGTGGTCCACTTAAGGACAATTCCAGCAACACTGCAGGCTAATCTGGCTCTGAGTAGGGATCTACAGAAGGGGCGCTATATAAATTTTCATTGATTGATTTGGTTGATTGAATCACTTCTCTGTATACAGAGAATGCGCTCGATTCGTTCTTCGCCTTCATTTCTCCAAGTTTTATTTTTTCTGTCTCTCTTGCGCTCTCTGTCTCTCTGTCTCTGTTTCTGTCTCTGTCTCTCTCCCTCTCTCTGTCTCTCTCTGTTTCTCTGCCTCTGTGTCTCTCTCTGTCTCTCTCTCGTTCCTTTGTCTCCGCTCTCTTGCTCTCTGGCTATTTATTTTCCCCTCCCTGTTTCCATTCATATCTCTCTTTCTGTCTTCTTATTTTCTAGCTACTTCTTCTTCTCTTTTCTCTGTCTCTGTCTCACTCTCACTTTCTATCTCTCCTCACTTTCCAACAATCTCACTTTTTGCCTTTTGATACTATTTCACTTTTTTATCCTTGTCTCTTTCTCTCTCGCTTCTTTCACTCATCTATTATCTTTCTTCACACAGTAGGCATGCACCGAAAAGCCACTTGCCCTTCTTACACACATCCTCGTCATCTAGTTTCCACCCAATTGCTACGATACACGACGATACCTTATCCTCCCTTGTATAGCCATAATTTGCCGTTCGATATCATTCTGCCGCTACTGTACTTTAGTAACAGACCCCTTCGTGCCCGAAAGATCCTCCGGTCGTCAGAAGAGGCTTTGCGGATTGGCTCTTCTATCACACTTGACTGCATCTTCTAAGGCGCGTCAGACTGTTTCCGGTCAGGGGCCTGCGAGGAACGCTGCCCTCGACTGTCTAGCGTTATGTCGGTCGGTTGGTCGGTTGGTTTGCGCTTGCTTCCATTCGACTGACTGCGTACGAGTTATAAACGTATGCTGATTGATTGAGGAGCTGTTCAGTCTGTTCACGGCGGTTGTGGTCGTCGTTCAGCGGTGTGGGGGAAGGGTAGGAAGGGAGAAGAACTGGGGTGGAGGAGGAAGACCAAGTTATGAAAGGAGGAAGAAGAAGAAGAACAAGAAAAGATGATGAAGAAGATGATGATGATGAAGAAGAAGAATAAGAAGAACTAGAACTAGAAAAATCAGAACAAGAAGAACACGAAGAAAAAGAAAAAAGAAGAACAAGAACAAGAACATGAAGAACAAGAAGAACAAGAAGAACAAGAACAAGAAACGATGATAAAGAAGAAGAAGATGATGATGAAGAAAAAGAATAAGAAGAACAAGAACTAGAAAAACCAGAACAAGAAGAACAAGAAGAACAAGAAGAAAAAGAAGAAAAAAGAAGAACAAGAATAAGAAGAACAAGAAGAAGATGATGTCTGAAGAAGTTG
>JACEVL010000113.1:435000-465000 GCA_020284085.1 Aporrectodea caliginosa | reverse complement strand
CTGTACCCTTTGGTAATCGGCCGTAGAAATTTTAAAGTTCGAAGATAATATTGTTAATTCTGAGTTTTTCTGGCATCAAATTATGGTGAGTGACATAGCTGCATCAGATGTTACTATAACCTTCACATATTGCACCAATATTGGTAAATCGTTTCATTTTGGGCCATAAATCTGAAAAGCCATACTCCCAACATTAAGAAATTCAGTTGGGCAGCACAATTATCCATGAATCATGGTCACTGTCATCATCATGATTCTCATTATGATTATGTTTAAGATTATTAAGATTATTATTATTACTATTATTATTGTGATTATTATTAATATTATTATTATTATCATTATTATTATGCATCTGTTTTTTTTCTGTTTTTTTCCTTAACTAGTACAAGTATGTTTGCAATAATAATCTTGCTTTTAAGGCCACCTTTAATCTTCTTATTTAATCAGTAATTTGGTGTCCCTAGTTAGCGGGATTTCTTTTATCCCTTTAGGGCCTCTTTTTGTAGCCAATTTGCAACATGTTCACCTGATTATTCTGTTTCATTGGTTGCAAATAAACATTTTGATTGATTGATTGATTGATTATTATCATTAGGCTACTGTGATCATCACCATCAGACTATTATTATTACTGCTACATGCTTTGTGAGACTATTGGACTGTTAGGGGCTCGGATTATTGGAATGCCTATTAATTACGTGGCTTGTACGGTACGGGTACGGGTATACCCGCGGGTACGGGTCGGGTTGGGTAGTAATTTTTACTACGGGTCGGGTACGGGTACGGGTAGCCGTCCCGTGTCACGGGTACGGGTCGGGTAGCAAAAATGCTCTACCCGCAGACCTCTAATAGACATAGAGACTGAGAGAAGGAGACAGACAGACGTACAGGGAGAGGGATATAGGAGAGAGAGGGAGAGAGATAGCGAGAGGGAGGGAGGGATTTTTGTCTACAGAATGAATCGCCAACTGAATCGTCATCTTTCATTGCCTGATTGTCAAGCAGATATACCGATAAACATAGAGACACATAATCAGATATTCATGCAGTCATACAAATAGACAAACAGGCAGATATAAACGGACAAGCAGGCATAATTGCACAGACATACAGACAGACAAACAGGCAAATAAACAGGGAATCGTGAAGACAAACAAGTAGATGGGCAGACAAGTATAGAGAGACCAACAGGCAAGCATTTAGACATGTATAGTATCCAACTACAAAGACTACAACTGCAGAACAGTTTCTCTGACGAGGCGCTACACAAACAGGAAAATTTTCAGAGGGAATAATCATCACGAGGATCCAACTGGACAAAAGACTGAGAAGAATTCCAGACAAAGAAACAAAGACAAAGAACAGACAGGAACAGGCAGACAGACAGACGGGAAAACGGACAGACAACAGTCAGGCATAGACGCAGATAGGCGCAGAGATTGACAGATAGACAGACAGTCAGAGGGAAAGACAGAGAGAAAAACAGACAGACATACAGAAAGACACACAGACAGTCAGACAGACAGGTGGAAAGACAGACAGACAGACGGAAAGACAGACAGACGGACAGACGAAAAGTCAGACGGAAAGACAGAGAAAAAGACGGACAGACAGACAGAAAGACAGTGACAGGGAGAGACAGACAGACTCTACAAGAATAGAGCAACGAATAGTGAGACCCTGATACAGAGACCGGGAATAGCAATCCTTGCGCCGCGGTCGCTCGCTCAAGTAAGACAGAGTCGATAAATTATCGATTGTCGGGCACCTGTTGTTTCATCTCAATTGTCGCACCTGACGTTATTTCAATAACAACGAACGAATGATTAGCAGCCGACATCTCTCCGCAGATCACATAGCAAACAAACCCCACCCCAACCCTGACCCCTATCCGCATTTTCCGGAGATACAGACATACATCCTAACCCCAATGCTGCTGCGACACGCGGTTGCTGCCGCTGCAACTGTGGCAGTGGACTGAGTAGAGGTTCTACCATCCCGCGGATTTTCCATCCACTTATAGCTCTTAGATTTATCATCGTCGTCGAATAATCCTGTTACGTCTGGAATTATACTGTATGGATATACTTGCATGTGGGATTATCCCATTTCGCAGGCCATTCACCCACCATCCCGTCGCATGAGAAGCACAGGCCCAGGAACCGCACGTAGATCACGGCTCCCGGTTCGTTAGAGAGCTTGCGCTGTAACGCGAGAGTACGGATTCGAGCCTCTCTTGAGATTGTTACTGTGTATGGATCTTGAGCAAGTCCTTCACTCACAATTGCTCAGCGCCATCGATTGTATTGTATTGTATTTGATCATTTATAAAGCGCTTCTCATAGCATAAGCCTTTCAGAAGCGCTCCCAGTGCGAGGTACTCCGAGGAAAAAGGAAGGTTTTAAGATTAGAGAAAGAGGTAGAGATGCTACTATAGAGAGGATTGTAGAGCGTAGAGAAGGAGGAAGTCGATTCCATAGAGAGGGACCTATGCACACAAAGGATCTGGATTGAGCCATTGTGGTCCTAACACGCGGAACAAAAAGGTCAAACCGGTCAGAGGATCTGAGAGGACGCTTTGACGTGGCAGAGAGGGGCGGAGAATTTGGTGACAAAGATATTTTGGAGCAAGACGATGATGATGGTGTTGATGGGTTCAAGCCTCCTCTGAGACGGTTAATGTGTAGGGATATTGAGCAAGTCCTTCACTCACAGTTGTTCAGCGCCATCGATAGATGTTTGGTCATTAGATAGTGATGATTAATAAATGCGTAATAATAAAAATAAAGGACTTACAAACAGTACCGTAACGAGGTGTGTTCCATCGGTGCCATGGAACAGGGCGCAACTCAAAAGGGGTGCGCAAATTTTGAGACGGAATGATTTAATTATTAAACTAATTACTTTATCTTGAAATATCCATCATTAATTAGATAAATATAATAAAATTAAATAACAACAAACAAAAGTACATATAACATTAATAGGCTAGATAGATGTGCAGGCTTATTTAAAAATAATATTGTCGTTGACTCGTTTGAACAATTAGAAAATTTACATTACATAACAATTTATCGTATATCTACATATTTTTATTTAAGCTTATTTTATAACATCTGTGTTTTAAAACAAATAAAACTAGTTTATGTTTTCATAATTTGCATAGATTTAGGCTTGGCGCAGGGCGCAATTATAACTCGCCAGGGTCCGGCTTACAAAGAGTGCGAACGTAACACCAATTATAATTATCATCAGTTAATCATCTTTTTCGTTACACTGCATGGAAGGTCGAATGAAAATTATTCCAATATCGCTAACAGCCTAACAACAACCAACCGTATAAAAAAAGTCAGCAATAAAACGCTGACCCTGAAAAGATGCGTGATATAAAACAAGGCCGATGGCAAAGTTGACTGCAATGAAAATATATAATTCAGATCATTTTGTGTTATATATAAAAATATATATTAAGCTTATATATATATAATATATATATATATATATATATATATATATATATATATATATATATATATATGCAATTACACAAGTAACAATATATAATATTATTGTTAATCTTATCATCATCGTCGTCATCAATGTCGTCGTCATCTTCGTCATCATCATCATCATCATCATCATCGACACCATCATCATCATCGTCGTCGTCATCATCATCATCATCATCATCATCATTATCATCATCATCATCGTCGTCGTCGTCATCATCATCATCATCATCATCATCATCATCATCATCATCATCGTCATCATCATCATCATCGTCGCCATCATCATCGTCGTCGTCATCATCATCATCATCATTATCATCATAATCATCATTATCGTTATATGCTATACGTCTGCAGTCAATATATCACACAGACGACATTTATGAGGCGCCTCAATATCGTAGTCGTATCTGACTCTATTAAACGCGAATTCTTTCCATGTCTTCTTCTGTCAAATATCAGACAAAGTCATAAATCTCGTTTGTGTTATATATAGATCTTTTCTTCCAAAACTTCGGTCTGCTTTTATGCGTATTTATATACCGTGTGCATGTGTGTCCCTCTGTCTCTCTCTCTCTGTCTCTCTGTCTGCCTGTTTCTCTCTCTCTGTCTCTCTGTTCTATCTCTCAGTCTCTTCTGTCTCTGTCTCTGTCTCTGTCTGTCTGTCTGTCTGTCTGACCCGCGAAAATATTTAAAGAGTTCAACCAATCGAGAGCGACTCCTCTCTCGCATCGTCACGCCATCTCCCGACCACTTTTCACACCAAAAATCATCCTCCAGTCAACCGTCGCAATCGACCACCCACACGACAGACCACCCACGAAGATACACACGGAAGAATCCCTCCCTCCCTCCATCTCTCCCTCCATCTCTCCATCCGTCCATCCATCCATGGAAAGGCAGGTCTACAGTCGTTCAATTCCGATGGAAGAGTAAATTAGTGCATGGATGCGTAGGACGACATTGCGCATTAGACGTCGATTAGATTTGGTGTTTGAAGATGAGTCGTCGTCTGCTGCGGTGCCCCCCTCCCCTCTCCCCCGATGGACGGACCGGAAGTAGTCAGCAGACGAACCGGAAGTTGTCAATAGAGCACACAATGAGCGGAGGGAGAGACTCGGCGCAGGCGCTCTCGACCGCGATTGATCTGACGTCAAACACTCAAACCATTGACAGACATCGACAATCAAACAACGACCAAAAACACCATCATGACCACCACCACTACGACCACAATCACCTACACCTCCACATCTTCCTCTTCCTCCTCCTCTTCCTCCTTCTCCACCTCCACCTCCTCGTCCTCCTACTCCTCGTCTTCCTTATCCTCCTCCTCCTCCTCTTCCTTCTCCTCTTCTTCCTCCTCTTCTTTCTCCTCTTTCTTCTCCTCTTCATCTTCCTCCTCTTCTCCTCCTCCACCTCCATATCCTCCTCATCCTCTTCCTTCTCCTCCTCTTCTTTCTCCTCTTCCTTCTCCTCTTCCTCCTCTTCATCTTCCTCCTCCTCTTTTTCTTCTCCACCTCCACCTTCACCTCCATCTCCTGCTCCTTCTCTTCCTGCTCCTTCTCCTCCTACTCCTTCTCCTCCTCTTCCTCCTGCACCGCCTCGTCTCATCCTCCTCCTCCATCTCCTCCTCCTCTCTCTCCTCTTTCTCCTCCTCGTCCTCTCTTCCACCATCAGTATATGATGTAGTACTAGCAACAGTAGCAGCAGTGAAACGGTAGGACCTGTGGCCTATAATTGAAAACTATGCTCGAACGTGCATTGTGAAGTGCACGCGTGTTGAGATCTGCACAATGTAATCTATAAATCCATGCTTTATGTATATTTGCATTTCTTTCACGCCTTTCGAGTCTTTCAAATGCGAAATTTGACTGCAGTTCAGTTGTAACCAAAATTAAGCTTGTATAATAGTTGTAGATGAAATTAATGTGCTGAAATGTTAAGGTTTGCATAGTTATAGCTGGAATTAAAGGTCTGCATAGTTGTAATGACCTTTGTAATCACAGTGTCGTTAAACTGAAACTACTACCATCCATCCATCCATACATACTTACAGACGTAGATTTTTTTCTATACAAGCACATATATACTGTCGATATATGCATGCATGCATGCATACTTACATACATAAATACATATAATACATATATACAATACAGACAGACAGACATACATACATACATACATTGTATTATACATACATATATACATACATACATACACATACATACATACATACATACATACATATACACACACATATAGACTATACATGTATACATACATACACACTTACATACAAAAACACATATATACATACATACATACATACACATATGCATACATGCACAAACACATACATACATACGTATTTACATACATATATTATACAAACACACATACAAACACACATACATACGCCTACGTCCACATAGATGGAAAATATTAAATCCTGGTGGAAAATTGCTATCGATCGGTCGTTCCTTCCCATGGATGAGCCGAGCATTGGACTCATTTCCTTCGCTCGTCGAAGACCGAGTCCTTCAGAGTCCTTAGCAAACAATTTGAAGATTATAACGGTTGCACGGACGTCTTTAAATATCAATTGACTACGAATCTTATCGCCGTCTTTTCTTTTATTTGTTACGCTCTCGCTGGAATTTCGAGGACCCTTGTCGCGTTGAGCGTTTCATGTTGGGACACGGAGAACGGTTTAAGAGTTCTTATTTATTCATAGTCATCATTACAGACTATTTGACAATCAGACAACAGTGGACGGGGTTGGAGTGTTGGACTGTAAAACTAAGAGGTCGGGGATTCAAATCCCCGCCGGGGGCAGAATTTGTGTAGGGATTTCTTCTCCACCTACAAACCCTAGCCAACTCAGCTGTAATGAGTGCACTGTCCGTACACTGTCAGTGGGAAGATGAGACGGCGTGGGAGAGAACTGACCACCCACCCGTATATGCCGAGACTAAAAAAAATAAAGTCGCTAACACTTCATATCTATGGTTGTTTCTCGAAGACAGCTCTTTTTCGTCTTTTTCTTCTTCTTTTTCTTCTTCTTTTTCTTCGTCTTTTCTTCGTCTTTTTCTTCTGTTTCTTCAACAGTGGACGAGTTCTTTAATAATTTCGTGTTTTTTCATTCCGATTGTAACATTTGGTCTGTCTTCAAACTAGGGGCCTTTAAACTGGAACATTTAGAAACAAAGATGTCGACTTCTGTAATTCTAATCAATGCTTTTTGAACCTAACAAAGGCGAAACCAGTTCAGTTCAACTGTAGCCTATATCTGAAATGAAGGTTTTTATGAATCAGGTTTCGCTGAGGCTTTGAAGAGAGACAAATAATCCAGAGAGATAAGTCATAGTGGGTCACAAAAATAGTCTAGTCAAGCTCAGACTTCGTAGGGGTATTCATTCATTCATCCATCCATCCATCCATCCATTGATTCATTCGTTCATTCATTCATTTAATCATTTATCCATCCATTGATTCATTCATTCATTCTTTCATTCATTCATTCATTCATTCATTCAGAGCATTTTTATAGCGTTTCTCATACACAGCTACTCGGAGGCTCTCCCACTGCCTCGCAGCCCATTCCCAAGGAAAAGAACAATCTTCAAGTGTTAATAGAAAGTACCTTATATTGGGTATAATTATTGGCACGTTGATCAAAAGTAGGCAACTTGGATATAGTTTTATACAAGTGCATGAAACCGTTCAACAATTAACACTTTGTTAGAAAACCAAACACAATCAAGTCCATTCTCAACAACTCAATTCTGCACAGTTGCACAATTAACAGTTTATTGCTCAGTTAACACCTTATTAGAAAAAGCCAGATAGCATGAAGTCCATTCTCAAGAACTCAACGCTGCACATTTGCACAATTAACAGTTTATTGTACAAAAAACAGTACAATTATTAACAACTTATTATAAAACGCCAAATAACAGGAAGACTTGAGCAAGTCCATGCCCAACATCCCAACACTCCTGCAGCTGTCTTTCGACCGACGATAGAAACTTGGTGAGCATTCTTTCGTGCGAATAATCTCGGAGTGCCCCGTCGATATGTACATCAATCAACGAAGTGTATTATTAGCAGACAGAAGGACGGACGGACGAGACGGACCGTTGGCCAAACAAACCCGCAAATGTTTGTGCAATCGTCGGTTGGGGTCCGTCGGCTGCTGCTGCTGCTGCCCTGGGGCTCAGTGGTGGCTGATGAAATTCTCCGAAGGCGAACGGAGCATCAAAGAATGGTTAACAACCACTGGAGATGAACAGAAGTCACCCGTACGACGACTGGGATATGACGCTGCTGCTTCCTCTGCTAACCCCTGCCCACCTCTGTCAACCACTGCCCAACCTTCGCGCACCCCTGCCAACCGCTGCCTTTGCTAACCCCTGCCAACCCCGCCAACCGCTGCCAACCCCTGCCTGTGCCAATCCCTGCCCACCCCGCCAACCTCTGCCAACCTGTGCCCAACTCTGCCTCTGCTAACCCCTGCCCAGTGCCACCTCTGCCACTGCCAACCTCTTCCTCTGCATGCCAACCCCTGTCCATCCTTGCTAACCCCTGCCAATCCCTGCCTCTGCCAACCCCTGCCCACCCCCAACCCCTACCAACCTGTGCCCACCCTGCCAACCTCTGGCAATCCCTGCCTCTGCCAACCCCTGCCCACCATGCCAACCCCTACCAACCTGTGTCCACCTCTGCCTCTGCTATTCCTCTGCCCAGTGCACCCCGCCCTGCCATGCATCACTGCCGTATCCGTTCTTCTCTGTCTTTATATCTGTGCCTACCCTTGTCCGTCTTTGCCACTGTCTCTGTCCCTATCTGTGTCTGGACCTGTCTCTACCACTCCCTGTCCTGCCACACATAGCTCTGCCGCCGTTCCTATATTCACATCTGCGCTACAGTTAGGGAGCCGGTCCGTCTCTCCTTGTACCTCTGCATCTGGTCGCATGTGCCTTTGTCTGCACGTTCGTATCTCTGCCTGTCTTCTTACATCTCCCTCTATGTTTCTCTCGGCCTTTGCTCCCAGCGCTCTCTCGGCGACAATTTTTTCGCCATATCAGGCGGTTCCTTTATTGCTCCGACTAAATGAAAGGAACAAATCATCCTCTTGTCGATGGAAACAGCTCTGAACAGAACGGAACATAACGGAACAGCAGTGGTACCACCACCACCACCACCACCACCACCACCACCACCACCACCACCACGAAGGCAGCACGCACCCAAAAAACGGCCTCAACACGCACCTCCTCCTGTCTACCACCGCTTTCTCATTCCACGTCCACGCTATTCCCTTTCGCTCCCTTCCATCGTCTCCTGCCCTGTCCTGCCTCCCAGGGTCCCTGCCTCTTTCCTCCTCACCACTCTTGCCCGTCGAACTCTTCTTTTTCCTTCACGTTCATCACACATACTTTTTTCCACCTGCTACGTCTTCATTCTCATCCTTTTCTCAAGTCTTCTCCCGTTGTCTTCTCCCGTCTAAATTCATTGACACCATCGTTGCACTTCGTGCCCCTCACTCTTTTTATCTTCTCCACCAATCGTTACCTTCATATATTCGCCCTTCTCTTCCAGGTTTCCTCCTTCTCCTCCTTCCTCCTATTTTCCCTGTGCTTTCCATACTTCGTCCTCTTCTTCCTCTCCTTTCCTCTGCTTTCCCTTGTCTCGTTCTCTTCCTTGATTGACACCTCGTGCTCTGTTCCATAATCTGCGGACAGCCTGGCAAGTGCGATCAATGCAATCCTGCCACCTGCGCCTATCATCCTTTTACTACTGATCCTATAATAACCACTTAGTGTCTAAAGACTCTAAACAAACGGTTAACTAACTATCTGTCATTTGGTGAGTGTATTGTTGTATTGCACCTATTGTATTGTCTCATCAGGCCTATTGTATTGGACATAATATATAGTAACGTCTCATATATGTCTATGATGCCTGACAAGTGTCTGCATAACACAAAGCAAAATCGCATACTGCATGGAATTCTAGACAACTCAGTCTTCTGTCCTGCGGATCGGGAGACAGATGATTCCAACAGGTCACGGCTGCGCTCATCAAAGTCCGCTGATGTTTTCATTCCTGCAACAAAAACTAAAGCGGGCGATCGGGCCTTTCGGGTCGATGGCCCACGTGCCTGGAACAGTCTTCCCGCAGCTATCCAGGAAATAAAAAGCTATTATATTTAAAAAAAACAGTTAAAACTGTACTTGCTATCAAGCTCTTAGCATAATGTGCAGACAATTGACATTGTGTATGTATTTAAAGCATCCTAGAAGTAGCTTGCTACTGACGATGCTCTAGAAATTGTCGTAATTACAATTACAATTACAATACAACCAAGCCTATGCATTAGTATTATGTATTTATTCATGTATGCATGCATGCAAGAATTTATAAATATGTATACAAGTATGTAAATATGTGTACATGTATGTTTTTATTCATGTACCATTTTTATGCATGTATGGAAATAAGTATGCAATTATGCATGTATGTTTGCATCGTCAATTGGCGAGGGTCAGAGGCAGCCGAACAATTGTTGGGGTGAGTCTATTTGTCAGTATTGAGATTGGGGTTAATTAGTTCATATGTGTGAAGCGTTGGTAGATTGATTAGTGACTGGCTGGTCTGTTATCTCTGAATGCCGGGTTCGAAGCACGATAATTGAATCATCCATTGCGATCCATCCAATGATCCGCCTTTCAATCTCTCTCGTCCTAAACGAAACCCGCCTTAGCAGCTACTCAGCCTCCTCTCTTACATCTCCATGGCAACCGGACGTGGTTCTTCATTAGTATCTTTGGACAACCCCGAGATGCAGCGCTCGTGAATAAGTTGGCGCCCTCCTCTCAGTTTTTTTAGTAGCGCTTCAGATATTTAGAATTTACAATTACGATTACGATTAAGTGAAATTAATTGATAATGATTGTACGTAATCGTTGGTGATCCAGAGGGACTATGCTTCCCATCTGGATGCTTAGTCTCTTGCCTCTTTCATTGAACTGTGCAGTTACGCAGTATATGTGATGTGTCATTTTTGATTTTGAATCACAAAAATAGATAATGATTATGAGGATGATAGTAGTGACGATGATGATGATTATGATGATGATGATGGTGGTGGTGGTGATGATGATGATGATAATGATGATGATGATGATGATGATGATGATGATGATGATGATGATGATGATGATGATGATGATGATGATGATAATGATGATGGTGTTGATGATGGTGTTAATATGATAGTGATGATCATAGAATGGTGGTGATGATGGTGGTGGTGGTAATGATGATGATAATGATCCAGTTAGCCATGAGAAAATAATGCTCGGTATTTGGATTTTTGTCGTACAATCTCTAAGAAATATCTATGTGATCGTTGTGTACAATATAATGCTTGTACGCTTGTCGGATGCAAATAAAGGCTACTTGCTTACTTAATCGCAAATGTTTAAAATACCTCCTAAAGAGAATATAACTCACGGCCCTCAAATCCAAAGGCGCTATAGTAACTGTCCAGATACAAACGTATCTGACTACCAAACGCATACATATATCCTGCGTTAAACCTAGAAATGTATCTCAAGATATCACCTACATGTAGGCCTAATGTAATGCATGTAATTCAGGGCAATATAAAGCAAATTCAATGTAGTACGTAATTGGAAAAAATAATTATATAGTGCCACTTTGAGTAAACTCCCGAGGGCTCATCGAACGGCTTTCAGTTCGTCTTACAGTATAACTGTTATTCTCCGCTGCGCCGTTAGACAATATAACGTTCATCGTCGTCATCATTTTCCGCGAACAAGGTGATTACATCTGCCTCCCCTCCTGTGAAAATATTGGGGTGACCTATGATTGCCCTCAACCAGTTGTAAGTCACCCCGAAATATCGACAAAGCAAATGGAACAGCAAATGCATGAAAAAATACTTGGCCACATAATTACACGATGCTTATCTGTCTGTATGCTGTACACAGATAAAGGGATATTTATCAGATTTGCACATGTAAAATAAGTATTGTGTGCTGCAATAAACTTTCTGCAGGGTCTGTAGGCAATTATATGTATTTCTATCTGCCTGTTTTATACAATATTGGCTATGCACATCACGCCCATCGATAAGCCCAATATACAGATAGTTTCGGAAGTGAAGAGTTGACTCGATTTCCATTGTCTGTAAGATCGATGTGATGCATGTGAAGGAGAAAGGAGATTAATGATATAGAGGATTTTAACTGAATTGGATGAATATCGCTAATGTAATGTAATGACTTCTATAGCGTCAGTATAATGCAAAAGGCCTAAGACTACGATCGCTTCGAATGATAATCGAAGCCAGGAAATAAATAAGCAAGTATAGCCTTTTATTAATAAGTAGATAATAAATAATAACCTATTATCAATAAATTATAATAAATTATAATAAATTATAGCCTATTATTTATGGGGTCGTCCATTAATTATGTCAACAAATTTTAGGCCTTTTTTGACCCCCTCCCCCCTTGTCAACAACTGTCAAACATTGACGGACCTTCCAAAAAAAAATTATGTCAACAATCCCAGAACCCCCCCCTACTTTTTTAGACAAATTTTCCTGATGACCTTTTTTTTTTTTAGTCATTTACCATATTTTTGTTGATTTATTCCAAAAATATTTGTTGACGTCAACTTGGCCCAAACCCCCCCCTGTCAACAACTGTCAAACTTTTTCAAACCCCCTCCCCCTATTTTGTTGACATAATTAATGGACGACCCCTATAAGTAGATAATGAATAATATCCTATTATTAATAAATGGATAATAAATAATAGTCTATTATTAATAAATAGATAATGAACAATAGCCTATTATTAATAAATAGATAATGAATAATAGCCTATTATTAATAGAATAGATATTAAGTAATAGGCTATTATTATTTTTGATGTAAAGGAGTCGAGGGTATCACGCAGTTGACTTATTGGACCTGATAAATTCTGCCTAAATTGTTTTACCCGTAAGACAATTAATTAACTGATTTATAACTATTAAAACTAAATCTATTCGCCATAGCCGTTCAGATCTTTATGTAGCTATTTGCATAATTGCAGACTGAGCAGCTAACAGATTGAGCATAGTTAGCAGATTGAGCAATTAGGCGAATTGAGCAGTTAATGGATTGAGCAGGTCTTCAATTGAGCACTTAGCAGATGGAGCAGTTAGCAGATTAAGCAGTTAGCAGACTAAGCAGTTAGCAGACTAAGCAGTTAGCAGAGTAAGCAGTTAGCAGATTAAGCAGTTGGCGAGTATGCAGTTAGCAGATTAAGCAGTTAACGGATTGAGAAGTGGGAGGGCTCAGCAGTTCGCGGATTCAGCCGTATGCACAAACCGTTGTAGCATGCACGAGTGACAGCTTGTTCCTATCAGCACTCAAATTATAAAGCAAGTTTTTTCAGATGACAGCTTAAAATGCTACCATTACAGTGCGTAAATTTAAAAAAAAATATGGGATGGGGCACATCCCCCTCCCCAAACCCCTCCCCCAAACTCAAACACGACTCAAACTACATTGAGGGGCACATCCCCCTCCCCAAACCCCTCCCGTACTCGGCGCTGCGCGCCTCGCCGATCGTCCTTCGGCCGCTCCTTCACCGGTCCCCCGGTCTCCGCCTATGGCCATCTCTCGGGTCTTCGATGAGTCCAGGTTTTGGCTTTTGGCCCACTCCTGCAGGTGTTGTAGCTCTGGTTGTGCTGAGTCGATGTTATTAGAACCGATTAGCTCAGAGCCTCAGGCCCGTAGCCAGAGTCAAAATCAAGACGAGGCAAATTCCTCCCATTCCCGTTCTCTGCCTCCCCTCCCGTCCTCCGCTTCCCTACCATTCCCTCCCTTTTTGTCCGTTCCCATCACCTGCCTTCCCCGTCCCATCCTGGTCCCACCCTATTCCCTGCCCCTTCTCAAACCCTCCCCTTCCCCTTCCCTTTAATTAAGCGGGGACTATGTTGGTACGGGGGTTTGAGCCCCGGAAAATTTTTAATATTGTAGATACTCGTAGGTGAGTTTTAGAGTATTTTAAAGTCAATGAAAGCAGCCAATAGAAGCAGCATTTTGTTGTGCCTGAATACTTTTTGGAATGTTCTGTTAAAAAGCCTGTCTGCAAATATCACATTTGAGATGATTGAGCAGATTATTCGTATTTGTACCGGATATATGAGCCGGCCACATAACTTCCCATCATTAGGCCTAACACCAACACCGCTGATGATACACGAACTTTTATCTGGGACTGATGCGTAGGCCTAGCCTATACTTGAAATGACTCCAGGCAGCATTCCCACGATTGCGGCCGCTCATGATCTTCGAAGACAATTTTGACTACAAGATTAATACGATTAGGCTATACGTGGGTCGCAATCATATAAACGTTCACAAAATAACTAGATAATAAATTTGATATAAGTGGTCCAATATTACTGGATTGATTCGCAAATGCAGAATCCGGGACAAACATAGGCTATTAGGTTTAGCGCATTTTCACGTTCGCACGCTTGTCGATGTCGCATTTTTTTGTTGTATCGAAAATAACGTTGAATTTTCGTTAGTGTTATTTTAGTAATAGGCCTATAGTTATAGTTGTAGTTAATGATATTATATAGTTACAGTTATAGTTATCTTTAACGAAATCATTTTGTTTTCCTTAACGAACATTTTCGTTACCGGTAACCAGAGCTTCTGATTTGAAAATAGAAGGCGATTTGAAAATCGATCGCGATGGATTGCGTAGGCGATCGGTGCGCGATCGACCTCGAGAGCTTTTGTGTAGGCCATACAGCGTATTTTGTGTATCGTATTCGTATAGCTGCATATTATATAGTAGGTAGGCCCTATAGCTGCATATTATATAGTACTAATCTAGAAGCCTAATAGGCCTATCTCAGTTCCGTTCAGTTATTATTACTATTGATAGTATTATTAATTAGTTTTGATATAGCCTAGCGCCCCTTCAAGGTGATCGACTCAGAAGCGCTCCTAGTTCAGACACGGCTAAATAAGACAGTCGTTGAGTTATTAAAGAAAAATTGTGTGACAGTGTGAACTCTTTGGGAGCTCATTCCAGTCCAGCAACCGAAAACGAGCGCCGTTGCTAAACTGCACATTATTATTCCACCTCCGCATCGTCGCCGTCATTGCTGCTTTCAATAATTTCCTAAATTAGTGACGTTACGGACTTACAAATGACGTTACGCAGGAGGTGTCCACCGTGTTGTTATGACCAATCATATTGCACGAAATTGGAACGATCACTCAGCAGACATTAGGTCATGCAAGTGACGCGCAACGCTGCGTTCCGAACATATTCACCGCCGCCGCAAGTAAGCAAAAATTAAAGTAATGTAGATTTTTAGATACATAAAATAATGGCTCCAGTTTCCTCTTGGAGTAAACCGATCGCGCTCGATTTGCGCGATCGATTTTCCGATCCACCAGACCTTTGCTAGGCGATCGACCAAGGAGATCGATCGATCGATCGCCTCAAATGAGAAGCCCTGCCGGTAACGTCATCGTTAACGAGATCACACTGAGCAAATTTCCAGACAGGCCAAATGATAGTTGCAACCGTTCAAGATGTATTTCATAGTTCACAGTGTCAAATGCCGCGCCAACGTCAAAAAGTGCCAGTAGGCCTAAAGTTGTCAGTTGTCACCTCCATCATCAGGCTCCATGCCTACTATTCCTGTAATTATTTCCCTCTATAAATTCCTTTTAAAAATTGATATCGGTAAAAGTAAAAACAATTTTGATAAGAAATTTTTCTGCGTTATTTCATTAATGATAGTATTAATAAAAACGACTACCAAAAGCAACCATTGAAATCGTTTTTGTGTCAAAATTTTACATGTCCGTCTTCCCGTATCATGGGCCGTATGCCTAATTATGCCGAATGATATTTGCTGCATAACTTTCATCAGTTTATGATCTGATCTCTTTCTTCTAATTCGAGAAACTGAACTTTTCTCCTTGTTTCAGGAAATGAAGTTTAGACTTACGTAGACATCATGATCTTGTTCTGTAGTGTGGCCGACTAAGTCGTCTAATCCAATAGGCTCCTGTGGCTTATCTGAAGTAATTTCTTAGACTGATTTCGTAAATGGTAATAATTGTGAATTTAAAAAAAACAGATAGCTAATTGTTTAATTACTTTTGATTACCGGAAATTACGAAAGAAAGCAGAATGACGATTTGAAATTGTATAGGCTGGTTTCATAGTTACCTAGAATTTGTTCGTACTTATAAAGGTCAGTAGAGGTAACCGTTAATATTATTTAGGTCAAACGCTTGGAGACGACGCCAGGCAAGGCAATGAAATACATATCCTCTAATTACTCTGCACGATATCTTAATTCTCATGTCGAAGTAAGACGAGGAGGCATGCCTCGTCTTGCCTCGTCTTGAGAATAACGACGAGGCACTCGCCTCGTCTTGCCTCTTATTGACTACGGGCCTGGGTAGGTGTCATCAGCATATTTCTGCAGTTTGTTAACGTCATTAACCAATTTAACCGGACGCAGGTCTGAGGTTCCTGTGATGTACATCCCCGGGCCTCCAGCGGAGCCTGGGACAACGCTCGCGTTGATGTTCTTGTCGTTGAAATTTCCCCGTTGAAGCAGGTTGCATGTTTCCTATACCGTTCAGGTAGTTAACAAACCAATTGACGTTAACGGACTGAGAAGTGGGCGGGCTCAGCAGTTCGCGGATTCAGCCGTATGCACAAACCGTTATAGCACGCACTTTAAACCGACCAACCAGACCTGCAGTCAAAACAACTGATCCGATGTAGCAGCAAGCAGACTGAACCGTAAGCATATCAAACAGGGCCATAAACACCTGAGCTCTTCTCATCAAGTATGCATCTGGTTCCCACGTCTTCTAGGAACGAACGCCGCGGTCTAAACCGAGGTTTAACTCGGATATAGAACGAACCGTAGACGCCGGGCATATAGACGACGACGCCTCCGCCAACGCCGCCTCCGCCGCCGCCGACAGAAACGAGGAGTTGCGTTCCACGGACTTTTCCTTCGACTCGTATTCGCGCTGGGAAAACGAGCACGACGCGAAATTTGTGCCTAAACAAGTTCTCTGTATAGAGCCTCTGTCGTCCGACGCCAACGCCGACGACGAAAAGCCGCGACTGCAACGCTGATAAATCTCCATCTCTCAGATCTCCCCTGAAAGCTGCGACCAAACGACGCCTGAGGGAGACGCCGCCGCCGCCGCCGCCGGGCAATGGTGTTTGGTCCGTGTTTTTGGCTATGATATACCGATCGCAGTCTTCGTCAGCAGCAACTTCGGGAAGTTTCGGTTTGAATCAACGATTTCTTTGGCTGAAAAAGGCACTTCAGTCCTTCCGAACAGATTCAGGTCATTGATGGAGAGTGCAAAAAAGGCAGTAACACACATGCCAGTGATTCAGAACCGATGCATATGAGCGATACTGGGAAACCAAGAAAAATCCCAGGAACTAAGAAGCATCTTAATTTATTCAAAGACATTGACTTGTAAATATTCCAATAACTAACTCTAGCTCGGCTCAGCAAATAAACTGTGCTAGATGTAACCAGTTGCGTTCTTGACAACTGGATTTATTGAATTAAAGGAATATTGAAGAAAGTAAGGGCAATCATAGGAAACTAGAAAAACGTAATCTAAATCTCCGAAATAAAGAAGGTTAGCATAAATCTGGACAAGTAAATGAAAAAGTTGCAGAAATCTGGAAAACTTAAACTCTAATGTAAATTCTAATTGGTGTCTAATGGCTAAACTTCAAATCGTGGCTGGTTTGTGAGCAACTCCTTCGCTCACAATTGCTCAGCGCAGTTAATGTTCTGTTGCATGGTCGTGTGCACTTCTGAGTTTTTGAAGGAGGGCAATATCAAAATAATTAATTAAGTAATGAAGTAAGTACTAAAGTAAGTAAGACTTACTTAGTTCATTCAACCTAACGAGAAATCATAAACGAAGCCATTGGCCTACAATACAGCAGAGAAACCGTTATAGAAGCTGTAAAGAAAACAAAAGTGTTCTGTAGAGTTAAACGCTTGAAAATTTCATCAAGTAATTGAGTAAGTACTAAAGTAAGTACTTAATTCATCAACCTAACTAGGAATCATACGCGAAGACGTGCAAAAATCTGACGTTTCAGGACGACCATAAAAATAGCATATAAATGTATTAATGTACAAAGATGCATAGTTACGTGATACAGTGTTCAGTCTGGTGACAGCAAGACGCAGGTTTGATCACGCCACTCCCCTGTCCAGCAACAAAGCTATACGCTGGCCGCCAATGATGTCCAGATTTCTTTTAAAAGATAGCTTTCCTCACACGCAAGGTTCTGTCGGTTGATCAGTCTGCATTTTTACTTATCGTCTCCCTTAGAGTCGTCTAGTCTCTGTTATCAGGTACACTAAACTGTTTATCTGTCCCTGGCATGAGAGACCTGTTGGTCTTAATTCTTCAATCTTGGATTTAGCACACTGCCATCTAGCAGAGTCCATCTGGAAGTGATGGGCAGTAATTTAATGGATGCAATTGAAATTACGTAATTTGAACTACAATTGTAATTGGTAATTTTTATTTCATTGCTCTGCATCAAGATAATTTTATTATCTTGATGCAGAGCAACGAATTACAAATTACCAAATTATTTGCAACTGAATTAAATTTTTCATGTAATTTGTCATTTCGAATTACATATTGTAAAATCCGATTACTTGGAACTATAATTAGCCTAATTAGCTATGTTAAAATTCTTTGAGTATCTGCTTACATTACAAGAAGAAATCTCGCTCGACCTATTTGTCCAGCGGCTTAAGAACATTTCGCACCGATTCTCCTTTGTTGACCGCAGTGACACATCGACACCTACCATAACTCGCTCAGTTGATGGACGCATTGCTTGTTAACAAAGAAATTACCTACTTACCTGCCTACTTACTGAACCTAAGGCAGAGGAAACGTATTGAGGTTTTTAATTAGCCTCATTTCGTTCTGCACTGATCATTGGAGTCAGACACCAGCGACTGCTAATTCGCCATGCCCTCCAGGATCGCACAACGATTACTTTCCTCTCTTCCCCTCCACAGAGATCAACTCCACATCCAAGCCCCCCCGGCCATAAGCGGCCTCTAAGGGGGTTTATGTGTCTTGCAGGGGTGCAAGATATCTAATTTGCGAACAGGAAGGACTTTAGATTATCAGGTATTTAGGTCTCATTATTCTTTAAGGCGACGTAGCGAGAAATTCGACCATGAAACTCTGAGCACAGGGCCATCGTGAGATACTTTGATGCAGCAAGATCTGCCAAAAGCAGACGATTTGGGAGGTACGGTGGCCGATTGGTTAGAGCACTTGGCCTGTAATGCCGAGTCCACGGATTCGAACCTCCACTCAGGCGGTTAATTACAGTGTATGGACCTTGAGCGCCGTCGATATTCTGTCGAATACGGTCGTGTGCACTTCTGAACTTTGGAGGAATGGCAATATCAATATACAGTCGTATTGGGCCACCAAGCGCGGCGCAACAACCGTCAAGAAAATTCTTCAGCTGTAAGTTTTCCGTCAGAATTCGTATTGTCGAAATGTTCGATACGTCGGAAGCAATCATCTTCAACAATGAATACTTCATTTAAGGACCTAAAATTGCCTAGAAGTGTATTTTCTGACACGCAGTGTGCAGTTGACTTGTCGGGAGTGGGCAATGTGTAGTATGAATTTTTGACAGACTAACTCAAGTCAACTACGAACTACTAAGTATCATTGACTGTCTTTCTTTCCCTATCTGTATTTTTTTACATGTTTAGGTGTCCCTATTTAGCGGGATCCATGATCTCTTCTGGGCCTCCTTGTAGCCAGTACATGTCAAACCGTTGCCTCATTGTTTCATTGTTCGTTTTTCTCTTCTGGTGGTTACAGAAATAAATGATTGATTGATTGATTGTCAACTATTGCACTCTAATACCTGAAATTTTCAGTTCAAGTAAGCTTAGAGTTTGACAGTTGCATTAAGTGTGCAGTTGATGACATTTCCCAGTATAATTGTACGCGTTGCTTCTTTAAGGCGCTTCTTAATTAAGCACTGCATCTTGACCTGGAGTCGATTTTTACCCCCCGTCTATTTATTTTGTTTTGACTAAGCGCCAGTGAATAATCTGGTGACCGCAACTTCGCTTTTTAGGTCGTGTACAAATCTCGACATTACGATTACGATTACTATAAACGCAAAACAGAAATTGTACGACTCGCCCGTTCCATGTTGACAAGCGGCGCAGCAACACTCCGAGTCGTCTAGATTTTAACGAGGTGCAGTGGTAAAAAAAATATTGCCATCTCTTGCAACACATATCGTCGAGATCTCGACGCTTGCCACCTTTATCGGTCACAAACATTCGTTTTCGTTGTTGTTGCTGCTGCACAGAAACGATAAACCACAATAAACGGCGCTGACTGTGAATTAATTCCGACGGTCGCGTATATCATCGTCATCTGTGAGGCACAGTCCGACGCTGACTGGAAATGTGGGACTTGGCTGGGTTTGGGTGGGGGAGGTGTGTGGCGGAACCGCGCTGCAGCTACAGGACGCCCCTGCGTTATAGGCGCCGCAATATTAACAGGAAAAATTCTCCGATTGATTCGAAGCTATGCCATCGTCGCAGCGTCTGCAGAAACGAATAGGCGAATTTATATGGCGCCAGATTTAATTTGCGCTGTATGCGTATGTCGACGCAGAGAGGAGGAGATCCATACGTGGTGTGGAGTATTTTCAAATGTCGGTTCCACGTCCTGTCCTGTTACCGAAATAAGCCCTTCCGTAATTAACCGGGGCCTGAGTGGGTCACTTCTTCGGCAGATCTCAACCAGGGCCTCTCCACGTTTGAGGAGCCCAACTGGTCTATAGTAAAAGTGTTTCTGCTTCTGGGACCCATGGTCCTATAGCATGGGACCCACAAGGAGTCCATAAGGATTCCATCTAATGTCCATGTAAACGCTGGCAGGGTACACATAAGGATATGCTTATTGGTATCTCTAAAGAAACTACCCAAAGGCAGCGCCTATATAACTTTACTTATTGATTACCTATAATAAATTTATTAATACAATTGCTAATTAACTTGACACGAAAACGTGGCGCGTACCTAAAAAGGCAGTATACAAAATTTTGCGATTACAAATTCAGTTGCAATTAAACCAGAGGACAGATGTTAATCTTGCGGAGATGGGGTCTGTCGGATTGTGCAGCGAACATAATTATGGGAAACTGAGATTCGCACGTCTGCGAATAAACAGTCGAAAACCTTGACTGCTTCAGTACGAATTGAGATGGTTCGGAAAAGTGTAGTGTAGTGTAATGCTGGACTGTCAATCGAGAGGTCTGGTATTCAAATCCCAGCCAGGGCAGATATTTGTTTCACAATTTTCTGCACCACCTGCGCCAGTGCGCACCCTAGCCAATGAGTACACTGACCGTGTACTGTCGGTGAGAAGATGAGACGGCGATGGAGAGGACTGGCCATCCACGGTCCACCCTCATGATCCGAGGATAAGAAAATGAAGTCGCTAACACTTTATACCCATGTCTGCCTCAGAGCTCGCTTAAGGGACTGTTCTTCTTCTTCCTCTTCAGCTGGAAATTGAACGAGAACGCCAGGACTTTGGAGCTGATATCTCTCGCTGGTTCAAGGCCTATGAATAGGAAACTAACGTCGGACCACGCAATATCCCGCAGCAGATCAGAGCAAACTTAAACAATGAAACGATAATCTGCAGATTAGAGATGCCGTCGCATTTGCAAACAAAGCCGAATGTTCGTGAAGTTGTGAAACACAGTGCTATGCTTCACAAAGCGCTAATAAATTATGCAATCAACTATTGTTACAGTAGGCCCAGTAGGGTATACGTTAGTGTTTCGTATAGGCCTACATGTATATAGACTGCCTGTTCTGATGGCGGATATTATCGTCATTCTTCGCAAACAATGCACTTATTATTTCTGAGTTTATTAAGCGCCCTTATCTAATGAAATCCGTTAGATGAGGGAAACAAGAAGCAGGATATATGATGGTCATGCAAGTTGAAAGAGATGAATCTTCAGGTTAGACTAAAATTGCGTGTTTCTGCCACCAGTTACATGTACCACATGTCTATGCATATGATAAGTAGGCCTACATCTGGGTTACCTAAATATGCACTGTATCACACACACACACACACACACACACACACACACACACACACACACACACACACACACACACACACACACACACACACACACACACACACACACACACACACACACACACACACACACACACGCACGCACGCACACACACACACACACACACACACACACACGTGTGTATATATATAATGTCCGTCTGCGTGGATCTATTAGTGTATTTGTACGTATCTGTCTGTTTGTAAAGCATCAGTTTCGGGCATTTGTTCAACATCTAAAACAGTTTCTCAACTGAAACTAAGCCGTTCTGTGTTTGCCACTTGGACGATCATCAAGTGCAACACGGACCTTCGACGGAGACAGACACACAGACAGACACACAGACAGACAGACACACAGACAGACAGACACACAGACAGACAGACAGACAGACAGACGAAGCGAGAGACTGCAGTTGATCGAAGGCCGAAGAAGAAGAAGAAGAAGTCAGTGCATATAAGACAGGAAACATGAGAGGCGGGACAAGAAGTGTAAAAAGCCTTGGACGCATAAATCACCCGACCGCCAAACAACGGAGAGAAGATCGTGATATTATGGACTCAGCTCCTACCACAGGACAATGATAAATAGACAAAAGCTTTTGTGCTCTTCACCGATGGAATTTCATCTGATCCGAGAATCACTCCGTCACTCACATATTGTCTGCTCCCTCGCACGCTCTCGAAACATCCTTTTCATCGTTCGACGCAGCTCTGTCTTCTCAAGTATCCCTACTAGATGTAGATAGATTGACACATATCTTTCACATATATTGCATACAATTGCACTGCATGTATACATGTAGCCTAAGATATACAATATATTATATCTGACATATTAAACATCGTATATTATTTGATATATAACGTACTATATATATATATATATATAAAACATTCATATATATTTGATATATAACGTACTATATATATATATATATATATATATATATATATATATATATATAAAACATTCATATATAGTGGACGCCTGATGGATTATCTTATTCACAAATACGCCTACGCAAACGCTTATATATATATTTATATAATGCGCATGTATATTTATACATGCGCATTATGTAATATACAGGGTCAGACCAACATATTATATATTATGCACATATATAGGTCTGTGTATGCTGTATGCTTCACTATAGGTGTCCAAAATTCTCCATTAATAACAATGCTGCCGCGATATCAAGGGACCTGTTTTTATAATGCTTCAGACAACAATCGTTCTTCGAGGATGGGGGTGGGGGTGGGGGGCTGCCCTCTGGAATCTCTCGCCTGAAACACAATCACCAAGAAACAATCGCCTATATAGCTTATGAATTGCACGGATCGACAATGCGTCCTTATTTTATGCGTACATTCTGATTTCGAACCATTATGCCTACTCAATCTCAGTGTATACCCATCTGAAGCATCTCCCCCTCTCTTCATCTCCCCATTATACTCAGTATCATCTTGTGTGTAATGTAATGTATGTAATGTAATGTAACAAAACAGAACACTTGGCAGCGTCATCGTGTGTGCGAACGCTGTCACCTGTTGTCGCTCTACCCTATCGACGCAACTTGGTCCAGAGACTCTGAACATCCATGCCCTATTGCCTATGTTCTGTTGGCTGGTTTCACATCTTGTGGCATCAAAGACCGTTCAAATCAATAATTTAAAAAAATCACTTTTCATCGCTTAATTTATAATCAGACGATCAAACGCAATTGACGATTATATTAAACTTTTTTAAAGTTTCCAAGCAGAGTCCTATATTTAACGCCAATAGCTCCTGTCATTGAGGGCTATTGAGTCCGTTGTGTAAACCTAGGCTAAGCCTCCATTCGGCCTTTGAGAGGACATGCCTTACGGGTTAAACGGCTTGACACCAAATTACCAGTGTTATGTTCAAACGGATCAAACTTCTGTCGTGGTAATTAATTTGCGCAGATCAAACATACTTGGTTGCTTCTACTACTACCATTACTACTTTCACTACTGTACAGCTGCTACTACTACGATTATTACCATTAACACCACAACCATTGCTAGTAGGCCTGTTGCACGCCCTTGCCACACATCTACAACTCTGGTGGAAGAACGGTGGCATCTGACCTGCGCAATGCGCATACTGAACTTTGGGCTGTACTCGGCCTAGATACGAGTCCAGAATAGAGACCGCTGGCTGTGTGTCGTGGTAATGGCGATTCGCCAGAGGAGTATGCACGCCAGGGATAAGAAGAAAAGCAGTTCCTTAAGGTAGCCCTGAGGCAGCCATGGGTATGAAGTATCAGCGACTTCATTTTCTAATTAGGCTCGGTTTTATGATGTCGAATGGCCAGTCCTCTCCCTCGCCGTCTCATCTTTCCACCGACAGTGTACGGTCAGTGTACTCATTATAGCTCGGTTGGCTAGGGGGCGCAGGTAAAGCAGAAAATTCGGACCAATTCTCTGTCCTGGGGAATTGAACCCCATACCTCTCGACTGGCAGTCCAGCGCGCTAGCCACTACACTATCGAGCACCCCGCCACGTATGATGATGACTACAAATGATTATAATGATGGTGACGACGACGACGATGATGAAGGTAAATATTAGAAATTTAAGCACAATTTTATACAACTGTATCTCATTAAGACATAATTTTTTCTGTGCATTGTGCTAAACGTTGAAAGCAACTCATATTAATTGTTACATTTAACAAATAAATATCAGCAGCCATGCAAACCTTGAAAATCTGCCGATGTCCTTGACCTGTCGTGATCGCAGACGGCACTCGTGAGTGCTTTCACGAACGCAATGAAATCTTATCAAGTCAAACACCGAAACTTTTTTTACTCTTCTCGACAACTGAATGACAGATGATAGCGACACCAAGTGCTCAGCTGCTCAGCTGCTCAGCTGCTGCAGCAGTAGCATCAGCTCTAGAGATAGATGCTCGTCCTAAGCCAAGTTAACGCTTGGCTACGGACCGACAGTTCCGATAGTCTGTGGTACAGCGTCACTCACGCGAATACATCGATAACACATCACCTATACACGGCCAATAAGCGACGCTATTATATGTAGTACTTGCATCAGCTGTAAATATCGAGCTACATAATGTATGTCAGGTTTAATCTATAGACTATGTATAGCCTTTTAATATATATATATATATATATATATATATATATATATATATAATATATATTATATATATAATCTTGATCTATTTAGACAGTAGGTAAATCTTGCAATGTATGTCCACCGATGTACATGTGCAAGAGTACACTATATGGATACATGTTTCCATAGATACATGTTTCCATGGATACATGGTTCCATGGATACATGTTTCCATGGATACATGTTTCCATGGATCATTGTTTCCATGGATGCGTGTTTCCACGGATGCATGCGCCTGTTAGTGCATTATTTACAGGTCCATGTTCCCAGGAATGCATATTCAGTGCGTGCATGGTTCAATGTATTACTGTTCTTTTTCTTACCGACAAATGTACTATAGTGATATTAGTGATAGTATATATATATATATATATATATATATATATATATATATATATATATATATATTCTCATTATATGTATGTATATGTATATACATTTTATGTATATGTAGTCTCCATGGAGCTATACATGCTAGAATGTATTGTATTGTATTGTATTCAAGCATTTGTAGAGCGCCTCTAGTATACGGTTAACCGTTCAGAAGCGCTCCCAGTTTGCTAAGCCCCTCGAAAAGAAACAGGTTTTGAGAAAAGCAAAGAAAGAAGAGAGACTGCTAGATAGAATTGTAGAGTGAACAGAAGGAGAAAGCGCATTCCAAAGAGAGGGACCAATTGAAGCAAAGGCACGAGACATGAGCCATATCATTTCTAAAATTTTCTAGCACGGGGAACCAAGAGCTCAAGTCTATTGCAGGAACGAAGTGGACGGTGGGAGAAAGCTGAATGAGGCCGAAGTACTTATTACGCCAACCAGATATTTCAGGGCAAGACCCCTCTGAGCCTTGAAGATCAGAGTGAGGATTTTTAAATTGTATGCGAGCATGCTTAGGTATAGCCAATGAAGTTCATCAAACATAAAGGTAGAGATATGAGAGTACCGGGGAAGGCGGGCTATCAGTCTAGCAGCTGTGTTGAGGACCGACTGAAGAGGAGAGATAATGTACACATGATTTATTTATATAAAGAGATAGAGCTATATTATAATTTATACGTAACTCAATCACGGCCTATACAGAAATGTGCACATGCACCAGCACGCGAGCCTGAATCCCTAGCAATATGCACATGGAACATGGAACATGCATCCGTTGAGATATGCATCTGTGGGAAAAAGTCATCCATCGGATCTCGACATTGGGTCGTTGGCCAGACAGGATTTATCGACTGTCTGTATGGCTGTCTGTCTGTATGTCTCTACGTCAGCCTGTGTCTGTCTCTTTGTCAATCAGTCAGTCACTCAATCAGTCAGTCAGTCTGTCAGTCAGTCAGTCAGTCAGTCAGTCAGTCAGTCAGTCAGTCAGTCAGTCAGTCAGTCAACCATTCAGTCAGTCAATTATTCAGTCAGTCAGTCAGTCAGTCAGTCAGTCTGTCTGTCTGTCTGTCTGTATGTATGTCTGCCTGTCTGTCTGTTTGTCTGTCTCTTGTAATTCAGTCTGTCTCTCTCTTGTCAGTCAGTCAGTAAGTTAGTCAGTCAATCAGGCTGTCTGTGTTACTGTCTATCGGTCTGTCTGTCTGTCTGTATGTCTGTCTCTCTGACACTTGCATGGCTTTGTGCAGGCGACGACGACCTTGATAAACGCCGACATTCGTCGTCCTATTGTTTCTCGCCCGCGAAATCAATAACCACCCTCCCAGACGGTCTTAAGCCTTCCACGGACCCCCTCCAAACCCCACCACGACCCTCCTCTTCCCTCGACATATAACGCCCTACCGTTGACGTCTCAAGACACATGCCCCTCAACGATGCGATAGATTGCTTGCCTCGTTCAGCCGTGGAACAACAGCTATGGCGACGAAAGCAACGTCGATAATATGAAGACTTTTTGTCTAGACTCTAGTCGCAGGAGGAATTCTGAGACGGTCCCCCAAGTCCCCCTCTCCCCTCGCAGACCAGTTCGGTCAGTTCTTTGATGTTATTCCGGTCTCACCCAACCTGTTCATTGACCTTAGTAGACTCACCTCTGGTTTCACTGCAGACGCTATGATCAGACGGTGGTTTTACTTGTATAATCCATCGATTGAAGCCTTGTGCAGTGTGTATGTGTGTATGTGTGTATGTGTGTATGTATGTATGTATGTATGTATGTATGTATGTATGTATGTATGTATGTATGTATGTATGTATGTATGTATGTATGTATGTATGTATGTATGTATGTATGTATGCATCAACAACGTGGAATGACTTACCACCCTTCCTCCGCCTATCCCCTCGTACTTTTTGTACTTCCTTCTACTCACAATTGAAGACTTTTCTCTATGATCAGGCCTGGCTCGGGAGCGCCTCTGAGTAGAACCCTTGAAGAGGCGCTATATAAATTGATTGATTGATTGATTGATTGATGTATGTATGTATGTATGTATGTATGTATGTATGTATGTATGTATGTATGTATGTATGTATGTATGTATGTATGTATGTATGTATGTATGTATGTATGTATGTATGTATGTATGTATGTATGTATGTATGTATGTATGTATGTATGTATGTATGTATGTATGTATGCATTAACTACTGCCCATCGCTCAACCCCAGGCTAAGATAAAGAATTAAAGATATACATGTGACACCCTCCACATTAAAAACTAAATAAATGATTGATAATATGAAGGGCTCAAATTTCAATAGGTACTTTATTATATCGGTATAGCTTGGGGTTAACACAGTAATGAAATGCCCAGTGGCGAATTCAGGAGGGATATTCGGCCAAGCACGACCTGAGATTTCAAGTATGCATGTCCATGGAAATTGGGTAATAATTATTACTAATGTTAGCCACTGAAATCCAAGAATCTATGCTAAAAATTGGCCTTAACTCTGTAAATATTTTCCGCGTCAGGGTCTTTGCCCATGGAGCCCACAGGGGACTTAGCACTCAGACCCCCATCATGGGCCCGAGCTCCGTGCTTGCCATTTGCGCTGTCTCCCGATTCATTACAACAGATCGTCGGCTTCTGTCGTAGACTTTAGACGGGTCAAACTGAGACCCTATAAATCAAAGAGACCAGATATCGAACAGGATGCGATGGTTAGCAGTTGGCAAAATACGAAATTTACGTTTGCAAAATTGCATTTTGGTTAAACATCCGGATACATGCATACATTTTGTATTGTATTTATTATTATAGCGCCGCTCACATCAGTAGCGCTCACAGTGCGAGAACCCCTAGAAAAAAAGAAGGTTTTGAGGAGGGAGAAGGCTGTATGAAGAGACCCAGAAAGAATGGTAACACGTAGAGAGGAGGGAAGGGCATTCCATAGGGAGGGCCCAATAGTGGCAAAAGATCTAATTTGGGCCATAGTGTCCTAACTCGTGGAACAAAAGGAGTATGTCTGACCAAGGAGCGGAGAGGTCGATGAGAAATGGAAGAGAGAGGGAGCGAATACTTATTTACGTAACAAACATGTAGCCTACAATGTGTTCAGATATTAGGAGGTAAAGTCGACGACAGCGGTCGTGGCAGCCACAATATGTCGTCAAAACCTCTTAAACCTTGCCACCGCACTCTAATTTCGGCACGCATGAAATGTGAGATATGGTCACAGTGGAAATGTCTTAGAAAGCAGCCGCGTTATTGTTATTTTACCGGAGGCAGCCTACACATAATCCTTCTGCAGTGATGGTTTAATCGGTGTAAGACGAAGACAATGAGCAGTGACTTAAGCTAACCAGTTGGCCATTACATATAGTACTAGCGACTTCATTTTCATAGCATCGGATTATGAGGGCGGGTGGAGTCCTCTCCCTCGTCGTCTCATCTTCCCACCGACAGCGTACGGTCAGTGTACTCATTATAGCTGAGTTGGCTAGGGGGCGCAGGTGGGGCAATGATAATAATTATCGTTAATGGTAATCGTAAACTCCAGAAATCTTAAGCGGTACACTAAAGCTAAGCCCAAGGCCCCAACTTATTCACGAGCGCTGAAACAATATAATAAACAAATAATAATACTATTACAGTTTTCGTTATTATTATTATTGGCATTATTATTCAATCCTATCCTTCTTCTTCTTCTTCCTATTATTATTGTATTTATTATTTATTCTTATTCTTGATCTTATTGTTATTATTATTGCCAATTATTATTATTAATTATTTGATAACCTCAGTTAGTGGTCCGTTATGCAAATATGTAAATGTGTAAGACGCTTACGTTTAACTTTCTATACAGAAAAGAATATACATATATAATGAATAATTTATATATATATAATATATTATATAATATATATAATATATGATATATATAATATAAAATATATATATATAATACATGTATGTATATGTATATATATATATGACTGATGACTGCGTGCGATTGTAAGACACTTACCAGTGTTGAGGCAATTGACTGTCGGACGTTAGTTGTTTTCCTTCTTTCCTTCGTCAGAGGATAATATACAATGAAACCTGACGCGTTCAGAGGCGCATATTCTATGCATAATTATAATACGATCAGTTGGCCTATGTTCCTATGTCTCTATCAGTGTATCTGTACGCATCGTTGTGTCTATCTCTCACTGTCTTCTTCACTGTCTTCTCCTATATCTATTTTCGACTGTTACACGAGTACCAGGTACTTACTGCCACACAAGCGTGAAGATGGTCAGAGTTGTTTGACGCCGTTCCGCTTCATTTCACAAAGACCGTCCAAGACAGACGACGAATTTGTCAAGAACCGGTACAAATCTTCGTCCAGAGGAAGTGCGTCATGCGCATGCGCCGTGTGTTCGTTCTTCACATCCGGTGGAGAAGACGAGGAGGGAGTGGCAGTATAGGGAAGAACAGCCGAGTTCGAGGCAGTTGCTAACATGTAATGCTAGTAGAACTGCAGCATTCGATTCCAGAGTGTTTCTTGGCACCGTTGGCATCAGACGTCGCAGATTCTACGCTGCCAATGCTGGCTGCTGCTGCTGCTGCTGCAGATATTGGAGCCACTTGTTGCCGATT